>JADLZL010007607.1:0-94475 GCA_015844335.1 Chrysopogon serrulatus | reverse complement strand
TTGTATTCTGGTTCACTTGGATTTGGGTACGGACCCTGGTCCACAAGGTCCGGTATATCAAGAACCACATCTATGTTTAGTAGACCAATGTACAATCTACATGCACATAGTGCAAGAAACAACATGGGCATGGAGCTTATGATGGATAGCATACATGACAAGACAATATGTCCCATGGTCTAAAACTTTAGATACTAGATCTTGAACCCTATAAATGCAGCTTGGACACCTCTAGAACCACGATCGCTTATAATTTCATTGTAAAGACACATATCAAGTGCCGGATCACCCCACTGAAACTTGATTAATTTTTTATTTTCCTGCTCTTTTCTAGAATCATTGGATACATCTTCTTTGGCCACTAGAGAAATTTCCCTTTACACCGGATTATCCGACAACAACAAAAGCCCTGTTTCAAGCTATTTTGGGTGTTAACTATTTTAGATGGCGACTAAAACTAACCATAAGTATCATGCATTAGAAAATACACGATTACTTTATTTGTAAACGAAAAAAGAATTTTGTTGAACCAAGTGTTTCCCACTCTACATTTAATTTGAACGAAGGAAATTCATATTGAGTTCAACTTTTCTTTTCAGCAAATTCCAAAGTGGTGGACATGGATGTATTACCTTGCCCCTACATCTTGGGCACTCAATTCCCTAATGACCTCCCAGTATGGAAACATAAACAAGGAGATCAAAGCCTTTGGAGTAACAAAGACTGTTGCTGTCTTCTTGAATGACTATTTCGGGTTTCGTCATGACAGGATGAGTGTAGTCGCAGTTGTTATCACTGCATTCCCTGTTGTATTGATCACTCTTTACTCTCTGTCAGTTGAGAAGTTGAACTTCCAAAAGAGATAAACATAATGCTCCGACATGGCGACATATATGGAACTGTATGCATGGAAAAATAAACAATGCTTAGATTTTTTCCGTTTGTCCTTTTATGGAACTGTATTAAAATGAAATGGAACTGTATTAAATATTATCAAGGAGCAGAACCTATGCAGAAGTGATCAAGAAGGCTGCTATTGTTCTTTGTTCTCCCTTTGCCCTTTTAACAGTGAATCGATCCACCACCACCATCACCATTGCTCCAAGGAGATGTCATGCCTTGCCCAGTGTCGTCCAAATGGTATAGGACCATAGGATCAAGACATGGGAAACTCATTCTATTTTAATAACACTTTGTTATACACCCTCCATTTTTTGAACAAGGACAAACCTAACTTTATCTATTATTTTTTTATTAAAATATATAACAAAACTAAAAAAAAAAAATTACTTTTTATAAAAGTGGGTTTTAAGGTGAATCTATACATATAAGTTTCCATTTTCAAACTAAATATTTTAAAAGTTATTGATTTTATATTCCCAATGTTTGACTCAAACCTGTCCAAAACGTCAACTAATATGTTGTATGAATTAGTACACCTTTCCATGTGTGCAACATTTTTGAGGTTTTTGTGTATGTTATTCGCAAAAAAAAAAAAGAGGTTTTTGTGTATGTGTCGTGTTGTATGAATTCTTATTCCACTTTTTTATTTTCTAAATATAATGATGTGCAGCTCTCCTGTTTTCTAAAAAGAAAAAAGAAAACTCCATCACAGTATTGAGCTTCACTTTGTCCTTATCTTTCCATTGCGTTCTAGTAGGTGTTCATAACACTCCTTTAATTTTTAATCACTTGCTGTCGCGTTCTAGTGGGAGCTCACAACGCTCCTTTGTAATAATGGTTGATTATTTATACGCTTTGATGGAACGATCGACAAGGCGAGATTGAACCGGCCGGGCCCACAAGTCTACCCAAGTAGACCATATATTTCCGGTGAGCGGCGGTGACCCTTTCCATGTGCCCCACGTCCACGTTTTGTTGGACTTGGACCGTCCCCTGAGTTCTTCCAAAGACCTCCTACCGTTTTGCGTACGATTCGAACCATGGCCCTCCCTCGCGCGTCCCACCCACGTCCGGTCGTCGTCTTCGTAAAACCGATGCATATATATAACGAACCCCACTCCACGGCCACAGAGCATCTGCACTTGCGTCTGCATATTGGCAACTGAGATCGATCATATCATCATACACTGCGGCGCCTCGCAAGCAGCTAGCCCTGCAGCACCCCAAGCCTTTGCTCCGATCCGTTCCCGTCGGTAACAACAGCTAGCGCGCGCGATGGCGGCAGTGTGGAAGAAGAGATCGGTGAACGGGGGCGGCACCCTCACTTGCTTGCAATGGTCTGCCGCAGCGCCCTCGTCGCGGCAAGCTTCGTTGGCCGGCGACCACGGGATCAGGACCCCGGGAGGGTACGTCCCGATGGTGCTCGTCGGCGATGATGAGGAGGGCAGCGGCGAGGACCAGGAGAGGACGGTCATGGTGCACGTCCAGATGCTCAAGGAGCCATGCATGGCGGGCGTTCTGGAGATGGCCGCGCGGCAGTTCGGCTATGGCCAGCCAGGCGTGCTGAGGATCCCGTGCGGCGTCGACCGGTTCAAACAGATGGTCGGCGCGGCGTGCGAGGCCTAAGATCACATTTCTGCTGAATTTGTTCATTCTTTGATACGGATTTTCTTCCAGTATACCTGACTTTACATGTACAGAGAGAAGATGCATTTTTCTGCTGAATCTGTTCATTCTTTGCTCCGAATTTTCTACCAGGAATTAGTGTACAGATGTGATTTGTGAAGAGTATGCATACAGGATCAGATTTCATGGATTCAATTTTTATCGTTAACTTGCGTGTAAATGTTGCCACTACTGACATGTATCTCAGAAGATAGATAGATAGATAGATAGATAGATACAGCAGAAAAATGAACAGCTTAAGAAAAAAAAAATACAGCGAAAGGAGAAAGAATGCTACAAAAGGGGTTGGTTTTGGTTTCGATTTGTTTTTATCATTTCCATAGTTCCTCCATTGGAACACCACGCTCCTCAGCGACATCCTTGAACTGCTTCATCATCTGCGTCGCCTTGATGGTAGCTCGTGCATTGTTCAGGGGGTTCTTGCTGCGCAGTTGTTTACCCAGAGCATTTTCAACACCAGCCATCTCCAACACAACCCTCACAGCCCCACCAGCAATAACACCAGATCCAGGGCAAGCAGGCCTCAACATCACCCTGGCTGCTCCATAGTCCGCATCAGCTCTGCTCGCATTGCAGCAAAAAGCAAGACAAAAATGTTCAGATTGCAATAACACCCAATGCATGATCATCTTTTACAGTTATACTAGACTCATCTATCATCGAAAGGAGCAGGGAAAAACTTATTATTGCTTGGGGTGCCAGAAGATTGACCAATTCATAACATGGCAAACATCCAAGAGGAATAAAAATAGTACTACTGATGTGTCCAAAGAGAAGGAAATGGCAAAGTCAAGGGGCCCAACATTGCAATCAGTTGAGCAGGAACCCTTTACTTGAGCCAATTGACCAGAGAGAGAAAATGGTAAAGCAGCACTTCCAGAGTCCAGACTTGTAGCAAGTAAAGTGTTTACAAAAATATGTCAGAATGCACACTTAGTGAGGGAGCCTATATTTTGTAAGCATCAACTGACTTGAGTACAAGCTTCTATTGGCAATTGAACAGGATTACGAGAATCTCTTTTATTGAACAGATATTCTAGCTTCTCGTGTCAGGCTAGCTTCTTTTTGGAAACCAAGTCAGAAACATATTGAGTCAATGAATTCATTTGCCTCAATTTGATTTGCCAAATAGGTTACCAATTACTCACAAATGTATTTGTGTCAAAATCTGGTAAAAGTAATGCTTGAATAAATGATAGTTTTGAACATAATTGATGCAACCTTGCAGTACAAGTAGTGCTTGGGAAAAAAAATCACAGCCCTCAGAAAACTAAATCAGATAGTTGCCGTAAAAAAGTTATAACTGAATTAGTACTACCAGAACAAAAGACCGACAACAATGCAGTAAATTGTCTAAAAACAATGATATATGCACCTTAACCAGGAGGAAAAGAAGTTAAAGGTGAACACTATGTTGCAAAAGTAATTACTTCCTACTTAGAGCATTTTGGATTCATAAAAATGATAGTTTCAATTATTATTGCTGACAAACACTGCTACAAATAAATCATACTAGTTCAATGTTGTATATCATACAAGAACTGTATAAACCTAAAACTTCAATTTAATTTCTCTACATTGAAATGTTAAACTAAATTAAAATGATTGATTTTTAAGTGCCAATTAGAGATTTTTCTCAGCCGTGTTGTTCAAGGTCCCATAATGCAAAATATAAAACTAATGCCACCAATGGCAAGCAATCTTCATGACACCATAATTATGAATATGACAGAATCCTATGACAGAATGCTATTGCCGGGCCCAGGGTTTGGAGGATGGGTATTCAAAAACAATCTTGAACATGTAGGAGAGTTGTGTATCATTATATTAAGAAGAAAAGGGGAAGTGTCATTACAAAAAACACATTTACATCACTCACACCAAAATTTTAAAGGGTAAAAAATGATTTTTTTTTCCTTACAGCCTAAAGACTTTTTTTTGCATATATAACTGATTACAACATCAAATAGTACTAACTGTATAATAAATAACACAGAATTGAGCATCATACCTTGAAAGTATTAACATATAAAATTACTGATTGTTTGGCAAAAATAATGGGTAATCAATTGAATACCCTTGACTTGAACCAGGCCCACCCCTTGCTAATCTGGACATGTGAATTACTATAGGCTTAACCACACAGCAGGAACATTCAGACCACAGGAAAGGAGATATAGCTACAGACCTGTATCTAACAACTAACATGGAGTTCGCTGTCGATGTAGAGAATTACAAATTCGTGAAGGAAAATTCAGATTGAGTTCAGTGCCTCTATCAAATAGGAACACACTAATAGGGACAATTTTCAAAAAGTCATGTTAGCTTCCAAATAGCCACATTGGGTCAAGAGTAGTACCACAAGAGAACCAGCAACGAAACTTGATTTTGCAGCCACGAATTTCTTAAAATAACTTACTGTTTGTTTTGGGCCTCGGTCAAGGTAGAAGAATGGTGCAATAAATTGAAAGCAAGTCTAAAACCAGCTTTATTTCTATCAGTTGGCAGGCACAATTAAACTGGACTGCTCAATGTACAGAATACTGTATCTCACTAAATTCAAGCTAACAGGGATTAGGTGTAGGCTAACTATCTTGGAAGAAATTAAAGTACAAGCGAATCTTAAGTAGTGCTGGACAATGTCACTGACCTGTGCGGGAATGTGGAGTACTTGGTGAGCGGCACTGTGACAAGGTTGCGCCGTCCGTTCATGGCGGCCTTGGTGATGGCCTCCGTGACCTCCTTGGCCTTTCCCACGCCGACGCCCACGTGTCCCTTCATGTCGCCGACGACGACGATCGCGCGGTAGGAGAGCTGCCTGCCTCCCTTGACGACCTTGGTGACGCGGTTGACCTGCACGACGCGCTCGCTGAAATCGTCGTTGGGGCGCTGCTCCCGGTCCATGTCGATGGGGTCGACCACCTTGACCTCGTAGACGTTGTTCCCCAGCAGCGACTCGCCGCTGAAGGCCGGCCCGTAGAGGGCCTCGTACGCCGCCGCCACGTCTTCCGGGGACTCCGGCGGCAGCTCGTCGAACGCCGCGGGCTCGACGTAGCCCTCGGGGGCGCCGCGAACTGGAACTCGGCGGAGGACACCGGCTCCGGCCGCGGCTTCTCGTCCTCGTCGTCGTCCCTCCTCGTCCCCAGCGGCGGCGGATTCCTCCGCATCTCCACCCTCCTCGGGGGCGGATTCGTCCCAGGAGGAGGACTTGGGGACAGGGAGGAGGAGGCGGCGGGAGGCGGCGAGGAGGAGGAGGGGTTGAGGGCGGTGGCGGAGGGAGAGGGGAAGGGATGGGAAGGGCGCCGATGGGATCGGGGCCGAGGGGGAGAGAGTTGCTATGGCCATGGCGGTGGAGGTGGCGGTGGCCGCCATTTTGAAGTGTAGGACGCCCCGGCGACGGCGATGGAGGGGAGGGAGGAGGCGGAGGCCGGTGAAGTGCGGGGATGGGAGTGGCCGTTGCCCGGCTTATCCCTTCGTTATCCAATGTGGACTGTGGAGACGGGGCAGCCTTGTTGGATCATTAATGGGCCACATGGGCCCGACGGATCGGGCCGTCCCAGACCCAATTATAGCTGAGCTTGTCACGAAAAACTCGCCCCGTCCGACCCATCATCGTGGGTGTCGTGGCCATGGAAAAGGCGAGCGCCGAGAGTCGAGCCGTTGAGGTGCAACGGCGAATGTCCGAACAGATGTACTCCCCCCGTCCGACCCATCGTCGTTGGGTGTCGTGGCCATGGAAAAAAATACGAGCGCCGATCTTTCCGATGATACTCGAGCCGTTGATTGATGATATTTACATTTACGGCGAATGTCCGAACAGATGTAGTCGTAGTCGGCTTGCTTTTCATTTTAGAAGAACTGCTATGAATGGACAATTATTATTATTAAACTGAAGATGCAACCAATTTCGAGTAAGATGTATCCTCAGTTCCTCACTAGGTGAAATCATTTTAGAAGAACCAAATGGTTGCATCTTCAGTTTAATAATTGGTAAGTAGTTCTGAAGAATGGACATTAAAATATAGCTGTTGTCAACCATGAATATTCTGCAGCTTAGTTATACAAAAATTACTAATAAATTTGTCTCTGCTTCTTTTCTATATCTATATCTATACCTAATAATTTAAAAAAGGAGAGGTTTCTCTCCCCTAAAATTTCGTCCGGCTTCTCCCCCATCATTCTTTTTTTGTCAAATGTTTCCCCCCCCTGCTCTTCCGTTTCTGTTCAGAAGTCTACACCCAAAAAAACTAAATCCAATTCTAGACTCTGACGAAAACTAAAAAAGATAGATTCCAAGTCTAAATCTAAAACTAATTGTAGACCGAGAGGAAAGCGCATAAAGACCCACAATTAGAGGAATTAAAACAAACAACCCCCGAATCCCGCCATTGCAGAGGCAAACCTCCTGGCCACAGACGAGCGACACGGCGTAGCCCTGCCCCAAAGGCCGTGCAAGCACCTACTATGGCGTGGTTGTGGGCGCGCTCGTGACCCCCAACGCGACTGGCCTTGCCTCGGCGCACGGCCCCCTGCTGTATCGAAGCGCGCACGGCCAGCCCAAGTCGGCCCTTCGTGGCCCTGGCGCTTCGCGGCTTCAGGCGGAAGCAGCCGGCGAAGCCCGACACGGCTGTCAGGCACGCGCGGTCGCGCGGCCCGACGATGCTCGGCACGAGCGAGCGCGGCCGGCCTCCAGCTCGACGCGCGCACGGGGGCACCGCAGCTCCGCCGCTGCCATTGCCGCCCGCTGCAGGAGCGCGCGAGTGTGCGGGAACTTCAGGCTCCGCCGCCGCCGCATCTCGCGAGCAAGCCGCCGCGCGCCTCTCGCTGCTCAGGCCGCGAGCTCGACCCCTGACGCGGGCAAGCGCATGGGCGCAGGAACCTGATCCTGATCCACTTTTTTCCCCTGCCATGCGCTCGAACAAAAAATTTTGGGAGAGATAGGAGAGAGAGGGACGAAGGGGATAAAGCATGTCCACGTATTTGGGTGACTCAGCAGTGTTGAGACGCGTGGAGGGCAATGGCAGACTGAACATATGTGTCACTGTGTGGTGTTGTTGATGGCCTCTTAGAGTTGTTGGACACAACACCGTGAGATCAACTAGAATTAATTAATGTTCATATCATGTGCATGCTATAAACAAAGTTGTTTAATTATTTCAATCAAAATGATGGTGTATCTTGTATATAATACTGTTTTTCTCATTAACAAAGATATTAATGGGTTTACATAAACAAAATAAATAGGTTGCTACGCAATCATCTAAACCTACACATACAAATTGTAATGAGCTAGCTACATTTTTCAATTAGGCTTCATCCTACCTTACTTCAATCAAATCAAATATATTAACTTATATTATGGATGTCATAATTACCATAAAAAAAAGTTATAGATTTTTAAATTTTAGAAAATGGCTAAATAAATAAATAGACATAAAAACCCTTGTTTCTATTTTCTATCAATGCTTGATAGGTAGGTATTTTTTTAAAACTCCCGTTGCAACGCAAGGCATATTTGCTAGTAACTAATTATATATTTATATTTGTCGGGACTAGGATAATTATGTGCTCCGTAGAGACAATCATTTTCAGGACCATAGCACATCTTTATACCCAAGAATTGGTGTTGGAAAAGTAGAGGTGAGAATGATCGGAATCAGATGAAAATGTCTGTCAAATGTTTCCTAACCTTTTCTTTCCCTGTGAGAAATCAAACTCGAAAACCATAATAAAGCCAAACATAAATACAAAGTCAGAGTTATCAATCTACAAATTGTCAATCTAAAAAAGTAGAGATGTTGGAGCGAAAACATGGGTTTGCAGACTGAATTGACTGTGCTAAGGAACTTAGCGTACTATCTAACAGCGTCTAATATCGTTAATTTTATTACTGGTTATTATTCAGTTATTATGAAGCATATTTATCATAATGGGCTCTCTCTCTGATTCTCTACAGAATTATTCACATCTCCAAATGCGCCGCTTTGGAGTAGATTCTCTCCTCGCGGCCAAGCGGATTCACTTTGCCCATCACGGTTTGCCTGCTGTATCGAGCTTTTTCCTGTCACGCTTCTGATTCTTCCTCTTGCGCTTCTCCTCCCCCTCCTGACACCGAGCTCCTTAGCGCGGCACTCCTTTGCACCGCCGCTGAGCTTGGTCCTCTGCAGTGCTCCTCTGTGTTGTCGCCACCGGTCTCTTTCTCCACGCCCACACTCTTGCTCTAGACTCCACATCGCCCGGCACGTAATAAGATGCCAACAGTTGTTGCTTTCAATGGTGGTGGAGTTTTCTTGGAATCTAGCATTCTTTGTCTGGATGTGCATAGAATTTATCCTCAAGAATGGTAGATTACACAGTTGTTTAGTTGGTGGGGTGAAAAATTTTAGGGTGTCATATCAGATATTTGACCGTATGTCGTAAGGGATTTTTGAGCACTAATTAAAAAAACTAATTCCATAGCTCGTCTAGAAACGACGAGATGAATCATTTGGTTACTGTAGCACTTAAAGATAATCATATGGGTACTGTAGCACTTATGGCTAATTATAGAATAATTAGACTCAAAAGATACGTCTTGTTGTTTACAGCCAAACTGTGCAATTAATTTTTTATTTAAATTACATTTAATGCTCCATGTATATGTCGAAAGATTAGATGTGATAGGTGAAGGCGAAAAATTTTGACAACTGCCGTATGAGAATGTGACAAGCATCGGCTTTTTTTTCTCCTTTCTTTTCTTTTTTTTTTTTTTTTTTGAGGGAAAGCATGGGCTTTTTCTAGGAGCGGTTTAGTCTGGGAGAGGCGTCACTGTGCCCAAAAGTGCAACTAAATCTCGTAATCCCTCCGTTTACAAATAATTATTTTTTTGACTTTTAACAACTACATTTAATTATTCGTCTTATTTAAAAATTTTATACGTATTATAAAATAAATAAATAATTATTAAAGTATATCTAATAATAATATAAATTATAATAAGATACATGATATTTATATAAAAAATTTAAATAAAATAAATGATCAAACACAGTTATTAAAAATTAAATAAAATAAGTTATTTGTGAACGGAGAGAGTACGTGTTTACAACTGCCGTATGAGAATGTGACAAGCATAGGCTTTTTTTTTTTTCTCCTTTCTTTTCTTTTTTTTTTAGGGAAAGCATGGGCTTTTTCTAGGAGCGGTTTAGTCTGGGAGAGGCCGAAAGTGCAACTAAATCTCGTACTCCCTCTGTTTACAAATAATTATTTTTTAACTTTAAACAACTACATTTGATCATTCGCCTTATTCAAACTTTTATACGTATTATAGAATAAATAAATTATTATTAAAGTATATCTAATGATAATATAAATTATAATAAGATACATGATATTTATATAAAAATTTAAATAAAATAAATGATCAAACACAGTTATTAAAAATTAAATAAAATAAGTTATTTGTGAACGGAGACGTGTTTCCCACCAGGCCGGCCCAACACGGTGGAATTGGAACGGCGGATGCTTTCCATCCTTCTGGGCAAGAGCCAGGTAAGCCTGGCGACCTCGACTTCGAGTCCCAGAGACACCCCCCACTCGAGACTGCAGAGGATTCTGGCTGTCGCCTGGCGGTCCGGCACCTCGCGTCCTCGCGCTCGCAGTGGCAACAGCCGGACGAAAGGAGTGACTCGTGGCGGGCTGCGAGGTGAAGGGGATAGGATATTTTGGCGGAACCTGGCCAGATGCATCCCTCCATCCAAGTATCCAACGCCCTTTGGAAAGCGGGACCCGGCGCCAGTCCGCTTAATTTTTGTTTTTGTTTGTTTGGGAAAAGAAAAGGACTCCATCCTTATCTGCATTGCTGCGTCACCGGCATGGCAGCCTGGGGAGGTCCGCTCACCGCGGGCGCCCCAGCTGAAATCTGCCGTCCAGATCCGAGGCTACGCCAGGTCGCCAACTTTTCATCCATCGCGCCCCTGTTTGGCGGGCGGTACCTTGACCACGTGGGTGTCCGGACACTCGCCCCCTTTCCGTGATTTAAGAGAGGCCCATCAGCTCGCTGCTCTTGTACCCACGGTGCTCTCTCGTTTTTCCACTGTAACTTGCCGGAGCGCTCTCTCTCTCTGCCTCTGCTGGCTTTGTTGTGAGGCTCGCCCTCGGGAGAAACAAGAAGATGCTGGAGAAGCTGTGGGACGACGTGGTGGCGGGGCCTCACCCGGAGACGGGCCTCGAGAAGCTCCGCAAGGCCACCACCGCACGCCCGCTCGTCATCGACAAAGGTACTCCTGCTCATCGTCGTCATCGCCTCATCGGCTTGCACTTGCACGGTAGTACTGGGATCGGGATCGCCGGATCGGCATCTGATAATATGCAGTCGAACCAAGTAGCAGCTTGTTATATCATCAACTACAAATAAATGACTAACTATTGAAATTATGAATGAATCACTCATTATTTACGTCGTTCAGGAACAGAAATATAATAATCAAAACTGATCTAAAGCATATATACTGATCTAGAGTAGCAATAAAGATCGAGATGGTGCTCCAAATATTTGAAGCACCATCCCCATCCTTAAGTAGCAATTAAAATCCTACCCAAGCTGCAGGGGCGTGGCGTGATAATTGTACTGCGTATATGCTACTGCACTCCTATATTGTTGCGTAAAATTTGCCGGGCCGCAGGTTCGCTCACTGTGATAAATAATTAACGTACTGACCACCGTTTTTCTTTTTCGTTCTTTTTTACTAATAATAAATTAAGACGCGGACGGCGGAGCCGCGGGGAGCTACAAGCGGACGCAGTCGATGCCGTCGACCCCGACCACGCCGGTGACGCCGTCCTCGTCGTCGTCGACGCCGCGCGGCGGAGCCAGCAACGTGTGGCGCAGCGTCTTCCACCCGGGGAGCAACCTGGCCACCAAGAGAATGGGCGCCAACCTCTTCGACCGCCCGCAGCCAAACTCCCCTACCGTCTACGACTGGTAAGCAATACATAAGCATATAGCAGTATACTTTATGATGCTATAAACCGACGTGGCTCCATGATCTGCTCTGCTCAAACAACAGCAGATCCAGCATCAAACTAAACGAATGGTTGGTTTTAATTACTTTCTGTGCCAAGCACCAGAAAAGTTCTATAATTAAGACAACAAATAATATATGCACTAGTGACTACGGAGTACTCCTAAAAAATAAACAAAGGCAACATGGGATCCACTTAGCGAACCGTGATTTGCTCACGTGGCATGCCAATCCAGAAGCAGCACTGAACAGTGAGTGCTATATTCTTCACTGTTTGAGTGTTTACTTTCTTGCCACGGATAAGGCCTAATTAAAGGCCACACACGTTGCTGAGACCACATTTAATATTAATATACCCTTTATATATAAATAAACTACTCTTAATTTGTTTCTGTAATAAAATAATATAGTAGTAATAAATTAACCTGTGAAAACGATCTAATCCTATATAGTCAAACAATGGTGTCATTTAGGCTTTAGCTTTAGCAAGCAAATATCGTGACACAAACTGTTTTTCTATGTAATCTGTCAGGCTCTACAGCGACGAGACCAGGAGCAACCACCGCTAGATCGGAACGGATCGGACAAGAATCGGATGAGATCGATGATGGAGGGCCCCGGCGTCTCTGTCAGGCCATGTTTGCTGCTCCTTGTGGTTATCTAAAAACGCACGCAGCTCTATTATAGTACTTCTGCGTTGCGGTTGCTGTTGCTTTTGTGACAGACTTTGCTGTTTAATTTCGTCTCCATATATATGTCATATGGAATGAGTGATCTGCAGTCGCTCCTCCTAGTAGTGAGTAGGCACTGGTATATACTTGGTCAGTTCTCTGGCTCGGCTTGGCCAGTGAAGTGAGGCCTCTGTGTGCTGTGATTTGTACTAGCTTTTTCTCCCATCATCTTGTAAATATTTTGCCAGTGCGTAATGGATGCGTGTACTACTACGTGCCTGTTTCTCCCATTTAAATCTTCCTGTAATCTTTGATTTATAATCACCGGCGCTGAGGACATGGATAACAACAGAATCACTCTGGTGTCCCGGATCTGTTCTTTCGCTGGTTGGCCTAAACATGCGCACACAGAGAGAGAGAAGTATTGTATCGGTGTATGTACGGCAGGGGAATGCGAGATTTATCATATCAAAACAAAATGCACCTAGTGGTGACTGGTGAGTCTAGCTCATGATGTGTTTTAAGGGATTTCAAGGTACTTGGAACCTATTGTCAGAGCTCACTACAGTATAAAATAGATTAAATAAATGTATGTATGTACACATTTATTTTATTTAATAAAACCTAAAGTTTCATTTAATAATGTGTCTTAATATGACAGACCAAAAAATTAAATAGATCAAAATATTCTATTTTACTTGTATTTTGTGTGATTTCATTGTCAGACATAAAGGAATACATGCCAAAAATCTTTTATCATATCTTTCTTATACAAATATAGATTATTGTAAATTATGTAGATAAATTGTAGTACATTACAATGCTAGGAGGGCTGCTAGAACCCTCTAGGCCGCTAGAACCCTCTTGGCTCCGGCCTGAACGCTCTAGGATGGGTAAGAGGAAGAGAGCAGTCTTTCTATATCTTTCATAAATTTTAGGATTATTAGAGATTTTGATAAAAACTACCCTTCAAATAGTTTTTCTAAATAGTTATCTAAATAAACCATCTTCTATTTTAGATTTTTTATTAGCTAAAAAAGAATACGAGAATAACTTTCTCGTATGTGTATGAAATATAGAAAAAAATTTAGAGATTAAAAAGATATATAAATCTATTTTTATGTAAATGATTGTCCAAATCATGATTTAGAGAGTGAGATTTAAAAAATTCCTAGAGATACTCTAACGGGTCTAAATTTGGCTCCTTAATGGAAGTTACCCTGTTAATTCAACCTAACTAATCACTGAAAAATGGTTGCCACGTCGTTGTCAGGCTGCCGTGTTGGGCTTATGTTGACCGTGTTCCATTTGTAACCGCATTCGAGCACCTGTGTAAGACTGTCTGTATTGCGTACTCTAAATAATCCTACAGGAGCTTATGGCAGACGAAATTTACCGCAGCGGGGTCTGGTACCCTATCTGGTACACGCTGCCGTCCGCTAAATTTGGGGGGATAACGGGAGGCAGAGCGCCTGCACGGTTGAGAGAGGGGAGAGAGGTGAGAGCATGCAGCAGCGGGTCTCATTATTTCAAATCATAAAAAATGTTATAATTCACAAACCAAAAAACCAAATTAAATTCTGATTATACCATTGAATTCGTTTCAATACATCCTTCAAAACAAGATTTCATATGGATATATTTAGATAAAATTTATAAAAGATAACAAGTGGGGCCGCTGTTGGTAGTTGGTAGAGTATAAGATATAGAAGATGATGGTTTCAATAAATCCTTTAAAAATGAATGCTTCAGCTAAAAAGCTGTTTTAGTTTATAAGCTAACAGTATTTTCTTCTCATAAAAAATCAGCTATTTCTACAGTATTTTAGCTTATCAACCGGTTTATAAGTCCTGCCGAAGCTTCAATGACTAGGTGATGAGTGCGTACATAGTCTAAAATTCAATCAGATCCGGCTATGCTAACCTACCTCCATAGCAAAGTCGGCTAGCTAGTGCATATACTTGCCTCAATGGAATTCCTGAATTCCTGTTGGGTGGTGTCGTGGTGACATTAGTACTAGTCAATTGACTATCGTGCTATTTATTCCAGACACTGCCTTTGCGTATTACAGAATGCGGAGGTTAAAAAAAAGAATTTTAAGAATGCCTAGAATGCTGAGGTGAAATGGAGTTTAAGAAAAATCTTTGCATGGTGTATCTAGGTGAGACTAAGCTATATAGATAGATATTTAAAATAGAGTTTTTTATGAAAATATATAAAATTTAATATTTTCAGGTGTGTGTCTTCATATGATACTCGTCAGATAGTGGTGGCTAAATATCATAAACCTACAAGGCCGTTAAGTTCATTGGAGATTCGTAAGTGGAAATGGAGAAAAAAATTATTAAAATGATCTTGTGATGGGATATCCTCGCTCTTTCTAGAGAAAGGAATCAAGGATGCTATTCAAACATCAATATCCGCCCTATAATGGCAAAGCTGAGTCCGATAACAGGTACGTACGTCGGTACGTGAGTTGAAGAAAGAACAAAGATAAAAAGGTCTAGAGATTTTGTGTCAAATAATTGAAGTGGTATTTGGTTGAGTTTCCAAAAAGTGCTATATGATACGTAATAACTCGCACATCTATTTCAAATGCATATCCCATTTTTACGCAGCAGGGTTATGAAAACCCACGGGAAGCGACTAGACAAATTGTATGTGCCAATTGCCATTTAGCTAATAAGTATAAAATCTAATCAAATACTCTCTTCATTCTAAATTATAAATGATTTCAAAAATCTTGAAGAATAAAAGTTTTTTAAGTTTGACTAAATTTATATAATATAATAATATCTATGATACTAAGTATTATTAGTTTCTTTATTAGTTATATATTTTCATCGTAGTCCTATTTAATATCATAATTTTTTGTATTTTTTTTACATTTTAGTTAAACTTTAAAAATCAACTCTCCAAGATTATTGAATTAACTTATAATTTTAGATGGAGCTGACTTTCAGAAGCGACTGTTTTCGTATAATATAATTTGAAAAATATATTGGACCTTGCTTTTGGCTTTTTGGTTTTCGTGCAGTACAATTTTTCAGACAAATCTCTACCTAATAATAAAAGGCAAAATTTTAGCCTATTTTTTTGGTCCATAAATTTTTTGGTCCACCTCCTCCTAACTACCGGATATATGATCCATGGTTATACGAGTTAGGACAGCTCGCGTTTTGCAATAATTGATACGGAGTCTGATTCCAAGACGTATTGAGTCATGGCCTTTGGATTTTGATTCTGATTCAAAAGTCGCCGCCGCTTCTTAGCATCGATTATATATAAATCAGCTTATTCCAAAATCCGATTGGAAAATCAGCCACCGCTCCTCCCTCCCACTCTCCGTTTTTTTAGTATGGCCTCTCTTAACTAACTCGATGAATGTAAGAATTATTGGTCTATCCTACAACCCTCCTCTGTTTTAGGTCTATTTTACAATCCTCCCCTATAGGACTTATTGAGGTCGTATCCAATTAGATTAGATCAATTCAATCCTGAGTAAACTAGAATAGAAATTCTAATCATAATCCAAACAAAAAAGTACGAGTTATACAGTATATGTTAGAGCTCTTTGTCTTCTATTTTGTTTTTTCATGTTTTTTTATTTTTTCCTTAACCTCCTGCTAAATCCGTGGGATAAAATTTCTGTTCTTTATATTTTTCTGCAAACTCAGCATCTGGAACTTTGATTTTTTTTTCTCATAAGACAAAATTCCCGTTCCGTGTTGTGCTCCACTCCTCCGTGAAGATGGAGACAAACTCTATTCCCTTCTCTGAGATTATTTTTCCTCCCCTCCCGTGAGTAGAAATCATTTGTTCCCCATAAATTCCATCCCGCGAGGTCGGTTGTGCAAGCACTTCGGTTGCACAGGCACGCCGCCGCTCGTCAACATTGCACTTCTCCCGCCATATATCAACAACGTGATGGCAGCTATTGTGAAGCCGAACATGCACATGAGGTCCACGAGCACGTCGAGGATGACCCTGATCAGCAGATAGAATAGCAGATCAGATCGTGCAGGCAGGTCAGGTCGGCGTCAAGGCGGTACGGACCTAGCTCTAGCGTCTCCACCATCTCCACCATGAACTCGATGATGTCGCCATGAGGCATGTCCTGGACATAAGTCACCTAAGACCTTCCGCACCAGTTGCATGGCGTCGTCGTGGAAAGGTATTTTGGTTGCAGGCACCGAGGAGCAGGAGGCGGCAGACATTGGGGACGCTAAGGTGGGACGCCTCCGTGCACGGACGCTGGAGACGCCATCCCTATCGTGGGAGGCTGCCGTGTGCTCGACGGAGTCGGAGCTAGAGTTGGAGAGGCTAGCATTGCGATGAGAAGTTAAGCGGTGGGAGGCAATGGCGGTGGTCAGCCCACTGCACCCGCTTCTAGCTCGACACAAACATCATCCGTCTAATGCGATCCGACGCTGCAAGTCAACACCGCAACATGCTCGGACCTATCCAGGGTCTTCAGGAAGCTTTGGGGCCACAACGCTAACAAGAGAAACATATCATCTAATCCAATCGTCGATTATGCCATTAGGGTCGTCGGTCAGAGTTCCACATCCTAATGACAGTCATACAGAGTTGAACGACAGGTTCAGGTATTTAAAAATGAGCTTTCAAGTTTTTTTAGACTTTTTATACCACATTTACACACTGTTAAGAGCAAATGAGATAGTAGTGCGCTAGAGGAAATAAAAGTTTGTTGAGCCTTCTATTTAAATTGAGCTAAACTCTTGTCAATTTCACATATGTAATTAATCTTTTATTGCTCTAGCATTTATTATAGATCTCAGTTCTTTTTTAAATTTAAGATTGGTTCCATCTCAATTAAATCTAATAAAAAGGCTATTTCATTCTCATTAATATGAACACTCTACGATAATTTATATTTTTCATTGCAACGCACGGCCATATTTTGTATAAGATACTTAAACCTGGAAATTTCTGCAAAAAAGAGTTCTGCCACCCTACTCAGCTCTCACTCTGCCTAGTCACCAGAAGTCAACGCCCGACCAGTTCCTTCCCCGCTCCGTCCTGCAGCATGCTTCTCCTCAGCCACTCGCCGCCGGCTCCCGCCGCCGCGGTAACCGTCCCCCGTCGCATCCTGCTTGCTCCCCACAGGCGCCTCAAGGCTACGTCCACCCCACCGCGCCTCGCCTGCCTCCGCCTTCGCCCCGCCGCCCCGCTCTGCGGCATTCCGTCGAGGACCGGGTGCCGCGCGGCCGCTGCCGATGCGGATGCAGCGCCCTCCCAGGCTCCAGGCACCGATGGAGGCGTGCGGGGCGCGCTGGTGCGCGTTGGGGGAGGCTCTGTCGCTGGGGTTCCCGGTGTGGGTGGCGTCGGCCTGCGCGCTTGCGCTGTGGCGGCCGCCGGCCTTCCTCTGGGTCGGCCCCACCGCGCAGATGGTCGGCCTCTCCTTCACAATGCTCGGTCGGCGCCTTCCTTCCCTCCCGTAGTTCCGTTCCCCCGCTAGTACTTGTAACCCTCATGGTGCTGTCTCGTGCCACTTCTTCCAAATTAACTCAAACTCTACTTTCCCTGTGGGGTTAATAGCTCTGTTGATGTCCTCTATATAATATTAGAACAGCTGCTAGCAATGAGATCACTGAATAAATGCATAAGCTGATACCAGGAAAGTAGTATATCCGAAAATGAAAAAGGACAGACAAGTGATTAGGAGAAAAGAAGATGAAGATTAAAGAAAAGAACCATATAACTTCAGTACTCTATCATAATCCGGCATCTTTTGCATATTCTCACTTTGATACGAGTTGTTGGATTTTAAGATTTTATAAGATGTTCTCTCTACTGTGCCATTATGGTGGAGGCAACAGGACCAAATTCTCGAGCACTCTGCAGTTCATGGATTAAACCAAAATTGCCCTAGCTACGATACATAACCTTGTACTCATGTCTGTTGTCACTTTACATGTGCAAACTGAGGGGTGCTTTACTTTCTTGTTTCTGGACGTGTTATTCACCCCTGGTTTCATTTGGTGACCATTGTATTTATAGTTGGGTAATTGATATATGATTTACACCTACAGGAATGGGAATGACATTGACTTTGGATGACCTCAAAACCGCATTATTGATGCCGAGGGAGTTAGCTGCTGGATTTATACTGCAATACACGGTCAGTTCCCCCCTTTTTTTTGTTCTTCATGTCTGAATCCTTGTAATCATATTCTCTGAGTTCAAAATACACATACATTTACGCTATTGATGCATAATGTTAGTATATTTGGTGGTTAGAGTTTTCCTTGTCCCAATGACTACATTATTTTATTTTATTTTATTTTATTTTTTTTTTGAACTCACATGACTACCTGAGTTGGTGACTTGGTATGGTGAAGATTAAATCCTGATCATTTAGGCTAGCAGATTAGAAGAGAGGGAATCAAATGAAGTTGTCTGTCATGCCACAGTACATGGTCCATGTTGTAGTGCTAGTAGGTTCAGCCATCTAGTACAATATAAATGCATAGTATTCAATGGCCAGTTATGTTTGATGATTCAAACAAGCAATAAAACAATAAACCTACCCTAAGTTTTTTTTTAAGAATACTCTATGCTTATTCTCATGGCCATCGAACCATCCAATCCTAAATCCGAGCCTAGTAACTTGTTTGGTCTGCATCCATGGTTCTCTATGTCCATCATGGATCCTTCCATTTTAATCCAACCAGAGGCTTTTGTGGGGACCAACTCATCCAAAGAAAAACGCCCGAAGATGTCCTGCATGATTGGGTTCCAGACTAATCAATCCAACAAACCAAACACGCTGTAGAGTTAATCAAGTTACCTACATGTCGAGGTTCAACAAACCTACTCCACAAAATCTGGTACAAGAAACATGGTTGCTTTCATTGTTCCCAATACTGGGAGCAATTGGCAAAACCTGAAATAAGTTCTAGTGAATTGCATAACAGAGACCAAAAAAGAAAAAAAAAAAAAACTTTTCTTGTGGCATGAACTATGGGGAAGTTTCAATGAGTTGGAGCCTGACCCCCAGGTCCCCACATATCACATCATGATTGAGTCATAAGTGCATCATGAAAAACACTTTAAGGAAATTAATCAAATTATCTAAACACAAAATATCATGATTATCATTGTTTTAACTGGATGAAAAAACATATAAAATATTAAACCATACTGCTTATACCTTCATTGTCTATGAGACTGTTACTATAGCTGCAGCCTTGTAAATTTGGTGTGTCTTCTGTTTACAAGCAAATTTAATCAGTGATGACATGGATATGTAGTTTATGTTTTCCCCATGTTCAACAAAAATCCAGAGTGATGATTTATGTACAGGTGATGCCACTGTCAGGATTTTTTGTGAGCAAGCTGTTGAAATTGCCATCCCATTATGCTGCTGGACTAATATTAGTGGCCTGTTGCCCTGGAGGTGTGTATGCAGTATGCACTTCCCTTCCTTTTTTCTATATATTGGCTACTGGCACTTGAACTGAGAAGGAAAATGTATCTGCAGGCACAGCGAGCAACATTGTCACCTATTTAGCAAGGTAATGAAAAAAATGAAGTGTCATGCCAAGAATAAATACCATCATAAGCCTTGTTAAAACTTAAAAAAGAAAAGCAATAATCATCTGGTTGGTGACAATTCATGAAATGTTGGCAGAATGATATATTTTAAGTGATTAATGAATGTCAAGGTGATGAATATCTTGAATTCTTCAGTGGATATAACTGACTAGTGTTGAAAGTTAACTTGAAATAAGTTAGTGCTTTTGCATCTAATTCAAATTCAATGGAGGCAATTAATCAAAATTCAGGAACAGGGAATTGCATTGGAAGTAAAAAGACTTAGATAAATTAATATTCAAATTGCAGGGCAAATGTTGCTCTTTCAGTCCTGATGACAGCAGCAAGCACTTTCGCTGCAGCGGTAATGTGCCACTCTCACATCTGTTATCCTCAACTTAGCTGTTATCTTTTGCATTTTATTCACATCTTGCTCCCTGATGCAGTTCATGACCCCTCTCCTGACATCCAAACTTGCTGGGCAATATGTTGCAGTAGATCCAATGGGATTGTTCGTGTCCACATCTCAGGTGCTGTAAATTTCAAATTTTGTCTGTCTGACATTTAATTTTTTTTTTTTTGTCCCCTAGCTAATGTTGATATATACCTTTTACAGGTTGTCCTTGCACCTGTCCTTTTGGGTGCTCTACTTAATCAGTATTGCAATGGTCTGGTTCATTTAGTGTCCCCGTTGATGCCCTTCATTGCTGTAGCAACAGTAGCCGTTCTCTGTGGCAATGCTATTGCACAGAATGCTTCAGCAATCCTGGCGTCTGGGTCACAAGTGGTTTTATCTGTTGGTTGCTTGCATGCATCTGGCTTTTTCTTTGGCTATGTTCTTTCAAGAATACTTGGCATTGATATCTCTTCCGCAAGAACAATCTCTATTGAGGTTGGCATGCAGGTAACTGATGTAGAAGTATTATATCATTATCTTATCTCAGATATGTATGATTTGAAGGTTTTTATCTCATTCTATTTAAGCAACTCTTAATCTCTTGGTGAACCAAGTTTGTACACCAGCTGACTTATTTATATCTCACTGAATTTCCTTTCTTTCCAGAACTCAGTGCTGGGCCTTGTCCTTGCAACCAAGCATTTCGGCAACCCTCTCACGGCTGTTCCATGTGCTGTTTCGAGCATCTGCCACTCGGTCTATGGTAGCATTTTGGCTGGGATCTGGAGGTCTATGCCCACCAAGGACAAGGGAGAATGATGCGATAATCATGTCAACCATCTGAATTCTCTGCTCTCCATCGATGAAGGATTTTACTCGTGGGAGTAAACCGTTGATAAGATGGCGCTATCAGCAGCAGCACTTTGTATATGATCTATTGCAGAGTAAACACCGCAGAGTGGTGTGCGCTATAAAACACTGGGCTTGGATTAGACTGCTAGTGGTTCATTTGTTTTCTGGAGGCCTGTTGATAAGGGTTTCCTCGGACGTGGATAGTGTAGTTGGTGGATACTGGATACATGATTGCTGTGGATATGTATACCACATGTTACCAGGGCAAGCTCAGTTTTAAACAGTACAACGTGTGAGTTGCTCAAGGGCGTAGCAGCGTACGGTTTTCCAAAATTGTTGAGTCGCCCCTCCAGTCAACCAGTGTTCATGGCCCACCCTTCTTTCTTTCTTTATTATTTATTTTGAAGAAACTGCCTGCTAAGTGCTAACATTGGCAACGTAAACAATACACACCTCACGTAAGTGCCATGTAGTAAGTACAGATATACATGTAATAAAACAATAGCGCTCTGATATAATCAGCTCAATGTTAAATACGACTTTGTCCTTCTGTAGGAATACAACGAAACAACAAGAAAGTAATTTCTGTTACATATCTTTTCTTCGATCAGATCAGATTTCTGTTACATATATCTGGGAAGTCGTTCGCAGCACGGACTGGCTGCCGTATGAAGAATAGACGGATGAATTCCAAAAGCTGAAACAGGTAACCTGTGGAAGCAAAAGAACTTGACCACCCGAGGAGCCTTCACCCAATCGAGAAACTCCCCTAATACTGGCAGTGCAGACCGAAATTTGGGTTGACAGCGAGGTGAACTGTGGAAGACAATCTGACTCTCCTGAAACTATTGGTTGACAACCTACACACATTTATCTCACATCTCACAAGCTAATTATACACCAACTGGTCTCCCCCAAGGTTTTTGTTCCGTATCAGTTGTATACAAGAGGCCAAACCTGTCATTTCATCAAGGGATCACGATGAAGATATTTACAAACAAAATAATTCCATTTGAACTAACTGGTCTTTGTTCAACTTCTAGTTTGCCACTTTTATGGCATACACCAGCTCCTGAAATGAAGAGTAAAACATTTAGAAGAAATGTGAATGAGGTTAATCAGATAATCAAAGTGTTTGATCTCACCAGAACCCCATTAGGAAATGTGAATGAGGAGCGCAAGTCTGAAAGGCGTTCCTCCCCTGCTAGCTTTGCTTTGTCAAGACCAGATGGATTAGTGCTGACAGGATTGCTATAAGAAGGCTTCAGCGCATACATCTCAACTTCTTCATCTTTGTGAGATGTCTGACTGGCGACAAACTAAACAAAGACATCCATCCATCTGTAAGTTTTGATTTCTGAAAATGGACAAGTGTTTCAATAAGTACTGACCTGACAAAGTTGTTTGATGGAGAGAGTTGGGCCGCAACACAGATATGACTTCTCCAGATTTGGTGCCATTTGTCCATCAAGTGGAAGCAGACAAAGATGTACATCACGCTGTCAAAAAAAGTCAGTAACTAATGCAATGCAACACTGCAATGAATAAGGAAACATATCACGAGCATTTTTATGTTCACCTCGCCGTCATCGTCGTCAGAATTTCGCAAGCACTCAACCAACTTGATCATGCGCCCACCCTTGACCATCCTACCATTTGAACCACTGAAGCTACTGTAGCGAGTCTGACTGCGAGTGCCATTCTTTCCCCATGCTCGTAGAGGAGATGTGCTAAAATTTTCCCTGGATATTCCTACATCATCCTTTTCATCTGAAGCAACCTCGTCATTGCATGCTCCTCGTGCAGGTGAAGAGCGTGGTGTTGGCCATTTTGGAGGTCGTTTCTGCTTTTTCTCTGGGGAACTCTCCTCAGCAGATGAGGCCTCTTTGCTGTTTTCACAGTTTCCATCCTCTTCATCTTCAGAACAGGCCAGAGCAACATCATCGGAACTGGCTCTTCCTCGGCCACGGAAATAGGTATTCTGCCCATTAGGCCGAATGTTACGGCGTGATCTTCTTACAAATGCAGCAGCAGTAGCTTTGGCAGTAGACTTTCGCCCAATAACTTCTGATTGTTTCCGAAAAGCCTCAGCAATGGATGCTTGAATCTTCACATGCACGTTAATCAGGAAAATGATCTTGAGTTCAATGTAAAAAAATAAACAGAGGAAACAAAATGGCAAATGCACACAAATATGTCAATCATTCGGCAGGACTTATAAATCGGCTGATAAGCTAAAACATTGTTGAAACAGCTGATTTTCTGTGAGAAAAAAATACTGCTGGCTGATAAGCTGAAATTGCCTTTTAGCTGAAGCGAACAAGCTTTTATAGGTGTTAGGCTTGAATACAATAGAATTTGCATATGCATAGACATCAAAACATTGTTGCTGGGTTCTTGAAAAAGGCTTCTAAACATTCTTATCTGCATCCATTCATTGGAATGGACAGCAGGCTTTACAGTTTACAGTTCCAAATAATATAATGAAGTTCAGCCACTAACAAAGTTAACATGAAAATAATTGCTCTATTTCATTTTTGTTCCTTTATGAAGTTCTCTTTATATTCAAAGAACTTTATGAAGTTATCTGTCATTAACTTATTATTATCCTTCTGCGAGAAGTGCAGTTGGATCAAACAACCTCCTAAATGCTACGATGTCAACTTAGTTTAAGTGATTCCAGGGCACATGTCTATTGATGCTTGGACAAACTAAAACATTTTCTTTTTAAAGCAGCAAAAAATGGGTAACAGAGTTGACCAAGTTTGATCCCTTAGAAATGAAATTTGGCTGGGATTTTTCCTACTACCCATTCAGAAAATGCTAATGTCGAGAGGTCCACATGGGACAAAACTATCCTACAAGAAGTAGCAGGGAATCATATCACACCATTTCTGTAACACACAGGTTCAGAGGGGAATCATATTTGTAACACACGGGTTCAGAGGTCTATGTCAAAATTGATGGGGAATATTTGATGCAGAACACCACAACAGATGTGAACGAACATGGATATAAAACTTATATCAGCATAACAGAAATTGAAAAGAACCTGCTTATTGCGGTCGTTCTCCTCTTCGTTGAATGCTAGCTCCTGAACATGGGAAAATGCATAAACATTACTAGGATCAATCTCTTAATATGAATAAACAAATACCACGTATAATACCTCTTCTTCATATTTGTCAATATCTGGATATAGAGCTGCAATCAAGGCATCATAGTTCGGATCATCTCTCAAAGAACGCCGACTCGCACAGTGTGTGCGGCACGCTGGGCACTCATTGTTCCTTTACAGCAAAGGGATATGTTAGTAACAATACTGTGCTACTCAACATGGGCTGAAATAATGTAGATGTATGTGCAAAGAAATATCAGGGATGCATGTTAGAATATAGAACAAAAGAATATCATGTTAGAATATAGAACAAAAGAATATAACTGTTAAGTTTTGACTCAGAAGTCAAAAAAGCACAACAGCAATGCCATATAATAGTCATATATTACCCAAGTCGCATGGATTTGTCAATGCATTCCCTACAGAACCGGTGCAGGCATTCCATAACTGTTCTTGTCTTCCGGATTATGCCTAGCAGCATAAGATATTTCCACAATCAGTAAATTAAAGTTGATATTCAGTTATGCAACATGTTTACAGAGTTTTTGCATGACACCAAGAATGAAATTGACAAGGAGTTATATCTGCGAGCAACATTTTTCTGTTAAAAAACATATTGGCTAAAAAAACTACAAAAGTGAAAATGGAAAACCAAAAGCTTCAAACAAACCATTATTCACTACCGGAATGAAGAAAGTTAGTTTTAGTTAAGCAAGACTAAAATATGTATCATCCATTGGCTCTAGCTCCTAATATATGGCAAGTCCATCAAGAAAAATCTTATCTTTGTGACAAGGATTCTCTCCAACTGAAAGTATAAGTGGGTTTCAAAATACTGAAATGTCAACATTATGTGTTTGCAATGTACAGTATATGAATAATCTAGCCATATAGAAATGGCATCTTCTTTTGTGCAATACAAAAGGTTACAGGTTTGTCTGCATATGTGTAGGTACCTAAGCATATGGGGCACTGCACTTCTTTGCGTACATCCGGCAATTTTACTGGTACAAACCTGCAGGTGTCAGTGCAAGAGTCAAAACTCTACAAAATGGGTGGGAAAGCAAGAAAAAACAGGCATCCTGTAATAAAATCATAAAAATCATTAAAAAATGAGGTAAAGGACTGAATTACTCTAGTATGGATCATGAATGCTACACAAGGTGGTGCTGAAGGTGTAATTTGAGATTTTGGTCAGAGCGTACAAAGGAGCTGTATGTTCAGGACTAAAAAAACTCGACCTGCGAGGGGTAACATAGCCCGGGCATTGCATTAAGAGCAATACCTTGTCACGCAGGTCGAGACAACCCCCAAACCCCCGCACCACCCTTACACAACGGCACAGTAGCCCATGTGAGAATGACCATGACCGGGTAGGACCTTAGACCGAATGACCATGACCGGGTAGGACCTTAGACCCAGTGCTTCGCTTGGAACAGATGAGTGGATTTTTTAATCTCAGTCTCCCAGAATTAAAATTCGCTCTAACAGGGAGTCAAACCCAGGGCCTGAAGAGTGCTACTCAAGCCACCTAAACAAATCAACTAGAGGCCCTTCCGCTATATGTTCAGGATAATGTATCCTGACACACTGCATGTGCCTGTCATTTCAGTTTGTGCATGCAAAAATGACTGAGGCAAACAAATAGTTCATCAACTTGCTACAAATTATGAGAAACTAATAGCCTGCAAAAACACATTGTAAAATCTGCCATCTGAAGTCCAGAAGTAAACAACATCGCTCAAGCTCAGCCCCAATTACATGTCAAAATCGAAAAGTTAACCTTGTTTTCATTTCTCTGGGAATGATCCATCTAAATCCTAGGTAGGCAGCTTGCACTATGATATTGCTGACAAGAAAAATCAGGCCTAGGCTGTGTAACCTGGGATTATCCTGGCAGCATAATGACCATCCAATGATAAGTTGAAGATGAACGTTACAAACTAAGAAGCAAACTTAGCTTTCATATGCTTTTGTCCTCTGCCTTCCGTTGTGTACTCGTGTGACATCAAAATAAGGCAAGAGCCAGACACGTATACCATAACAGAGATGCATAGATCAATAGTCATCACTAACACAGAGATACGGGAGTATAAAATAAAAGGCTAATGCCCGCTTACCTCATCACTATCTTTTACCAGAATAATTAACACCTAAGTTACCCCGCAAAAAAAAAAAAAAAAAAAAAAAAAAACACCTAAGTTAATAGAAGTTTATATATCTTTTCACTAGGTATAAATAGACATGTGATACTCTTATTACAATCAATCTGTGCACCAAATCTATATGCATAGCAGCAACTAATGTACATCAGTATGCATACCAACAATTAGACTAAAGCTGTATGCACTTAAAAACACTTTAGTTCAAAGCACAAACTAATTAGGGGTGCTCAGTTCTACCAGTACGGCAAAAGCTTCAGCCTACCAATTATGAATAGGCTTCCAAATTCATAATGCGCGTTTCAGTTAACAGGTGGATGGATCTCATATATTAAAACTAGCATTCATTAATTATTAAGCAGTAAAACAAATGGATGGTGCAGTCCACATTGAAAGCTACACTCCATGTTCAGTTTCACAGTAGCGATGAAACAAAGGACATTATGATTTGTGAGCTGAAACTTGTTACTAGAGAGAGGCAGGATCAACAGGTTTTCTTAAATAAGGAACATGGTCAATATCTAACCACCAATTAAGCAACTTCATTTCTACTTGTATATGCATGGAAGGATGTGTAGTGTCATCCGCAACCCGCACCGGACTGTAGGATTGAAAACTTTAGTACTGTCACGAGTCACGACTGCCTCAAAAAGTCAAAATTCATACCCCTTTAGGCAGCTAATGCTGCATCTGCACAGCTAGAAACGGAAATCACAGAGGTATTGCTTCTCACAAGTAGAAAATAGGGCAAACTACGCTACATCTACGGCTCGTCCCGCGAACAGTCCTAGAAATCAGCGGCCAGCCATAGTCAACTAGGAGAAGACAAACGGCGTCGGCCCAGGCACGAGAGCTGATCAAAGGGCCAACGACAGGGAGCGAACACGCGCGCGAGTGGCCGCTTAGCAGTGCCGCATCTGGAGCACGCATCAGCAAGGAAACCGCGACGACGACGGGAAAGGAAAGCGGCAAAGCAAGCAACGGGACGGTTGGCGAGCGAGCGAGAGAGCGAGCACGTACTCCAGTTTTGCGGCGTCCGCGTCCTCCGACTCAGACTCCGACGCCTCATCCTCCGCCTCCGCCTTGGCGCCGGAATCTGCGAGCAAAGCCAAACAACGTGGGGGCGGGAGAGGGAACCAGCATCAGCGCGTGGGGATCGAGGAGAAGAGCGCCACCGACGTGGGCGGGGGTGCCAGGGCGAACGGACGGGGCGCTCACCGTTGGCGTTGCCGTTGGCTTCGGCGCCGGCGCCGGCGCCGGCGCTGCCGTTCTCCTCCAGCTTGGGCTTCTTCTCCGCGGGCTCGGCCGTCGGCGACGGCGGGGACGACGCGGGAGGGGGGCGAGCCGGCGCCCGGGGCCGCCGAGGGGAGGCCGAGGGTGGCGGCGGCGGGCGCTTCTGGGCGGGCATTTGGGCTGCGCGGCGGCGGCGTCGAGCGGGTCGCGTGGAGAGGCGGCGAGGTGGGGCGGGGCAGGGCGGGCGGGCGGGCGGGCGGGCGTTGCTACGCTGGCTCTGGCCTCTCTCTCTCTCTCTCTCTCTCTCTCTCTCTGGGGCTGGCTTTTTTCTACGGCTCTTGGCTTTGGAGACGCGATGTGGGCGCACCTGGTTTGGGCTGCTGGGAGTTCGTTCGTGTCGCGCTCGCGCCCGGTCGGCGCTCTGTCGCGTGTTCGCGTCGTGGGACGGACGGCGCTTCGGCCTTCGGGGACGCGGTGCCCGGCTGCCACGCGGGCGGCGTTCTCTTGTTTGCGCCTTTGCGGTGCCGGGCAGGGCTGGCGGGTGCCGGCCGAGCTCCGCGGCCGCCGGCCGGGATGCCAACGAGCTCCTGGCCGTCGATTTGTTCGCTTTTCCAGGTCCGAGTCCCGACGGCCACAGGCAACTGAGTGACTTTTTTTTTTAGATTATATATAAGCAAGTACGCACGCCTAGTTTTTTTAAAGAAATGGTGAAGAGTTTTTTCATGTTTATTATAGGCCCATTTATGGGAAGAGAAACCATGTTAGGGCAAGGTAAAAAACTAAGCAAATTTGTTTGGGGACACCGTTTTTACGCAAATTTGTTTGGGGCACCGTTTTTACACCGCTATTCACAGTGTTTGCTGAGTATAACTCTTACATGTCCTTTTTTTGTGAGGGGATAACTTGTCCTTGTATATATATCCCCCGGATTTAAGATGGCTGGGTCAAACATGTTAGCTGCAGGACCAGAGTTTGAGCACAATCAGCCAGACACAAAATTCATGAAGTGCATCATCATGAATTATAGAAGGATACAAAAGGTTAAACAAGACGTCAGCTTGTTTGCTTCAACTGAAAAGTCGTTTTAGCTTATAAGCCAACAGTATTTTCTTCTCATAGAAAATCAGCTGCTTCTATAGTGTTTTGATTTATCAGCCAGCTTATAAAGCTCTTCTAAACAATCATAAAATTTATATTATAGTATGTGCAGTGCTAAGTGGTAAATGAACCCAAATTCATGATGGGAATGTATCTAATGCAAACTAACTTCCCGTGAAAACTCAAGTAAACCATGATAAAAAAAAATCGTCTAAATTCATCAAAAAAATCACACATGTAGATGATATGATGATACGATTTGTAAAATGATCCAAACTCGACTTTGTTTGTGAGATATAAAAATAACAAATTTCAAGTCGAAAGTTGTTCAAATGATTTGTTAGAAATTTGTTATTTTTGTATCTCACAAACAAAGTCGAGTTTGGACACAATATTTTACAAGGTTGTGTATCATCATATCATCTACATGTGTGATTTTTTTGATGAATTTAGACGACCTTTTTTTTGCCGTGGTTTGCACGAGTTTTTACGGGAAGTTAGTTTGCACTAGATAATGCTCCTATTCATGATGGTACTAGTGAGTAGCGGTGTTGATCGACCAATTACACTAAAAACTGTGTCTAATAGCAAAAAAATTTCTAAAAACTACTCATTTTGTTCGAAATTTAATTCAAATTTTTATCATATGTTTGTTTTTATCCTTTTATTTTAAAATATCAAGTTTGTTATTTTTATTACACCATCAAGATAAATAATTCCATTAAAATACACATGTTTATATATATTATTACACAACAGCCGGCGCGTCAAGACATATTCCATCACTAATAAATTAAATTGATAATAAATTAAATTGATAATATAGAAGTTGATGTATTTTTTTTTTCATAAGGTAGTTAAAACTAGAGCAGTTTTGCTTAAGATAAACTTAACAACAGTAGTTTGAAATGAGAGGAGTATCTGATCTTCAGTGGATTAAACCGGTGAGTTCATGTTTCTATTGGATTGTTCATGTTTCTATTGGATCTGCAATTTTCATGTTAAAAATAAAATGTTCCATACTTTTATGTAGAGAAATAAATTGTTCTCAAAATTTATTAACAATTTTATTTCAC
Source organism: Chrysopogon serrulatus (assembly GCA_015844335.1). Taxonomy (NCBI): domain Eukaryota; kingdom Viridiplantae; phylum Streptophyta; class Magnoliopsida; order Poales; family Poaceae; genus Chrysopogon; species Chrysopogon serrulatus. The sequence goes on along the minus strand of JADLZL010007607.1, from coordinate 64,717 downwards.
TTGTCCTATCATGGAATGGTGACTTTGAAATTTAATCCATTTGTCAAAATAGCTAGATACATATTGAAAGAGCTCATGGGGGATAATTGATACCTAGAGTCCATTAGCCCTTATAGCATAGGAGCTCTCATGTTTAATCTATATTTATAAGATGGGCTAATTTTTAGGTCTGACATTCAGAGAGGCCCTTATATTCAAATTAAAATTAATAATCTCCGTGAGCGGCTACATCATGAGAGCAAACTAGAATCATCATCGTACTCCAAAGTCCTAATAAGCAAAGAGGCCCTTATATATTCGAATTTATTACAATTAAATAATCGCCGTGAGCGGCTACATCGAGAGAGCAAACAAGAATCATCTCCAAAGTCAGAAACCGAAGAAAACGCCTTCGCCATTGTTTTTGCCCGTTTGTTCTTTGTTGTTGGATCAGAAAACTCTCCTCCCAAAACTGCCGCCTTCGCTTCGGTGTCCTTCCACGGCAGGGACCCGCCGGAGCACCACCGCCTCCGTCCATGTCCCTCAACCGCCTCAAGGAAACCCTCCACGCCTGCTCCTCCTCCTTCTCCTCCTCCCAGCCACAGACCCAACCGCGCTCACCACCACATCCTGCTCTCCTTCCGCGGAGGCCCCCAAAGACGTCCCTTTCGCAGCAGCTCCTCCGCCTCGAGGCGGCCTCTGCATCCTCCTCTTTTTCCTCCAGGCCCGTACAGCTCCCACCCGCCCCCAGGCCCCCGATCGAGAAGCCACGGGAGGACGACGAACCGCCGTCGTCGGAGGATGAGGACGAGGGGAAAAGTCGCCCCACTATACGCAGCTGCCTGCCTCCGCCACCAGCGCCCCTCCTCGAGTCCCGCGGGCCATACGAGCCACTTGTTCTCTCGCCGCCTGGAGAGCACCCTGTCGTCCAGGTACCGTACTGCGCTTGCGTCCCCTCGGTGGCACAAGATTCGTTAGGGCTTGTCTCGCAAGAATGACTTGCACACGACGTAGTTCAGTTTTAGTATACTAGTACAAACAGATTTGTGGCAACAGAAGTTTGATCGTTACAAAGTATTTATGAATATAAACCTGATGCGACCATGTTTTTAGTATAAACTTTCATATGAATATTATGATTAGGCTAACTATTCGCCAAGATGACAAAGTTTGAATTTTGAAATACGTGCACACCTTGTATTTTGGGATGGAGTGAGTAGTGATAAATTCTACTTCTTGGGAGGAGGAAGAGCGAGAAAACATTGCATAACAGTTTGCCATGGCTTGTCTTGTTGTTCTTGATGCCCTGCGGTTTATCTCAGTTATATAGAAATTGGTAAATGAAGATACATTGCGATAGAGATAGTTGGGAAATGCAATAAGAGTAGGAGACAATAGTTGATGCCCTGCGGATTATCTGAGTCGAATACAATAAGACAATAGTTGTTGATGAGTCATTTGCATTGTTGATGGGACTTAAGACAATAGTTGTTGATGAGTCATTTGCATTGTTGATGGGACTTGTATTATGTGGTTGATGGACTGCTTTTTTTCCCATCATCTGACCTTTCTATGGGAAGATAGTTGCCCCTTATTTATTTATAGTGTTCTGCTGTGTTGCTATTGTTTCTTTCATAGATTCATTTATTCTACTTTCTCTTTAAGGCTGAGATTTTGTTTTTTTTATAAGATTTTTCCTGGCTTCAAAAAGCATTGTGAATACTTGCATGATCCATTTCTCTGGACTACACCAAACCACTTAAAAAATTACTCATGGGCGAAACTCAGGCATGGCCAAGGTTTTGGCAAAACAAGGGTGTTCAATAGTTCTCAACCAAAAGGATCAGCTAAAGCATGCAAAATAAATGTGATTTGCACATGTGCACACCATGCTTTTATAGCATAGAGCTATGGTCTTACTTCTTACGTGATTATTGTTTGTAAATCATTATACTTGATTTTGTTTCTTCATTTTCTGTGAATGGTTTTACATCTTTGCCCACTGTGGGATTGTTTTATATTCAAATTTGGCCCCCCAAAAAAATTCCATCCAGTATTATTTGTAATCATCACACAGAAATGCATTTTTGATTCTGTCTCTGCCCAAGCCCCTGATTGTTATAATTATTCATCAGTTTAATTTCTGTACTTATCTTTTGTCTGGTTATAGGTGCCCCCATCAATAAATTGTAGGCTACTTGCGCATCAGAGGGACGGTGTGAGATTCTTATACAATTTGTATAGAAACAATCATGGCGGTGTTCTTGGAGATGACATGTGAGTCTTCAAATTTGCAGATGTTCATTTTCTTTAAGGAGATTGATGATCCTCATTTCATTCTTGAAATAACCTTGAAGATCAATCAATAGTCTTCTTTTAAATAAGCACTCATTCAATCACATTAAATGTTGGTGGGGATCCAAATTATTTTAGCAAAGCAACTAGTTTTCTTAATATAGTTTGTTGTTGCTGGTGCATAATACTAAGTAAGCTTGGCTTATTAAAGGTTAGCATATGCATATATGTGCACTGTTGATATAGTGATAATCAACTCATTCCTGTATGTAGAAGTTGGGCTTTTAGAATCTTACCCCACTTCCTGTTTACCTTCTAACATGATTTCTCTTGTGATTTAGGGGTTTGGGAAAGACCATTCAAACTATTGCTTTTTTGTCTTCTGTTATTGGAAAAGGCAATGGCCATGACCAATCAACAAATAAAGGAAAGAAGACTGGTCCGGTACTCATCCTCTGCCCTACTTCGGTGATTCGGAACTGGGAAAATGAATTTTCCGAGTGGGCAGAATTCTCTGTTGCTGTTTATCATGGTCCAAATCGTGATTTGGTTCTTGGAAAAATTGAAACTCAAGGACTGGAGGTACTCATTACCAGTTTTGATACTTTCAGAATTCATGACAAGATTCTATGTGGTATCTCGTGGGAACTTGTGGTTGTTGATGAGGCACATCGTCTCAAGAATGAAAAATCAAAGTTATATACAGCATGCTTGGGGATAAGAACTCAAAAGCGGTTTGGTCTCACAGGGACCATATTGCAGAATAGGATCATGGAATTATTTAATCTATTTGACTGGATCGTCCCTGGCTGCTTAGGGGACCGAGAACACTTTCGAGCCTATTATGATGAGCCTCTAAAACAGGGTCAGAGGCTAAGTGCTCCTGAGAGATTTGTTCAAGTTGCTGATGCACGCAAGAAGCACCTTGTTTCTGTTCTTAGGAAATTCTTATTGAGAAGGACAAAAGAGGAGACAATTGGACATCTTATGCTTGGGAAGGAGGATAATATTGTCTTCTGCAAAATGAGTGATGTTCAAAAACGTGTTTATAGAAGAATGCTGCAACAACCTGACATTCAGGTCCTTATTAATAAGGATGTCCGCTGTAGCTGTGGAAGTCCTTTACCTCAGGTTGAATGTTGCAAGAGAACTGAACCAAATGGTGTTATATGGTCTTATCTTCACAGAGACAACCCTGATGAAGGCTGTTCTATATGCCCCTTCTGTCTTGTTCTTCCTTGCCTCGTCAAGCTTCAGCAGGTTTTTCTTATCCTATGTTGTTTGGAATGACAGCAGCAACAACAACAAAATCCTGGTCATTGTTTTGGACATTCTTTTTTTTAAAAAAAAAATCTGATATCTCTTCCTGTATTGTAGATTAGCAACCATCTGGAGCTGATAAAACCTAATCCAAAGGATGAACCTGAAAAGCAGAAGAAAGATGCTGAACTTGCAGCTGCTGTCTTTGGTGAAGATATTGACCTAGTTGGTGGTACTGCTAAAAGTGAAAACTTCATGGGTCTCAGTGATGCTGAACATTGTGGAAAGATGCGAGCACTAGAAAGGCTTCTGTCACTGTGGACTCAGCAGGGTGACAAGATTCTTCTTTTCAGTTATTCTGTCAGGTTGTTCATTTATGCGCTAACTATTTAGCTCATAAGCTGGCAAAGTTATATTGCCATACACTTTAATCCATCATTTCCAATTTGTATCGATGCTTAGTCCCACTGTTTTACCAGATGCTTTAATTATTGTTTACTTTTCAAATTAGGACTGAAAAGACAGATTGTCAACTATCCTAGTACATGGGTCATGTTCTATCATTCCAAAATACATCCCTGTTTTGAATTTTTACTTGGGAACATATTTTAGAAAATATTTTAGGTTTCAGCCATAATTGACCATAAAATGGTAGAATACACAAATATATCGGTCAACTGCTGTAAATGTTTTTTTTTTTCCATTCTTTTGATCAGTATCGATTTTGTATTGGAAAAATTGTTACTTTATTTTCCTTAGTAGGCATGCTTTCGTTAGAGCACAAAAATCTTATTTATTTAGGTTTTATATCTATGCCCAAAAAAAAGTTAGAGTTGTGGTTTAGATTTATTGTCTGACAGTGATTTTAGGGTGTGACTGGATGTAAAACTTTTCTAACTTGTGACCCCCATAATATACGTTACCTAACTAGTAGATATTTAGAAAGTTAGTTTTGGTCAAAATACGAGTTACCCAAATGAATGGTGAAAAATAGTTCTAAATAGTATTGTTGCTATTATCCTATAGATATACACACTTTAGATATGCTACTTGTTCTTACATGCAGAAGAGGAAGAGAGGAGGGTGGGGGTGGGGGGAGGGGCTGAAGGAGACTTGTCCTACATGTTGCATCACTGCATTTGGTTACTTGATGATTTCATTTATTTCTATCTACATATAGGATGCTTGACATACTAGAGAAGTTTCTCATAAGGAAGGGATATTGTTTTTCACGCTTTGATGGAACGACTCCCATGAATGCACGCCAATCACTAGTGGATGAGTTCAACAGAAGCCCTAGCAAACAGGTGAATTTTGGTGGATGTGGATTTTCTGTACTTCTATCTTACAAAAATTTGAAGACAATAGTTGATTTAAGTGGCCAAATTCTTCTATGCAGGTTTTCCTTATATCTACTCGGGCAGGTAATTTAGGTGTAAACCTTGTTAGTGCTAACCGTGTGGTGATATTTGATCCAAGTTGGAACCCTGCCCAAGACTTGCAAGCACAAGACAGGTCATTTCGGTACGGACAGAGACGGCATGTTACAGTATTTCGCCTACTTGGTGCTGGTTCACTTGAAGAGCTCGTTTATTCTCGACAGATATATAAACAGCAGCTTTCCAACATTGCAGTCTCTGGAAAAATAGAGACACGTTACTTTGAAGGCGTGCAGGTATTCTCTTAGCCATATAAGTATCTTGATAAGATTGGATGGAGGACATAAATTGTTTTCCATGAGGCATTTGTATTCAGCTGACTTGGAACAAAAGATGATGAGGATGGGGTTTATTTACTCAATATTCTTGGATAGGCGTGGTCACGAATTAGAATTTTTGTCCATTCTATGTGGCACGTAGCTTGACAGCTACACCAAAAACGATCACAATATGTTCTTGTTGAGTGGTCTGCTACGACTTTGTTTGCCCAAGTTAGTTAATGCATTCGGTTCAGTTCCATAAACATTTTCCATGCTTTCCAAACAAAGGTCTAACTGCTTATAATAGATATGTGTTTCTTTCATTTTCTTCTTATCTTCAGAGATGTGTTAAGATTGAGATTAGGACTTTGTACATTCAGAATTTTCAAATTTACTTAGTCTTTTGACTGTTGTACACCCGCTTTTTTAATTAAACTATTTTGCATCAATGTATGGATTCCAGATACTTAACAATACACCCCAGGTATTTTGCATTCAGACATTCCTACAATGAAGCTAAATACCTGGGTGTATTGTTACAAGGAAGTGACATTGTGTAATCCACAGAATAACATTATGCATAATTGTCCTTAGATTAGATGGCATTTGAACATAACCAAACATGTCACCAATGATCTTCCTATGCATTTTTTTTCACACATCAGCATATGTTACTTTGAGAATTTCAGTTTGGGTTGTTTTAGTTGTTGCAGGTGTGACACACTAGGTGCAGTCACGACTGCACAATAGTTTAATTTGGATTTGCCTTTTGGTAGTTTTAAGTTAACAGCTTACTGACTAGATACCTGGTATCCATCATGGATTTCTAATTTGGATAATTCTGACTTAGGATGACAAGAAATTTCAAGGTGAACTCTTTGGGATCTGCAATCTTTTCCGTGACTTGTCCGATAAGCTTTTTACTAGTGAGATTATTGAGATGCATGGAGAACATGGCAAGAGTAGTGCAACAGAAGCAACAGGGATAAGAGAAATAGTCGATACTGATTTATTTGGTGCACAAGAGAATAGGAAGTCTTCCACAGCAACAACAGATACAGATAATCAGAAGTTGGTTGATATTGGTATGCTCTTTCTCTGAAAAATTATTTTATGTTTACCATATAATATACTCCTAAATGTTTCATGGACCAAATGGTGAAGGTTTAGTCATTACTGTGGCTGTTAGCTTCAAAGGCTGATACAGAAAACTAGTTATTCATTTTAGATGCAATCTAGACCTTTGGAGATACTTTCTCGTTTTGAAATATTGCATCATTCTGTTGCTGAAAAGTGAAAACCTGGCATAAAATGTTTTCACCCTTTGACTCCCGGGTGTATTATTTAGTAGCTATGTCTTGTGATTTTGAGAATAATTATGTTTCTGTGTAATTGTAAAAGTTCATATGAATGAGATTTAATAATTGAGAGTAGCCTGGTAGGCTGCCTTCTGTAACCTCTCTTCCCTCTCACTGGTCATTTTATTTTGAAGTAATAAATTTGGTCTGTTCAACAGGGATAGTTTATGCCCACCGCAACGAGGATGTCGTGAACTCGAGAACAAATGGAAGAGAGAAGGGCGGAACAGACGAGATTGTTCAGAGCTCCTTAGAGGAGATGCACAGTAAGAATGGAACAAAGCACACTGTCATGGAAAAATCTTATTCATTGGAGAAAAAAGTAAAAGTGGCAAGATCTTATTCAGTGGAGCAGAAAAGGAAAGAGTTTAGCCGTATCGCATCCTTCATGGGTATGGATGACCTTGAATTTAGCAAGTGGTTGCTATCAGCCTCACCACACCAGCGGACCGAATTACTGCAGAACTACAAGAGGAAAAAGAAGCGGAAGTGTGAGAAAAATCAGAAATGATGATGCAGGCCTTCGGAGCTACACAGAGCTTCGACATAGTAGTTAGCTTAGCTAATTGTGGTAGTTATGACAAGGAATGGTAGTCAAATTGAGCCGTGGCACCGATCAGTAGGTATGTTTGCAGCCCCGCAGGATTTTGATGCCTATGGGCGCAAACTGGGCTCATGAAAGCCTTGGTCACTTCCACTGGCTGTTTCACGGTCAGGTGAAATCTAGCCTGTATCGTGGTTGTTAGTTCCTGTTCAGCTGTCTGAGCCTGTGTGTAGCGAATCTTATCGTGCAGGTGGCTTGCAATGTTACCGTGATTTGTACTAATCATTTGGATACCGTAGTCTTTTATATATGATTTTTTTTTCTTCTAAACATACTTCGGCCTACATCCATGGACGTGTATTTGCTTGTAATGTAACTAGGTGTGAAGAGCGTGTTTTCACTGTGTTCTCCCACATCAATATGCTGCCATTCTTTCCTCGGTTGTCTAAGGACAGACATGACATAGCAAGGGTCAATATAATACAGCTTTTTACCCCAAAGAGGGGTTAGACAGGGATGTCGTCTCTCACCGTATTTGTTTGTCTTGGCACTCAATGAACTATCAATAAGTTTGCAATCAAACATGGAAATTAACAATATTCAGGGTGTCACCCTTGGTCCCAACTGCCCTAGTATCCATTCTTTACTTTTTGCTGATGACTTAATTATCTGTGGACAAACCACTAATACTGAGGCCAATAATATAAACTCTATTTTTCAATCCTTCCGCAATGCCTCTGGTCAAACTCCAAACTTAGCAAAATCTCACATCCTCTTCAGTAAAAATGTTGATAACCACAGCAAACAAGCAGTCAAAAGTATCTTCCCTGTTGCTGATCTAGCTCCCAATACAACTTACCTTGGTCATCCCCTCATTTTTAATCACTGTGATAGAAATAAGGCCTATAATTTCATTCTCACCAAATTCAGGAATAAGCTCACAACTATAAAAGCCAACAAACTCAACCATGCAGGTCGCCTGACATATATCAATTCAGTTCTGTCCTCGATACCTATATATTGCATGTCTACAGTTCTTTTTTCAAAAACTTTCATCTCAAAAATCACATCTATTATCAGAAATTTTTGGTGGGCAGGAGTTCAGGATGAAAACTCCACTTCCCCTTTCCACTTCCGCTCTTGGGAAGACATGCAAACCTAAAGATAATGGTGGATTAGGTATCAAAATAAATCAAGTCACATTATAAAAAAAAAATGGAATATGGAACATAGCCACTGGAAAAAAAAAAAACCCTTTCCTTTCTTCTATCCTCAAAGCAAAATATTTCCCTAATAACACCTTAAGCAAAATATTTCCCTAATAACACCTTTCTGGACTGCAAACAATAATACCACCAAATCTCTTTTCTGGTCTTCCATTATTCAAATAAAACATATTTTGCACAAGCACTGCATTATCCAAATTCACAATGGTCATTCTAGTATTCTAGTATTTGGTCAACACCATGGTGTTCAATATGGGAATCTATTCATAATCACATCAAATTGCCTTTCACAATTCAGAAATTTCCTCAAACAGTAGCTGATCTCTGGATCCTGCAAACCAATTCGTGGAACAATGATCTAATATCCCAGATATGTGATGATCAAGCTACTCATGTATTACCCAAACCCCAGTTCCTTCAGATTCTCAGGATATAGTTCGATGGAAATGGGCAAAGAAAGGTGCATGCATCACTAAGGAAGCTTTTATACTACTAAATAATCAACTGCAGGTACAGCTCCCTCAGCAAGGTGAGCATGGAAACATAAAACTCTTACTCCATGCACAAAAGCTTTTGCTTGGAGACTCATTATAAAAGCTCTTGCAACTGGTGTTAGAGCTGGAAACCTCTCCTCAAAAATAGGCAAACATTGTGCGACATGCAACTTGATTGAAAACGATTCTCACTTGTTTATTCACTGTACTTTTGAGAGAGCGGTTTGGCTCTCAGCATCACCACCCTTGCTTACTTCAATGCTCCCGCAGGAACAAGATGGAATTCAGGATATTTTATCAACAATTATTAGTCCAAACGCCTCAGAAGAGGAATTCCAGAAAATTATGACAACTCTATGGTACATTTGGAAAGCGAGAAATGATGCTCACTTTCAAAAACAAAAAATGGTCTGTTTTGCAAGTTCATTATGCGGTGGCAGCGGATATCAAGTTAACCTTAATCACGGATAGCACAAATGCTGACTATATTCAGCAGGAAACTGAAAACTCATCAATCACAGATAATAATTCTGTACATGCAGGAGTGGCAACCAGATCAAGAAGTATGCAGAGGATGCATGAAGCTTTATCAAGATGCATGGAAATGCAATCTATGCCACCAAATCAGGTGGCGCTCCCATCGCTTACTTATGCAGCAACATCTGACCAAAATCAGCAAGACATAACCAACTATGATGATTATAATCCATGCCGTGCTACAGACATACCTACTGCAGGTAATGAATTTTCTAATGCAGGAAGACGGATCACATCAAGAGATAATCAGAGAAGCACTGGTCCTCCCCTAGGACTAGAAAATCTCCCATCTCAGCCGCTATTCCAGGTGGCCTTTCCAGCCCTTCTATCCGGAGCGGGATGCTACACTGACGCAGCAACTACTCCAGATCAAACTGATCAACAGATGAGGAAAGCAGGCCTTGTTATCTTCATCCTGGAACCCAGGCAAAAATTGATGATCCACATCAAAGCACTTGTCAATGCTGTCTCCTCAGTCCTCATGGCTGAGGCTGCAGCACTCTCTCTTGCAGGCACTATAGCTAGAGACCCTAACTACAGATAGCTAGAAACCTTAACACGACAATGCAGTTATGTAACTCGAAGGTGGCATAGATAGCTAGAAACCTTAACACGACAATGCACTCATTAGCTTCTCTAGCTTTCAGATCATCATCTACTGAATGCAGTTATGTAAACATCCTTTGCTCTAACTGTAATCACATTTTCAGTTGCCCCACTAGAGTGGCACTGCAATCTGTAATCTGGGGACCTTTCATTCCACTGGCAGTATCATGTTGCTAATAAAGTTTGTTATTTATCAAAAAAAAAAAAAAAAAAAAAAAAAAAAAAAAAAAAGAGGGGAAGGGGACAATGCGCGTTGCTGCCTAAGAGCAGATGGCACTCACCATCGAGGCGTCGACTAGATGTGGCTCGCAGCACGGCAGGCAGACACCCTGACCTCAAGCTTTTTTTTTTTTTAGCATCAAAGCTTTAAATCATTTTAATATCAAATCTCGTCATTGTTCATGGCATGAAAGGACCGGTTCTGTCGTACAAAGAATCAAAAAGTTCCACAATTAAAAATGAAAATGGAAAACCCAACGCAACATTGCCTAATCTTTGATCGCTTACTGAAGTTCATCTATGTTGACAGCAATTTCAACTCCAGTCTAGATACATATCATGATATGGTCTTAGTTTGGACATGAGATGCATGATCCATATGTCTTTCTTTATCACGAGAAGCGTATGCTGAAACCCTTGTCAGTTTTGGAGACATCCATACTACCAAACTCATCAAAGTCTGAATCAGAGACATCATCCCTGTAATTACCCCATTCTTCCATTGAGCTGTCATCATCCTCATCCTTTGATGCCGGAACTTGTAATAATTCTATAGGTGCTGGCAAGGGCTCTTCCGTAAAGTACCGATGATTCAACAAGTCAGCAGCACTGGCCCTCTTTGCTGTTTCATAGCAAATTAGCTGCTTTATGATGCTAACCTCAGTAGGAGATCTGTTAGGCAGACATGCTTCAAGGCCTGTCGGTTTCTCAACTTTGTTAAAGAAAATCTTGTTGTAATCTGGCAAGACTGAACAGCCTGGAAAGGTTTCTTCTGTTATATCACCAAGGACATTGATGATTCTACTAATCTGATCAATGTCCGATATCCCTGGGAACAGAGGCTCTAATTTCAGAAGTTCTCCCAAAATGCATCCAAGCGACCATAGATCAATCTCTAGCCCATAGTTTGTTGACCCATATAAAAGCTCAGGAGCCCTGAACCACCTAGTACCAACACAAGAAGTGAAGGCACCAGAATCTTCATCTATGCCTTCCACATCATATGAGTACGAGGCTCGGAATGGATCATCTTCAATGTCTCCTGTGCTGCACGTGGCAAGACAGGATGCATCTCCTCCATCCTGCAAGCTCATTTTGTCGACATCGCTGGATTTTGCCCGGAGCTGGTCCAGTTCACGCAGGTAGTCAGCTGCAGTTAGGGTCTCTGGCTCCTGACCAGCAGTAGCATCTGATTCATAAGATGTTGGTTCCTCTTCTGTCCCTTGTAGCACTGCTGGTGGTTGTTGTGGAACCCATGTTTCCATGCCTGAACTTTGCTCATGTAGGTGCATTTCTTGAAAAGTACTAGGTGTTGACTGCTGAAGTATCCTAGCCTGACCAAAATCGGCTACTTTGAGCACCCCGTCTTCGGAGATGAGCAGGTTCTCAGGCTTCAGGTCGCGGTGCACGACGCCGGCGCGGTGGCACGCGGCGACGCCCTCAAGCACCTGCAGCATCCACCGTTTGAGTTGCGAGGCGGGGATGCCCCCTCCCACTCCCTCGCCCCCGCCAGCGCGCCTCCTCGCGTCACGCACAACAGCGGCGAGATCGAGCGGGAGCCACTCGAGGACGAGGACGTCGTCGTCGCAGTCGCCGCCGGGGAAGTGGTCGATGAGTGCGACGACGTTCTGGGAAGGGGGAATGGCGAGGAGAGCCTCGGCCTCGCGGCGAGCGCTGACGGCGTCATGGACCTCCTTGAGCGCGACAGCAGCCCCGTCGGATCGGCGGCGGCCGCGGTAGACATCAGCGTAGGCGCCGGAGCCCGCGCGGCCGAGGACCTCGTAGCGGGATGTGACATCAGCGCGGCCGTGGATGCTCCAGCTCCCGCCGCCGCCGATCGCCATAGGTGTGGGATTTGGGAAAGAAAAGGATTTGCAAGTAGGGGCAATCTCAGTAATTTTACCCACCCGCTACTAACCACTTCCTAGACCTAGAGGCACATTCCAAAACTGCAATCATCCACGCTGAAGGTCTATAAACACGAGCTACGGGCTTAGGGCGTCCAATGGATGGGTAGGGCGTCCAATGGATGGCTATTTGATAATTAGACGTGACGTGACAGGAAAAAAATAGAGAGCGTAGTCACTGAACGAGCAAATAGCTAATCTATTAATCTAAAAATATGAAAGAGAAATATATGGGTTTTTTTTTTTGAACTTGGGACAATTTAAAAAACATCTATATAAAGCTAGGGGAAATATATTTTGTTTGGTTCAACTATGAGCAACTTGGTTAGCTTCTCTATTACAATGCTCGATAGAGATTTCTGAAAGTCGGTCCAAAGCATGGAGCACTCGTCATAGATCGGAGCTGCTTGAGCTCATAAAACCCACCTTCTTTCATAGTCTGTACCACCTCCATACAATCCGATTGGACGATCGGCTGTTGCAGCCGATTCTCTTCGAGCTAACATTAATCCTTCTTTGAGTGCATATGCCTCGCCATTGGAGCATCCACTAAGTGCTTGACAAAACTTTGAGCTCTTTGCTAGGAATGCACCCGAAGCTTCCCGAATCACCGAGCCAACACTCCCACGACCTCCGTTCTCATCAAATCCGGCATCTACATTCAAATAACTTTTCCCGCAGCGGGCGGTCTCTTCCAAAATTTCTCGTACTCGGGTCACCTTCTTCGTTGCTAACATGTAATTTTTGGTGAGAGCCACGATAGACATGGCCGATCTTGGAGCAGCGACGGACCGTCTCCCTATGGACAATGTCGAAGGTTCCCACCAATTGTACCATCCTGCTGTCAACACAAGTTCCGCCAGTCCAATACCCAGCTCCTTAATCTGATTTTCATTGATGATGATCTCCTCCAACAGCACAGACCCGGATCGATCGATATCAGTTAGCTGTTGCATCTTCTCTCCTAAACCCAGAGCCCTCCATATCGCTTTCATTCTCTCACAAGTGAAGATAAGGTGCTTCACATCTTCTGCTCCATTCGACAAATAGGACATCCTCCCGAATCAGCTATATGCCTATTTGCTAAAATTTCCTTTGAGCGCCCTCCAACCAAAAATTTTAATCTTCGATGGGATCTTCAATTTCCATAACCTTTTCCACTCTTGTTTAGATGTACCATCTAAACGATTTCTCCCATTGATTTTAAGCCGATTTCACCGAAAACGCATTCACTCAATTGTAATGCCAGGCCACTACATCCTCCCCGCTCGGTATAATCGGGATTTGCATGATCCTGTATACATCAGTTGGCCAGTTTTTAGTAGGTCCTCATCCCATGTATGGTCAATTGGATTAATCAATTCATCCACTTGTAAAACCTATTAAGTAATCAAAGAAATATATGGGTTCAATAGTCTTGTCTCTTACCTCCATATCAACTAGCTACATACTCCCTCCGTCCTGCAATTATTATCGTTCTAGAGCCGTGTTCACTCAATTTAAACATCCGTGACCATTTCGACAATGAACTGTGTACCTCATTTGGCTCAAATTATATTAGGACAAGTACAAAATTACGAGCAATAGACGTATTCTTTAGGCTTTGTTTAGATACCATCTAAATTTTAAGTTTTTTCTCAATTTTTTTAGAGTCATAAATGTAAATAAAAAATAAGTCCACCGCAACTTTTTTTGAGCCTAGTTAGTCCACGATTGGACAATATTTGTCAAATACAAACGAAACGCTACAGTTCTAAAAATTTTTTCGTCATTACACAGTCCACCGCAACTTGACATCATGTAAAGTATAGCTACATGACTTCAAATCCACAACCAACACTCGGCCGAAACATATTTTTCTACAAGGCCACAAACAGGTACTAACAACAACTACCAACACATTAGGCATGCCAGATAGCAAACAGATACTACCAGATCCCTACCAATTCCCAAGTTCTGCTTATTCATATTCACAATCACAACTAACACCCCTAAACAACTCATATGTTGTGGGTGCGGGGTGCCTAGGAGAAATCACGGTCTGGGAAGAGCAGTGGGGCGATGAGGGTCCAGATGTACAACGCGGCGGTGACCCATTCTGTGCAGATGCGCACCCAGACGGTTGTCCATCCAACATCCATCAGCTCTGAGCTCTCTGATGCAGCGCTCGTCCAGCCAGTTAAGAGCATTGCTGAATACATGCTTGCAAGGGCGAAGATGAGGTGGAAGAAGGTGTAGGAATAGCTCACAGGGCGCGGTTCGCTTTCTTTGCCGTCACCTTTGCCATCCTCCTCGTCACCGAGTAGTGGGTTTTTGGCTCCTGCATGCATTTTTCATCACCGCGACAGTTGAAGCATCCGGCTGTGCAGGAGTTACAATTGGAGTATTCTTACCAGATCTAGGAGATGATGGCGGAGAAAGGAATGTAGTCGAAGATCCAGCACGGACAGCGGAGTACACAACAGAGAGCACCGTAGTGAGCATTCCGAGTATAAGAGCACTCAATGAAACCTGCTTAGAATGCCTGTGAAGTCCATTGCACTCATAGTCATCTGGTTCACTGGAGAGACTAGTGTAGCACAGGTACGCACAGTAAACAGAAATGACAGAAGCAGGCATAACGCTTCCATTGACCTGGAAAAGAAATGGTATTCCGTTACGCATAAACAGCAACATTTATCAGGCCAAGCAGAAAACTGTATGAACCAATGCATTAAAAATTTGGGTCATTAAGACAATCAAATGATTCAGATTTCTTTGAGCCTACCAATAGTTATTTCAAACTTGCACATAAATACTTATTCTTGTTATACTTGAAGAGATTTGAAATTTAAATAGGCATATTACCTGCGGATGCAAAGCAACTATTGCAAATGCAAAAGCAAGGATAAGTGTAATGACAATAAAGAACACATTGAGACCACAGTCATGACCGGAGGGATTGAACCACATGAAGAGCAAACCAGAGAAGGCGAATGTAGAGAGATAGCAAACCACAGTCACTACCAGCAAAGCTATTTCCCTGAAATATCAAACAAGATGCAGTAATCAACATCACTGGAGACAAAGCGAGTTCAAGCATCACTAGCCTGTGCTCAGCACACTAACCATTTTCGCTCTTCTTTCTCAACCCATGAATCATTCCAATTATTTGTGAAGTCTAAAAGCATCACAACCTGTACTAGAAGAAACAAGCCAGACCCAAACTTCGAAAGTACCTCTGCAAAACAATCTCAAAGTTAGTGAAACTTCACTAAAAATGCCAATTGGCTCATAAGGATCACGGGGCACCACAACAATCTACCAATAGTTAGAAATGCAAAAGGAGGTATATTTAGTGCAATCTATAAATTAGCTGAAGCCATCAGAAGTTCTCTGACTTTGTAGGTAATGTCAACATGAGAGGAAAAAAAAGGAAACCAACAAACTGAGGTGTAAAATAATCTATCAGTATGTGCAAAATTTTCAAGCCTAAAGACAAAGGTGGTAAAATTATCGTGAAAAGAGATTATTTTAGATATCTGCGAAAAATATTCATACTTGTTACTACAAACATGTTAAGATATGCACACTTGCAAAATTGCACTAAAGATAGCATAATATGAATGATGAGGAAAACGAGGTTACCAACTTACCATAAATAGTAATAACAATGTTCGGCACACAGAACATAAGAACAATGAGAACAGCCCATACAGCAATCTTTGCAATCCAGCCACCATGGTGCCATGCATCTCGCCGGTCATTCTGGTCTTTCACACCAATCATCATGAGAGCAAATATTGCAAAAAACAAGAAGTTCCCCAGGCTTACACGAAGAACAGCATTCATTTGAAACCATTCTTCTGGTGGTGTTTGATCAAATACATTTATCCCTGCAATGCAATCAATACATTACAGACTTACTAGGGCCCTTACATGATCATTGAATTAATGCCTGAAAAGTCCATCTGATTTATCATAAGCTCAATGATTTGATGGACCTAAATTTCAAAACAAAGAAAAATACTTTCTGAAATAATAACTCTCCAAAAATTGACAGTTTTACAGATCAGACATTCTCTGCACCAGTATACCAGCATGCATTTTTATGGTAAATAGGCAAAGTTGTTCTCAGTGATGACATGACTACACAAGTCCTCAGTGATGCATGTGCGTAAAGACCATGCTGATGTATTTAAAAAACAATAAGGCCCCCTTGGGAAAACAGACAGGATCTTTTTTCTTGATTTCTGTGTTTTCCTTGCAAAATTCCTACATGATTCCCGTGAAATTCCTGAGTTCCAAAGGGGCTCTCAGCATTGAATGACCATCCATGCTCAAGATTCTCAACCTGTGCAAGACTTATGACTTATGAACTTGCACTCAAACAAAAATCACAGTTCTAGATATTTACAGCACAAAAGAGGATTAACGCCCAGAGGCTGTGCCCAAGAAAAAACATCTGGTAAATGTCAATGTACAGCTCGGGGGCTGTACAGAAAAGGATGCTTTACAGAACTTTCCACAGCAACTATTATGAACCTCTGTTGTCCGCTAGTACCTTACGGGAATGACAAAATAGTAAAATGATATTATATTGCAGAAATCCATTTCATATTGTGCAGCAAAAGGCCGCTCTACATTATTTTTCTGCATCTTGAGCCTTGAGGTTTGAGGGACGTGGAGAAATTTAGTGAATTCTACACATTCAAGAGAGCAAATGTTTACACGTAAAGCTCATGAAATTATCTGACTTCCCAGACAGGGAATTCTATGTCAAGGGTGCCTTGGATTCATCATCTAGATCAAGCTAAAAACTGAAATCGTGCATGTGGAGGAACATAAAAATGGTCAAATGGATGAGCCACAACAGTGACTAGATAGTAGGCATCCGGTGGAGAATTCCCCAAGTCAGTTCACAACCACACAAAGGGTAAGGTTGATCTAGCACGCTACATCACAATTAACAAAATTAACTAGAACTGCTACGAAAATTGAAGATAGTAACTCCACGCAGGTCTATCGATCTTAGCAATTGGAGGGAGAAAAACAGCAAGAGCATTCGAAGGAAGAGGAATTAGGGCTATAGGATGGCTTGGGGATGCTGGAGATTTAGTAGCAATTGTGGAACACATACATGGGATATGCTTGAGGAGCGGCGCGGCGAACTGGCGGAGCAAGAAGGAGAGGATAAGGGAGGCGGCGAAGAGGCCGCAGTAGGCGAGGCGCGCGGAGCGGCGGGACACGGCCGATGCCGCCGACGCGCAGAGGTTGCAGGTGCAGCCCGCGCAGGCGGACGCCAGGCACGACGCGCACCACATCCTACGCCGGCGATCCTCTCGCTCCCGCGTGCGGACTGCGGAGCCGGGCTCCCCTTGCTCCTCGTCGGCTTTGGTGCCCGCTGAGGCTTCGAGAATCGAGTTGGAGTACTCCCCGGTCCTCGTCGGCTTTGGATGCCCGCATACGATTACTGAGGCTTCGAGAATCGAGTTGGATATCGGATAGGATATGATTGGATATCGGTCCTCCTCCCTTTAGCAGTCGCAGTCGCAAATCGCAGGTCAGGGGCTCCCAAATGCTTTGATCTCTCCCGTACTCCATACTCTGTTTACTGGCTGGATCGTTTTTTTTCACGCAAGACGCAACCGCTGCTGGCCACGCGTGCTGCAGCACCGGACCGGCTGGCGGCTGCTAATTCCATCTTTGAAAATGTTTTATCTTGGTTTAGTTGTCTTCTCTTCCACTTCCTCTCATTCAAAAGAGGGAGTATCTTTCTTAAATTTAACTAAGAATATGTTTTATGAGCCAAGACTAGTTACTAGTTAACTAAAAACCACTTGTCTTATTCAATAATTTTTATAAAATATCACATTTTTATTGTTACTTGTTTTTTTAATAATAGTTCTTCAAAAATGATTTAAATTTAATTATTTTTGTGCAAACTTTTTAAATAAAAAGAGTGGTCAAATTTAGAGTTAAAAAAGTTAAACGTCTTATAATTTGGGATAGAGAAAATAGTTATCTAACAACTACCAGTAGAAGCCTTAGTTTAAAAATAGCATACTTCCTCCTATAGAAAAAAATTATTTTGGCTAAGGTTTCAGTTAAACATTGGGACATAAATCATGAATAACTTTTAAGTTATTGAGTTTGGAAATATGAAAATCTTTGTCTTGAAAAATATTTTCCTAAAAGTATATTGTGATGAGTAATTTTACAAAAATATAAAGTAAAAATTATATGTTAGAGACTATATCACTGTCCAAAACATCTTCTAAATTTTATACGGAGAGAGTACCTATTACCTCTCTTGTTTGGATGCACTAGAGCTAATTTTAGCTAGCTACCAGCAATTAGCTCTTCCCTTTTCTTTTCTCCTTACTTTAAAAGCACAAGAGACATGAAGGGTGGTCTAAATTGTTTTTTTAACTTTTTGCACAATATAAACATATTGCTTATCCACAAATCACTGGTAGGGCCAACGTTGACAACAAAAGATTTATGTGACCTATATTTTAATCCTATTCTAACATAACAATTCGTACAAATCAATATGGAAAAGAACAATTCTTAGAATGTAAATTGTGAAAGCAAAAAAGGGGGGGGGGGATTAGGTAGACTCAATCCTTTCATGTTATATCCCACTGTAGGTTCCCTTCATTGTTAGAATATATCTCAATAAGTTCATATAATCTTTTATCAAGCAGAACTGTATTTCTGGTTCAGTGGTGTTCCACTATTTATGTTTATTGGAACAAAAATATTATAGATTTAGTAATAATAGACACACATTGAAGGGAAAAGTGTTTTTTGTTTGGAAGAAAAACATTATAGCTTCACACATGAAACACATCCAAGGTTTGTTAACGGTTTAGGTTCAATATAAAAAGGGTTTCTAGTTTTGATAGAAAAAAGATGTTCAACCTTAGTAAAATATAAAAATGCTTCATTTACTTTTTGTGTATAGTTATAAAACATTAATTTTCCACTTAATTGAAATTAATGTTCAGCTATCCATTGATAGTGTACTGTATAAATAAACAAACAAAAAATATGAAATACAAGAAGAAGAATAAATAAAAAAACCAACAGTGAGAGGAAAAAAATCGCAAAAGAAGTACTCTACGCGAAAAATAACGGCCCAGAAAAAGGCCCGTGCGGTTGCGCTCCCGGGCCGAAACGACCTCGGACCGGGCTACCGCCGTTCGCCGCATCTGTTCACCTTCGCCCTGTGCCCCTGTGTGCTCTGCTCTCTCTTCCCCCTCTCTGTCCGACGGCTGGGTGGGCTACTGCCGCCGCCGCCGCCCTACGCCAGGTGCCGAGGCCTTAGCCTGTCTCTTCGCCGGCGACGAGAACCCCACCAGGTATTCCCACCCGTTCTCCTCCCTTCCTGCCTTCCGAAACCGAGCAACCCAAACCCTAAATTAGATCTAGCTATTTTGATTGCCTACTAACTTCCCTGCGCAGGCGAGGCTAACGGCAACACCGAGTCAGGCCGTCCGGGCTTAGTCGGTTAGCGGCGATGGGCCGCCCGGAGCCGGTCGTGCTGTTCGCTCAGACGATCCTCCACTCCCAGCTGGACGAGTACGTCGACGAGGTGCGATTTCCAATCCCGTTTCTTCCCCACTTTACTGTTAATAATGCGCTCTGGAATATCCGACCAAGCTAGTGCTGGGTGAATTAAATGATCTAATAGTTTGGTAGACGGGTTTTGGGTACATTCAATGCACTTGCACAAGGTTAGGCAAGGTTGAGAACAAGAGGTAGTTGTAATGATTTGATCTTAATGTACTAATTCATTACGTGAAGCGGTTCAATGAGGAAAATATGGACCTAATCATGCTAATTAGGTTTAGGTCTCACACAACTATTTATTGCGAAAAACCTGAGAAGTATTTCATTTTAGAAGCTGATGACATAAGATCTGCACTACCATGGCTTGTCTGTGCAGTGCAGTGAAATTGCTGGTGTCACCTAATTGAAACATATAGTTGAACATACTGTATCATACATGGATGGATTAAAATGCTAATGAGACCCTGAACGCTGGACCAACTATTTATTGTCCCTGTTCGATACAATCATCTGTATCTTAGAACCTATCCTTAAGATATTTTCCACTAACCTAGGAGTGTAATGTTGGTATATGAATGGGTAGAAATCTGCACAGCTGTTACTCAACCTTGGGACATTTTCCTCAAGCCAAGAATCTAATTTTGAGCTGTCAATGATTGCAACTAACAAATGTTGAGATAAAGGGAGTGTAACTTCATATATATTTCTTATCCTTAAGTGCACCTTACATCATGCAGGTGTTATTTTCTGAACCAGTTGTGATCACTGCTTGTGAGTTTCTTGAGCAGAATGCATCTCCTTCTACGCCAAACATTTCCCTTGTTGGGTAAGAAGCATTTTTTTTGAATCTTATTTCATGTGCTTACGACACTCTTATATTTACAATATTTTTATAATCAGCAAAAAGATGGCCCTTGTAACAGAATGTGACCTGCAGAAGAGTGCCCTGTTGAACTTATTTGTCTGTTGCAGTTTATTGAAACGGGGATAACTTTTATAACATCTGATGATCTTGATGTTTGGACCGTTTGGATATATATTGGTGATCGGATTAGCTTATGTGACTCTGCATGTAGTAAATATGTTAATTACAAGTTGGGCATGCCTTCATTTGTCCCTTTTGACCCTAGAAGGTTTACTGCCATTGGCTACTATTTAGGTGTTCGATGGGAGTTGCTTTTGTACTGTAGAACAACAGCTAAATCAGAGAAATTATTTATCAACTACTTATATTTCTATGAGTAAAAGTTGAAAGAGATCCAAATGTTTGGAATGATTTTATTTGGTTAGATCATATGTGTTAAGAAAATATGTTTTTGAAAATATGTTTTTTACAGTTCTGAAGCATACCATTTAACCTAATTACAATCATAATGACAATGGCAGATAGTTTAAAAACAATATCCTAAGCACTAATATTAATGTGTGTGTGTGTGTGTGTGTGTTTGGGGGGGGGGCATGGGATACTACGAAAACTACCAAAACTAAAGCTTCAAAAATCTATTTCAAAACATGGAAGGATCAAACAAACACTCTCAGTTTTATCTTTTTTTTTTTTAAATCTTGCAAATGTCGAGGACGCCAATGATTTGTAATGGTTCAGCTTAACCTTTTCGCCATAATAACTTCTCGTTTTGTTGTTTCTAGTGGTATAGTAATGTTAAATTACAGCACCCATTCAGCTCATTAAGCGGAGGCAAATCTTCTTAAAACACTTATTTTTTTTCTTTTAAGATTTGATGATTGCTCTGATACAACTTCTTAAAATTAAGGTTCCAGTTCCTTTAGTTTGGAATTCCTATTCCTAATATAATCCAATTGTTGATCTGTGCAAGGAGCATGTGCACACATTTTTTTTTTATTAATACTACTTCTGCTTATGTTGATTGATGAACCATCAACCATGTCCCCTGACTGCTACTGTTGTTATATCCAGTGCTACATCGCCACCTTCATTTGCTTTGGAAGTGTTTGTTCACTGTGATGGGGAGTCTCGATTTAGGCGTCTTTGCCATCCTTTCTTATATTCACATTCTTCATCCAATGTGCTAGAAGTTGAGGTATGAATAAATTCAAAGTTTTTAGTTTGTCATGTTCTCTTTACTGGCACTTCTTATTTCGTTGCTATTTTTACCATATCTTGCTGAGGCAAGGATTGTCATAGTCCTGGTTGGGTAAGGATCCCAATGTGTGAGGGTAGGAAACCTGTCCTTGGTTGACTGGTTGGAGCTCTTCTCCTATGCAGCTTGCCAAGAATCTGGACCAGGTTGACCCAAAAGAACATTTTGTATCTTTCCTTGCTTAGGAATTTCAAGGTTATTTAGAGGATTGATAGAGAACCTCTGAAATTGTGTTGTCTAATCTTTTCAAATTTCAACTTATTGAGATAGTATTCTGGCCAGCTAAAATACCATGCAACTGATCTTATCCTAAGAAGCTAATTTATCACTTACAGAAAACAAGAATTCTTGTTTATGATATGAATTAGGCCCTGTTTAGATGTGAAGTATTTTTGAAGTATTGAAGAACTACTATGGTTTTAGAAAATATACACCTCCATTCTCATTTTTTTCAGCGCATGGTGATTTTTAAGTTTGACATTATGTTAGGCGTATAGTATGTATCGAGGCATCATATGGTGGATTTGAAACGACATCCAACCAGGCATCCAGCATTTACTCATTCGCTCAAAATTCCAAGCCTTCTTTTACATGTATGCATCCAACTGCACGCTTGCCTTTGGCTTCCAGCAGGAGCTATGAAGCTTTGCATGCATATGGAATTATGGATATACTCAGCAATGATCATGGCTGGTGCCAGTACGGAGTTTGGTGTTTCATTAATTTTCTGCCTCGTTTCTGTAGAATTCCTTGGTATCTGCAAAACTCCCTCAAGCGCCTAAAAAGTTTTCAAATTTTGTAGTCTCTAAAACCATGATTTTGTCAAAACTGTAGTCTTTTTGGAGTTTTAGAAACTCCACTCATGGCCTCTTTTTTCTAAACCACAGTTTCGTGATACTACAGCCTACAGGTCTCGAAAACTCTATCATCCAAACAGGTCCTTAGTTCTAATTTTGGCTGCAACCATCGCAACACGACTGCAGATTTTGTTCATACTACGCTCTGGGTCTAAAGCCATATAAATGTTTCATCTTTCATGTTAAGTTAGTGAGATTTTTCACAATGGAAGTCCTAAACCACGTGCACTGTCCTGTGGTACACAAAAGAGTATATTTAAATCTAGCAGCTAAAACTTCTGATTGTTAAACTGCAAAGATTCACATTATCCAGATGAATAAAGGAGTGAGCAGATAATCCCATCCTCAATTGAGGATGCTCTGTGGTGCATGCGCAAATCAGTTCACAGATATTCATTTTAAGGTGAACATGGTAGAAAACATCAGAGGCACCTAATTTTTCTTTAAGCAGCATCAATATGATAGATTTCTTTTCAGCTATGGTAAACTATTGGCTGAACAGGATTAGGAACCATTGATCTAAAATGTGAAAAAAATCTCACTAACTTAATATATAACATTTTTATGACATTTAGGCCCATAGTGGTATGAACAAAACCTGCAGAACATCCTCAGCACAGATGGGATTATCTGCTCACCCTTTTATCCATCTGGAAAATGTGAATCTTTGCAGTTTAATGATCAGTAGTAACTAGTAAGTTTTAACTGCAATTTCTGTAATTAAAGATATTTTATGTGTGTGACAGATAGGACAGTGGATAGGGTTTAGCACTTCAAATAGTTGTTTATTTCAGATCTATAAATTGCACCAAGTGATTCTAAGACCCTTTCCCAGAGTGTGACATTTGAGTCCTTGAACTCAGCTGCAAAACTATGTAAAGATTCTTTATGAACTTTTTAATGAGTGTTTTTAAAGTGGGTTTAAATTGTCAGTTAAGGTCCTATTTAATGGTACAATCCTTGTGTTGTTCTGCCTCCAATAAACCATATTAGGATTTGAGAAAATCTTTCAAGGTATACTTTGACTGTTAGTACTTTCTCTTCCAATATATATACCAATTACTACATACCAATCTATATCTATCTATCTATGTCTTATAATCCTAAACCCTACTAGAATTCCTTCTCTGCATGCAAGCCATCCATATCAGCAGCCCACAAGCACATGCAATTCTGGCACCTATCTATTCATGCAAACTATCCACCTCAACAAGCCACATCATCCACTAACATGCATTTAGTTTTCCATGTCAGCATACCACACCATCAACTACAATTTATTCGCAATATCCGCAGAAACATGCGGAGTATGCTTCCTTACTAAAATACACCAATCAATGCATCCTTTGTGCTCTAATAACTAATAAATATACATATATTTTGACTAATGATGTCAAAGTTTGACTTTTTTCTCATACTACATTCTATATTCTGAAACGAGGGAGTAATACTGTAATAGTATCAACTACTTCTTCGATTTTTTATTTTCTTTTGTAAAAAAGGTATGATGAAGCTCATCTTTTTGTGTTTGAAAAACAGATTTTCAGTATCCTTATTTTATCCTAAAAAATAAATTGTGGTCCTTTTTTTAAAAAAAAAAATAAAATGTAGTATTTAAGCAATATTTGACAAAAGGCATTTTTTTGTAAAACTGAATATCCAAGCAACCATAAGTCAGCAGCAGTTCTATGCTTTCTAATCGGTAGTCATGGATAATATTATACCTTGCCTCAAACTAATTTACAGGTCACTGGTGTCCTCAGATGTCTTTTTACTTTTCTAGCTTATTGACCCCTCTAGTCACGAAGATTTTCTTATTGGACTTGGCAATTAACAAGTCAATAGACATTGAAAATACAGCCAAACATGTTTGAGGACTTCTGTTGCTCTTTACTTAGTGTAGACTGTCTTGTTGTAGATTTTCTGCTGGTTATCTAAATCATGTGGCAGTCATTGACTTGGTAGTATTTGTCACATCTGCTTGTGTGATATTGTGGGGCATGATTCTTCTTTTGCTTCATATGAATTTTATTCTTTTTCCTTAATTTGCAGGCAATTGTGACGAACCATTTAGTTCTGCGTGGAACTTATCGCAGCCTCACCCTTGTAATATATGGCAATACTGCTGAAGACCTTGGTCAGTTCAACATAGAACTAGGTCTGGACCATTCTCTTGCAAATGTTGTTAGCTCTCCATCAGAAGGAAAGCTTGAAGACCTCCCACCAGCGCTACATTCATCCAAATTGTCATTTGAAGAATCATTATCATCATTGAAACCATTGAGGTTTCATGCCACTGGTGTTGACTTATCAACTGAAGCGAAGAAAATCTTACATTTGGCTCTGAAAATGTACCAAATGTCTGATGTGGAAAATCTTATTCCTAACCTAAGAAGCGCGGTTCTCTCAGCTATTTCTAAATATGTGACTGCTAGTACAAACCATATTCTACACACTTCAAGTCAAGACTCAGCAATTATGTTCACCAAGAGTGATTTTGATTCTCAGGAAATTAACAAAATTCTTGCTGAAGCTGGTAATGAGCTCTCTGAAATTTGGAAAAATGTCCATCCTCTTACTGACAGTCATCTTGTAGATGAAGACTTGCCCACGACCAAGATTCTAATTGAGTTGTTTAATCAATGTTTCCCATATTACAAGAATTTTTCTTTACTTGATCTACAATGTCCTTCTCAGGTATATTATGTGATGTCTGATGTTATTTGATTGGCTACATATGTATTTAATGTTCAACATTCTTTTTTATCTCACGCCAGTTCAATTTCAGAGCAAATGGTTGGTCCTGTCTTTGAGTTTGGTTCTCCTGCTATGCTCCTCAAAGGAGAGTTGCTTTTATTTTGTTGATACTGGTGGGATGGAGCAAATCATTAATCTGCTTTCCTGGAAGACACCAAAATCTGCAGCTACCACATTGCTTCTCCTAGGTATTGTGGAGCATGCTACTCGGAATGGTTTTGGATGTGAAGCTTTCCTGGGATGGTGGCCGCGAACTGAGCACAGCAGTATACCTGTTGGCAGCAGCGATGGCTATTGCTCTTTGCTGAAGCTTCTACTGGAAAAGGAACGGCATGATATTGCCTCTCTAGCTACATATGTTCTACAGCGCTTGCGTTTTTATGAGATATTATCTAAATACGAGGTTCGAAGTACTCCCCCCTCTTAACCCGCTACCAACTGATCTTTGTATTCTATTTTAATGCATTGTTGTGTAGTTTTATATATGATAATGTTGATGATGCTAAGCTATTGGTTGTTTTGCAGTCTGCGGTAGTCAAAGTGATTTCCAATCTTCAGGCTGATAAACTTTCTACTGATGGAGTTCCATTTCTTATTTCTGCCAGTGATGAACTTGCTGAAATGCTGGTAAGGGTATCGCTTTGTCCTTTTACATGCAAACATTCTTTACAGCTGTGTATACAGTTTCATCCTCAAAAGTGATGCGTTGTGACTTTATGTTGACAAATGCTGATGCAGAAATTGATAATTTTCTGTGGCCCTATTGAAGATCCATCACCAGTGGCTACTGCTAGAAGAATATTTAAGTCTGAACATTTAGAAGGCTTGCTTTCATACAAAGCAACAATTGATCTTATAACTTCGTCTAAATACAGTTTTTTGCAGTATGATACTGATCCATACTTATTGTCTCTTATCCAGGTAATACTGTTAATTTGCATTGATGTTTCTACACATATTTTGTACCTATGTGGTCTGAGCTTGATGACTATCATAGTTAGGTTAATACTCGTGTGTCAGTTTGCATTATCTTCTCTGTTTTTATGTTATTATTTTATGTAACTTTGTTACCTACACAGTTACACATTCTGTACCTATATGCTTTGCTGCTGTTTGACAGGCTATGAATGTTTTGTGCTCATATCTGTTTCTAGGAATTAGGGTTCAAACCTTACTAGCTCTTGGATCTTATAAGTCTAACATTTCTATTATGGTGCTGTCTGGGGCCAAGGTCTGACACAGCTTGCATTGGGTTGACTTGAGTCCTTGTAGTAGTTCTTGTTTCTCTTCTCCATTTGTTGCAGACTTTCACTTCTTTGATTTTGTGTTATAACTGGATCTTTGTTCTTAATGCAACGATACAGTCTCTCTCATGTGCTTGCGGAAATTTTGTGATGCTATTCTATTTCACTGTTACAATTCCACTGAGGCTGAACTATATACTGCTGTAACCATTGTATCTCATTTGTTTTTTTTCCTGTTAGCCTGTATTATTGCCCTTTCTAGGATTTGACAATCTCCAATCAGAACGGGTTTGACCATCCTTTGCATTATGATATAAAAAATTATGATGAGCTGATAGTCACATCATTCTTTATCTTGAAAATAGTAAACTTTGCTAGCTATCCAGATAGCAGTCCCAACCATAGGCGCAAACATACCTGTTCTTTTGATTTTGATACCAAATTGAACTAAGTAAATAAGTTTGGCAACTAGAAAATGATTTGGATAAATATGTGATCTCTGGCATTGCCTAACTGGGCAACTGGGCAAAGCAAATTGATCAACTGCAAAATCGCACAAGATGAAAAATATTTTATTGGCCATCTGTTGATTATCAATTTTAACTAAAAAGCACAGTGTGAGAAATATTTTAACTTGGCTTCATGAGTGAAATGATTTATGGGAATGCATTCTGCAATCTGTTGATTATCAGTATTCATAGACGTCATAAATGCACTTATTCTATAAGCTTACTAAATTTGTGACTTGAGATACAATTTCTTTACTTCTGTGTTCTTTATATGCAGGAAAGAAGTTTTTTTCCTCTGTCAGCGGCCTTATTATCATCACCTATATTGCATTTAGCAAGTGGCCCTGCTCCCGAAATTTTGATGGGGATAGCATCATCAATTGAATCTATTATCCTCTCCCTCCTCTTCTGTCGTACAGGTTTTGATCGGCATTTCGCCTTTAACTGAAAACATCGTAATCTCCATTTTTCCTGTAATTATGACTGAACTTATTCTTTTTGTATTCCCAGGGTTATCATTCTTGCTCAGTCAACCTGAAGCAACTGAGCTTATAGTTCTTTCTCTTCAAGATGCAGAAAATATGAATAAAGCAGAATGCATAACTCTTCGACAGGCTTTTGTTCTTTTATCAAAAGGGTTCTTCTGCCGCCCAAAAGAAGTTGGAATGATCACAGAATTACATCTTAAAGTGGTTCGTGCAGGCCTCATTGCATCACACTTATTCAATCTCTATTTTTTTCACATACACATATTCAACACTCTGAAGAGGTCGATGAAAGAAAGGGTGTCATGTGGGGCATGTTCTACTGGCCTACTGTTGGTCAAGGGCTGTCAACTTGGCTTTGTGCTGCCATGAAAATACCCCCCCCCTCTTCTCTCCCTCCGGGTATTGCATTAAGAAGACCTTCGCATGCAGGTCGAGAAAACCCCCGAACGCCTGTTCCATCCATACATAGCGTCACAACCGGGGCCAGGCCTTGGCCTGTGCATTGGCATGGGACAGACGAGGGATTTTTTTAACCCTAGCCAGAAAATTCGCTCCCACAGGGAGTCGAACCCAGTACTCAGGCCACCTAACCAACGCAAATATATAAGATTATCCAATTCACTTTTAAGAATATGGACTCTTTCTAAAGAGGATGCCATCATAGAATAAATATACAAGAAATTATCTCTAGTATTCCCTTTCTCCGCATCTCCATCTCCTGCCCTGGCTAGACAACCAGTGTTCTGTGTTGTGTTTTCACATGTTTTTTGAAATCATTCAGTTCATCATACTATGTATCATTTTGTCCACACTAGAATGCAGTTACATCTACTATTAGTTATATTATGTCACTTGTAGGAACATAATTTGCATGCAAATAATTGATCAGATTTGAATTGCATAGTCTCTTATTTTTAATGGTAATCATATTCTTCTCTATAGGGAAGTGCTGCCAATAGGATACTCTCAGTTCCTCCAAATTCTGATGAACTTTTGTGGGTTCTTTGGGAACTTTGTGCCATTTCAAGGTCAGTATTGAAGATAGTGTTACATTTATCTGTGCATATAAACAGTGGTGTAAAAGAATAATGAGAGGCTGCAAATTGAGATTATTCTCCAATTTTGAGTCCAGTACCCTGGCCAGAAAGTATTTTTTCTGAAAAAATACCCTTTTTTTCCATAATAATCAATAATGGAACACCACACTAAAATTATCTGGATGTCCAGTGATGCAACAATTTCCTCTCAGCGCTCTACTTAAATACCTGCAAATTTTATATTTTAACTAAGACTTGTATCTAAAATTGAAGATGGCTAGTTGAATTCTCAACACAAAGGTTAGATTTCTGGAAAGGGAAAGATTCTTGTTTCCAACATCTTTATTTGTAGACTTTTCAATGACTCTACATGATGTCCATCACATCGGTTTACATTATGATACAGGTCTGATTCTGGTCGGCAAGCCTTATTAGCTCTTGGGTACTTTCCTGAGGTACACACTGTTTGTTTACGCCTCGAATTACCTACGTGCCACTAAAAAACTTTGCTCATCCATATATACTCCCTCCGTATCGTTATTAGAAGTCGTTTAAGACATGATTGTGCATACCAAGAAGTGATTAATTATGGTGGAGTTTTCCCTGTTTGCCCTTATTAAATAAGGCCGGATGTATCCTATACACCAAACAATGGGCAGCTTCCGATTGGTTATTGCAGCGTCACTGTTTGTTTAGCCTGCGGGTCTCAAGGTCGAATCCACGCTGGTGCACTTTTTTGCTGCGTTAAGCCTGCACAGCAGCCAAAGCGTCAAAGGGCAAGAGTCCTAATCGCAACCATCGGCCCCCGACGACTTCTTTTACTCAACTCATATGGAGGGAGTACTACAGAAAAATCCTCCTCCCAATGTATCATGGCATCGAGTTTCTCTGCTTCCCTGTGGCCACTACTGTCAAGTTTGGCCCCCGTACTCCCCCTCCTGAAATATAAGGGATTTTCAGTTGTCTTATATCGAACCATCCTAAACACAAAAAAGACACTTGGGGGTGCTCCTTGGCGTAGAGACAACACAACTACAGTGGACACTGTTGGAAGCATCCATTCCATGGCAGCGCTTGGGTTATCCCAGACTTGGGAGAACCCGCTTGCCACCTGTGTCGATGAGTGCCCTGCTGCAAGCCATCGTTGTCGGTCAGGTTCAGATCAAGCAAAACAGATGGACAAATACGTATATGTAAGAGGGAGAATAGCATGCTCACTGAAGCAGATGAAGACTTGCGGTTGGAGGACAATGAGGCAGGCAATGGCGAGGTACATCATGCACATGGGGTCCACAGGCTTGGGCCGCATCTTGTTCATGTCCCAGGGATCTCTGGGTACAGGCACCACAGCATGCGGTCATTGTCCCCTGCCCCCTCCACAATGTTCGAGCTGTTCAGGAAGCCCATGCTGCTGCAGCACTTGCTGTGCGGCATTGGCGTCTGCTCATTGCTCGAACGCGAACGGTGCCATGTAGTCCGTGAGCAAGCACAACTTCTTGTGTGGGCCCGGCATGCCTTGGTGTAGATGCAATCAGGGTGTCTGCACGCAGTCCGTCGGTGATGTGCTGCTGTGCTCATCGGTGACCATCATGGGTGAGACGACAGACATGTTGTAAGGTTAGGTACAGACGACGTGGGTACATGCATTGGCATGGGCCTTGTGCCCGGGATCCCAGTGGCAAGGCTTTGCTTCCTTGCCTGCTCTGGCCTCTCTGTTGACCAGGGAAAAATAGCTTGCCAGCCTCGGAAGGTCAGCTCACCGCTGTGGCCATGGCTATGACAGGATGATGATCTTGGCATGGGGTCAGGGTCAACTCCAGTCAAGGAGACGGTTTATATCTCCTTCAAGCAAGGGCAAAATTGTCTGTTGAAGCAAAGGTAACAGCACAAGTAGACCTAATGGTTGAGAAGTAGGCAGAACTTGGCAGTAGTGGCACTGGGATGGAGAAATCGGCAGCTGTGATACATGAGGAAAGAGTTTTTTCTTTCTTTTTTATATATAGGGAAAGCAAATTTTCTTTGTGGCACATAGGGAATTCTATCAAAGTTATTTGGGTTGTTGAGTGATGTCAATATTCTTGTTGCAGGCAATATCAGTTCTACTGGGATCTCTCTCTTCATATAAGGACCTTGATTCAGACATGGCTAAGAATGGTTGAGAATATTCTGGGTTCTTCCATAGTTCCCTATGATTTACTGTTGCATTCGTGAGCTTACATGTCTTTGTGTCTGTCTGATCTCAGCAGGGTCGCCTTTGAGTCTTGCAATTTTCCACTCAGCTGCAGAAATTCTTGAAGTTTTGGTTGCGGATTCAACTGCTTCATCACTTAAATCATGGATTGGGTTTGCTGTTGATCTGCACAAGGCTCTGCATTCATCTTCTCCTGGTTCAAACAGGAAAGATGCACCAACAAGGTTGCTTGAATGGATTGATGCTGGTGTTGTTTATCAGAGAAATGGTGCTCGCGGGCTTCTCCGTTATTCTGCTATTCTCGCATCTGGTGGAGATGCTCATCTTTCTTCAGGAAATGTGCTTGTGTCAGATTCAATGGATGTAGAAAATGTAGTTGCAGATTCAAATAGTAGCTCAGATGGTCAGGTCATTGATAATCTTCTTGGTAAACTTGTTGCGGATAAGTATTTTGATGGAGTTGCCCTATGCAGCACTTCTGTGGTCCAATTAACAACAGCTTTTCGTATCTTGGCATTTATTTCGGATGATAAGGTAAGACGTTCATGCTCATGGAAAACCCATTTATTCATGACTTATAGTTCGTGATAACATGCACCTTTTTGGTATCTGCGAAGGCCGTGGCGTCATCCCTTTTTGAAGAAGGTGCCATAACTGTTATATACATAGTCCTGATGAACTGCAAGTCTATGCTTGAGCGTTTATCAAATAGTTATGGTGAGTGTAACATTTTTATATTTTTGTACCGTGACATGGAATTTGTGAAAGCAGTATATCTTTAGATTCTTATTCATGAATCTTTGTGTACTCTTTTTTGTCCTAAAACTTCAAAATTATGCTTCCTTCAGATTACCTTGTTGATGAAGGGGCTGAATTGAGTTCTACCACGGAATTACTTCTAGATCGAACTCATGAGCAAGCTATTGTTGACCTTATGATTCCCTCACTTGTCTTGTTGATAAATCTCCTTCATATATTACGTGTAAGCTGCACTTTCTATTCTCTGTGACAGGATTAATATGGATATATCTTCTGCGCATGAGCACAACAATTGTTTCAAGCTAATTTTGTTGTCTTTGGGTATTTTTTTCATTGCAGGAAACAAAAGAACAATATCGCAACAAAAAACTTCTTAGTTCTCTTCTGCAGTTGCATCGAGAAGTTAGGTTGTGCACATCACGTTCCATTTTATACCTCATACCCTTCCCTTTAAATCTCTCTGTCTAACAATGTCTGCAATTCTATTCTTGCAGTCCGAGGCTAGCAGCATGCGCTGCAGATTTGTCCTTCATGTTTCCTACTTTTGCTGTTGGTTTTGGTGTTGTTTGCCATCTTATCACGTCAGCACTTGCTTGCTGGCCATTGTATAATTGGGCACCTGGTCTGTTTCATTGCCTTCTTGAAAATATCGAGGCTTCTAATGCGTCCGTACCATTGGGTCCAAAGGCTGCTTTTAGTCTGCTTTGTCTTCTGGTAAGCACTTTGGCTACTTTTGCACCTTGGGGACTTTGAGGATGGGACACTTAATGGATCATCCAATCCTAAGTAGGACCTTAAGCTAACTGTTTGGTTTGTTGAAGAATATTTGCTCCATCACCATATCATCCTTAGTAAGCTTGAACCAATATCGCGGGTCATGGCACATGTCCTCAAACCTATTGTCTAATTTGAGATGACCATAAATCCCCTTTTGTTATCCCTCTTCCAAATTATAGTTCACTTTAGCTTTGTCATAAGACATTCTTCTCTAACTAAAAATGTATTAACATCTACTAGTTCCAGTAAATGCATTATCAAGACATATTTCAAAGAGTCTATCTAATGAAACTAATGTGCTACTACAGATGTTGATGCATTTTCTATAAATTGGTGAAGAAATTTGACTTAGGAGAAAGCTAAACTGAACTATGATTTGGAACAGAAGAAGTAGTATTGATGTCATCTTTATAGTTTTTTCTACTGCTGTTCTAATGTCTTGTGTGCTCTGTAAGGGTGATCTATTCCCAGACGAAGGCATATGGCTATGGAAAGTTGAACTTCCTTCTCTGAGTGCCATTAGATCTTTGAGTACTGGAACAGTGCTAGGGCCTCAAGTGGAGAAAGAGGTGAATTGGTACCTGCATCCTGAACATGTGGCCATATTACTTGTGAGGCTGATGCCACAACTTGATAGACTTGCTCGTATCATTGATAACTTTGCTACTTCGGTATGTACTGGCTTTATTTCTATTGCTTATCATATCACTCCAAAGTAAATGACTTCTTTTCTTTATCACTTCGTACATAAAAAATCATCGTATATTGCAGGTCTTGATGGTGATACAGGACATGCTTCGTGTTTTCATTGTTCGTGTTGCCTCAGAAAAGATTGAGTGTGCAGTTGTTCTTCTACGCCCTATATTTGTATGGTTAGACGATAAAGTTGACAAAACTTCCCTGTCAGAGAGAGAGATCTTTAAGGTATGATAATGTGTAGTGATTATGCTTGCATAAGATATGTGCGATCACTTTAATTTGGTGATTCTAAATGCATTACTGTTTGGAGTTAGGTGGACATTTACCTCATGAGAGCTGAAATCCATTGTTTGACCAGTTCTGGAAGGGCACCTATTTTTTTTTGTATGATTGTATGATTTTGTTGCATTTTTTTTTTTTTTTTAGCAAGTTGAATGTTAGAGCTTGTCTATATGTTGATGCAAGCAGGGTTTTTTTTTTCACAACTCACCTATTTATTGGAGTCTTCTGAGTTTCACCTGAAATTGGTTAGGTTCCTGGAACGGCAATGAATCCAAAAGCCTTGTTCTGGTTTCTCCTTTTTGTCCGGATGCTTTGGTTTGCTTTTCTTTTTTTTCCTTTATATGTGCTTGAAGATTCTAAACAATCAGTTCTGCTGGGATAGCCCCTGGAAGACCTTGATGCTTGCCACTGTGGTGCTGGGGTGTCCTGAAAATTTGCTAGATTCTGGCATGAACTTCCTGCCTGCATTTTTAGATTTTTCTGTTTTGAACTGTATGGCACATTTCTAGATGTGCCTTTATCGTCTTTGGTAATCGATCAAGCATCGAACTTCAGAAAATTCTATTTGTGTGCCGGTTTCACAATGAAGCATGTAACACTCGGTTCGGTATTTTCTTGGCATCATAGAATGTTTGAAGGAGCGTCTTTTTTTGGTTCCTCAAATTCAGTTCTGTCATTATTTATTTGGTAAAATTCAGCATTGGCAACCTGAATTGTTCTTTATGCATTCCAGGTGCATCAGTTGCTTCAGTTTACTGTAAAACTATCTGAGCATCCTACTGGCAAGGTGAGGGGTTCTTGCTATCTATGATTCGTAGAACCTGTTTCTCTCGTAGTCCATTCTCATTTCTCTTAATTCAGGTATTGATTTGGAGGATGGGATTCACAAGGATTCTTATAAAGTTACTACAGAAGTGTAGCCCTTCATCTATTTCAGATGATAATCAGACTTTTGGAAGGGCACCATCTAAGAATGACCTCATGCTCAAATGGAGGATCCCTTTATTTAAATCTATTGCATATATCTTTAGTATCGACCCGTCTAATAATGAGAAGGCTGTCATCGAAGAGTAAACACACAATTACGCCATTATTTATTTAGAAGCATATTTCTTATTTATGTACTAAAACTAATGATTTCCCACTCAACTAGGTCCCTGAATGAGAAATCTGTTAATGAATGCGCTTCTGTCATGCATCACCTCATAATGTTCTGCCAGGTACATTTCTTTTTGTTTGTTTAATATTAGTCTATTCTTGTGGAATCATGGGTTTTGATGCATATTTAGACACTTCATAATATTTTTCTATTTTATTTGATCCCCAAGCTTTGCCTCATGATGTCAGTATTGTCATGTTCTTTAGTTATCCTGCTCTGAAGGAATTGGATATGATTTGAGATGACCTTATGTGTTTTGATTTGGCCCAAGAGTTTGCATTAAGAACAGACAATTAGGCACTTGTTGGTTCCACATGTCAGTGACTTAAAATTACATCATCAAATTTTGTAATGTTGGGCATGTAATCATTTTTGGTGTACAAACTTAATTATATTTGGAAATTGGAATAAGCAATACCTGGATGGAGATATGAACTTTAGAAATTAACTATTTACCGTACTGCATATTGTCCTTAATGTTGTGGGAAAATAATATGTCGGAAAAGTTAAAAATTGGAAATCACACTCATTTTGACCAAACACTATATATTTAGAAGTTTCAAGAAAGGTCGGAAAAAAATGTCAGAAATAAATGAGGCAGAAAATATAAATAATAGGTGTGGCAGTGTAAACATGAACAGTAGATTTGCACTATTACACCTTTTGTGTATCTAGCAGATGGGATTATATTTGTTCTTGTGTGTTATGTGAATGCTGAATATTCTCTTGCCTGTAGCTGAGATGTCTTTGAGCATCTTTGAAAACTTGTTAGTTTGTTACCTGAAGTACTACTTCCTAATGTGTTCATCGCTGTTTTAACTGCATCGTATAATATGCCACTCTAAATTTGATAAAAGATTAACAAGTTATAGATTTATTCAAAAAAGTTAATATCATTCTTATATCTTTGTTCAAATTTAGTTTATATATTGCTGTTATTCATTACAATGTTTATCATAATACCCCAGGTTTTGCCTGTTGGCCGGGAAATGTTAGCATGTTCGTTGGCGTTCAAGGAATTGGCTTCTTCTTATACCTGTAGAAGTGCAGTAACTTCGATACTTTCACAAATCCGTACTTCCAACAAAGATGTTCTTGAAAATGATGAGAGTGACCCTAACCATAACTCGCAAACTGTGGATGATTGGAATTGCTTTTCCTCATTGTCCAAGTGCTGGAAGAAGCTTGTAAAATATATTGGTTCTAATCAACCAATGGATTATTTAGTAGAAACTATTTATTCCTTAACACTAGGTGCTATCACCCTCAGCCAGTATGGTGAAAAGTAAGTGTTGCTTCCTCTTATTGGTTTTGGATGTTTCAATAGCATTTAATCCACAGAAGATTGTCAAGAGGCATAATTTGCAGTTACATGTTGTCAATGTTCATTGGGTCTTTCTGTTTGTTGAGGTAGTCAACATATGCTAATTTCTACAGAAGTGTGGATATTGTGTTTACTTTGTGGCGTGGCTACAGGTCATGCATGTATGGGTATGGGGAGATAGCGTGATCTCGTACGCCCACAATCTGGTGTGGGTGGTCCTATTATGATATTGTCTATATATTGGGTATAAGACCATCCATATAGGATCTGAGTTGCCAGATTCCTTGCTGTCACGTTGTGCATGCATGGCCCAACCATGATATCTTGGATCTGCTTCATTTTCACCTCCATTTTCATTTTCTTCATTTCTTATTTTTCCATTTATTTCTCTTCTTGAATCATGTACTCATTATTGGTACAATGTATCCACTTATCCTGCTCTCAAATTTAAACTCATTTTCTTTGTGTGGTTGTTGTTTCTGGTCCATACTCCATCCTATCCGATGCCCTCACTCCTGAAGTCGCTGTGAATCCTGCTCCTAAAAAAATGCATGATGTTCGTCTATTCCATTGTACATTAGTGTGCATTTGAGTGGTCTGCTTTGATTTAATTCTTTGGCGTTTGTGTTCACTGGAAAGTTTAGAGATTTGTTCAATTGCCTTTGATGTGCGCACAGGATAGTGAAGAAGTAATACCTATTTTAATTTTAATTGTATGCGGTTTGTTGGCAGAGGAAGTAACTGCTATGTACTTTTCATCTTTAAACAAATTTGTAGTATTCACAGTTAACTTTTAACATGATTGGGTATTCGCTGATTCTGGTGCTATTTGTTTGGCTTGCAATTTATTTTTTTATTTGTATATTTGGGGTTCATACCAGAGTAAATCTTGTTGACTGGCAATTATTATCTGGTTGTTCCTTGTAGTTTTGAGGGTCTGCTAATATTGAGGTATCTATTTGGGCTCCCTACTGATCCTAGTGGTTCCTTGGAATCACCTGGTGAGAGTCCAAGTGAGATTGAGTTACTCATGAAGACATCTGAAGAGAAGATATGCCAGAGCTTTGAAAATTCAATGACTGCTATTAGAAAGGCTCTTTTACACAAGGTATGTAACTTCATTACAATGTTAGAATATTTTTGCTTTACTGCCTGTTTCTAACATTGATGTCAATTCACAGCTACTGAATTCGATCATATTACTACGCTCAATTCTTGAAAATTCTGGGCTATCCGCAGATTCAGTTCAGATGGTTCTTGAAGAAGGCACTGACTCACTGTCTGAAATTGCTCGCTCTGTTGTTATGACAGCAAATCTGATGCCATCCCTAGCCACTGTGTCAGTAAATGATGAATCTCCTTTTCTATTTTCTAACATGTGGAAGGTTATTGTTGATTCAGAAGAGCCTATTGATTGCCAAGAGGGTGAATTTGCAAAGAGACTAGTTTGGGAGTTGCCTGATTCTTCTCTTGATAGACAACTAACACCTGGCCAATCTGCCAAGAGGAAATTAGCACTGGGAGAGAGTGCAAGTAGGCGTGTAAGGGATAATCAACTGCCCGAACCCACTGGACAGTTCTCGCGAGGTTTAAATACAACGAATGCTTCTTCAGGACATACACGGAGAGACAATTTCCGTCAGCGGAAACCTAACACAAGTAGACCACCTTCAATGCATGTAGATGACTATGTTGCAAGAGAGAGGAACATAGATGGTGCAAGTAGTGCATCAAATATTGTGAACTCTACTCCACGGGGAACACTTAGTGGAAGGCCTCCATCCATTCATGTTGATGAATTTATGGCAAGGCAGAGAGAGCGTCAAAATCCTGTACCAACCCCAACCGGAGATGCACCTCAAGCTAAAAGTCAGACAAGTTTAGATAACAGTCTTCATACTAAGACAGATAACTCGCGTCAACCCAAGACTGACCTTGATGATGATCAAGAAATTGAAATCGTCTTTGATGAGGAATCAGGTTCAGATGATAAACTTCCTTTCCCTCAACCAGATGATAGTCTCCAATCACCACCTGTCATTATTGGGGAAAATTCTCCTGGTCCTGTTATTGAGGAGACAGAAAATCAGGAGAATGAGAGAATTCCCTTTTCCCAGAAGGCCACATCACTTCCAAAGGATGATGAAAGTCCTGGCATTGATATTTCTTCCCAGACTGCAATGCTTTCAGAAGCTAATAATTCTTTGGAACTGAAATATTCAGTTTCTAGCCCAGGGAAGAATTCTTTTCGTGATCATGCTGAAGAGTCTAATTATGCTTCTATGGGTGTATCTGGTAGATCATCTGTACAAGCAGATCATCAACAATTATCTCGTAGGCATGAGAAGAGAAGTCCTCGAAATTTTTCTGATACTTCTCTGTCAAGTGGATCC
Source organism: Chrysopogon serrulatus (assembly GCA_015844335.1). Lineage (NCBI taxonomy): Eukaryota > Viridiplantae > Streptophyta > Magnoliopsida > Poales > Poaceae > Chrysopogon > Chrysopogon serrulatus. The sequence goes on along the minus strand of JADLZL010007607.1, from coordinate 26,440 downwards.
CATGGGCATGAGCATAGACATTCCAATAACCATCCACCTCTGCCACCAATGCCACCTCCAATTTCATCCATGCCCATGCAAAATCCTGATTCACTTAATAGGCAGTCATCTTCCTTTAGTGCTAGAGATCGACCAACACCCAGTCCTTCTGGTTATCCTACACAATCTTTTGACTCTAGTGTGCCTAGTGCTTTCACAGGCCTTCAGGTAATTGAAGATAAGAAAGTTTAGTTATGCAGCTTCTTTTCTATTTTTATCCGTTACAATTCAGTTTTTGAAATGTGAACGTGCTTTTGTAGGGTCAAACTCAATATATGCTTGCAGGTGCTGGCGGTTCATCAGCAAATGATTTACCCAATGCAGAGGCCAAGCTTCTATGGAACACATTTCCAGTAAATAGGATCCCTCTGGAGACCTTCAGCTCAGGTTTATCTGCTCGGCCGATGCCACCCCTCACACCTTATTCAGCTGTTGCTACTCAACATGCTACGATGAGCTCTAGCTCTCCTGCAACGCTGTATAACCAAGGCAGTGTTGTACAGCCTTCTCCAACTGCTTCTGTTATTAATGATTCAAATTTAGCCGTGAACTCCGCATCTGGCAGCATGCTTGCATCAAATCTGCTTCCATCATTTGCATCGCAATTTCTGATGGGCAGGCCTTCAATGCCTACTCCGTTTTTTGGCGCGCCTCTTCAACAAGTTCAATTCTCATCTGGTCTTCCACAAAATATTTCTAACCCTCAGCCTTCTGTCTCCTCAGTACAACCACGGCCACCCCCACCCCCACCCCCACCACAGCAGCCACATCCTTCTCAGACACTCCAACAACTTGGTGCTATCCAATTACCGCACCAAGATCAGCAGCTGTCCTATCCCCAGAGTACTATCTTGCCACAAGTACCACTGCAGTTTCCTAACCAGCTACCCATTCCTCAACTACAATTGTATCACCAGAGCCAGCAGGAATCTGGGCAAACACTGAGGCAAGTTGGTGAACAATCACAGCTTCAGAGCCAGGGTATGCCTATGCCAGCTGATAGTTTCTCTCAACAGCAGCAAGACTCAGGGATCAACTTAAACCAGTTCTTTTCATCCCCAGAAGCCATTCAGGTAACATTTGAATTTCTTTTATGAAGCTACATTTTTGGGATGAACTTGATGCCAAAGAGACTAATAGTCATAACTTTTACTTCTTCCAGAGTCTACTTAGTGATCGTGAGAAGCTCTGCCAACTTTTAGAGCAGAATCCAAAACTTATGCAAATGCTCCAGGTAAGATCTTCTGACTTGTAATTCAAGTAGGCACTTCTAATTTTCAACCGCTGGAAGCTTCTTTATGCTTTGAATTTGATTGCACCTGCATTTGGGCACCTAGAGGATCAGATTTATTGTATGTGTACCGTTTGTTCTCAAACTGTGATGCCTGTTGATTTGAGATTTTTTTTTTTTTTTTTTTTTTGTCGCATTGATAACAGGATCGCATTGGCCAGTTGTAGACGCCACTGAGGTGCTATTGTGAAGTGAAAAATTGATGCTGGGTCTATTGCTAGGTTCCTGGAGTATAAGGCGGGTTGTTTTGTTTTCGGCTATGGCTGTAGCTATAGATGAAACCAACTGCTGGCTTGCTAGTCGCCGAAATGTATTCCTATTGTACATTATCTGTAACCTTGTTCTGTGTAATGTGAATATTTGTAATATTAGTCCGTATCTAATTTATCATTTTAAGTTTACCTTTAGTGGTTAGATTATGTGACATGTACGGCGCACAGCGAACAAAAAAAAAAAAAAAAAATTTAGACTTAATTTAGCTGTACATAAATCTCTCCCAATCCATATGGATTGGGGTGTATTTATGCACAACCAAGCAAGACCCGGTGTTGGATCCTACGACTAAAGTTTAGTCCTTGCCACAATGAATATCAGGATAATATTTTTAAATTAAACATGAGCTAATTATAAAACTAATTATAGAGATGAAGCTAATTTGTAAGACAAATCTGTTGATGCTAATTACTCTATCATTAGAATAGGTTTACTGTATCATTATATTATCAAATTATGGATTATAGATTGAATTAGTCTCCATCTGTGTAACTAGTTTTGTAGTTTGTCAATATTTATGCTCTAAATAGTATCTAAACATTCGATGGAACATGTACTAAAATTAAGGCCAACCAAATAGGGTGTGATGGTTTTTAACGCTGACTACTTATATACTTTCTCTATACTCATAAAATTTAATGTTTTGGATAAGGTTTAGATCAAGTATTGAGAATATGAACTATCGATAACTTTTAAAATATTTAGTTTGATAAGGTGAAATTTATATGTATATATTCATCTTGAAATCCACTTTTATAAAAAAGTATTTTTTAGTTTTAGTTTTTTTTATATATTTTAATAAAAAATAATGAATAAAGTTAGGTTTTGAAGGCTGTGTTTTTGTTCCAAAACATCAAGTATGATGGGTACGGAGCTCGTGTGTATTTGGTTGCTTTACTGCACAAAAATGAATGTCATCCAAGGGTTTGGATTCGGATGCAAATAATAGCAATCTTACGGCATCCGTTCCTATTTTGAACGGCATGATTTGTTTATATATATAAAACATGAATGTTGGAGGGAGAAAGGTCTACCTAGAAACTAGCAATCCATTGTCTATCCAATTTAACGCCTATAATAAATAGTTTAAGAATGACTAAAGTTTATCACCGGTCTCTAAATTTGCACTGTTGTGTTATCCTGGTTTCTAAACTCACAGATCAACGATTTAGGTCCTTAAACTTGTTTGGTTGTGTCATCCTGGTCTCTAAACTTAGAAATCATCTGTTTAGGTCCTCAAACTTAAGTTGTGTTATGTTGGCCCTTAAACTTGATTATGAGTCTTATCTAGGTCAAAACATGGTTATATGCATTATGACCTAGTGAGCTAACAAATCTGTTGAAAAATGCTTTAAAAATGCTAATACACATGCACAAGTATTGGGACAATTTGGAGTTAGTACATGGAAGCAAGGGAAGAGGTTGGAAATGAAAAGGAAAAGAAAGGAAGTCATCGGTGTGACCGGACTCTATGACCGGACGCGGCAACATTGACCGGACACTACTACAACGATGACTGGACGATAATGCAATATCGACCGGACGTTACTGCAACATTGGACCAGATGCGCCGGTGCCATGGGTCGCGAGTCAGTCAATAGGTGGAGAAGTGTCGAACAGTAGGTGAGTCCAATCAAGGGTGATCAGACATGTCCGGTCGTGAAAGTACCTTTGGATTGGATCAGACGCATGGCGCAATATTGACTGGACGCTATTGCAACATCGTTCGAATGCTGTTTAAATGCTGATTGGGCGCATCCGGTCAGAGAACCGGAGCCACGAACGTTGTTCAAACACTGACCAGACGCGTCCAGTCAGAGAACCAGAGCCACAAGGAGCGAAGGAGCATGAGCCTGCCATGACTGAGTGAGAGGTTTGACGGCGAACGAGGAGAAATCCGTCGAAGTGGCACTCGGATCTTGCCTAGGAACGTCAAACCGTGCTAGGAGAAGCGGGTGCCTCGCCCAACTCGCCGCGCCGGGGAAGGAAGCTGCCACGACCTCGCCTCGCTGGTTGTAGGAGAAGCTGCGCCTCATCGAAGTTGCAGCTCCCACCTCGCCTCATCGGTTGTGGGAAAATAAGTGTGCACGCTAGGGTAAAAACTACTCAACTACTATTGGGAAGATGAGATCCGAACAAACGAGTTGATGACATTACTGAAATTGGTGCGCCTTTTTCATGTCGTACATAGTGTGTCAGATGGGGTATTTATCAGGGGTCTGACTTCGCAATCCTATACAAATGACTGTTATGCCCTTAATTACATCTCAACTTTTACTCTTAAATATTAAGGGTGAAAAAGTCTTTTCCTCTCTGGCGCCTTCTCTATCTTCAAATGTCGTCTCTCTATTTCCAAGTCTGCCCAAGAGTTTTGACTTCGCTTAGACAGCAAGGTCTAATCACACTTCTTCAAAAAATTTCATCTTCCAATATCCTTTGTAGCGAGGTCAAATTCGCTAGTTTTTTCTTGCAACTGAAGATAAATGCGAAGTCAAAGTTTTAGGGTGAAATTTTCTAGCGAAGTTCAACCCCCAACAACTACCGTTTTGGGGCCATGGAGACCCCCGCGTGTGGATGGGGGCTATGGAGGTATTTTTGCTGCCAAGGTTTAAGTAGAGGCTCTAACTAGTGTTTCTGTTTTGCACCCTCGAATTTTAGTTTGGGGGCTTGTTTTGGGTCCCGCCTGGAGGAGTGGCTAACACAAACTTGGTGTGGTGGGAAAGGCGCACGGCATAGGAGAGGTCAAGAGCCCGTCGTGTTTCTCTCTTATCTCAAACATTCCTTTCGTAGCACTGCAGTGCATTGCTAGCTCGTGGAATACATGCAATTTAGCCTGGTAAACTTTACGAAAGCACCGCAGGATCTAACGCTTGCAACACTGTTCAAACTGTTGCGAGTGAAGCTACACACACTTTGGAGGACACCCCAAGTGATAACTGGATCAAGGTGGCTTGCTATGCTAGCTAGGGTGGAGATCACCAAGTCAAACAAGTCGAATTTGGCGTTCTTATTAATTCCGAATTTCCGTCAGGTAGTAGGATAGGAAACTGCAAATATAGACGCTTGCAGACGCGTCGAACAGAAGAAATAAAGGACAGTGTGGCTGTTGGCATGAAAGTGCCGTCTGATGCATAGAGGTGAGGACAGAGCTGATTATTGTTTGTTTATTCAGACGTAGCACTCACCGTCCCACTTATTAATCTAGCAATGGTGGTTCGAACGAATTGAACTTAGTCAATTCCGTTTGATCTTGACGCTGGAGCTGCCCTAAGCCTAATCATCTACTAGTAGACTAGTAGTACATCATGTCCTATAAAATACACGGCTATTTTCCGCCCAAAAGTTTCTAGATTTCTTCTTGCTACTCCGCTTTCTAGCTAGTTTCTACGCCCTTCCTGGTAAAATGTTGCCGCCCTCCCTTCCACCTGGAGCGCAGCCAGCCATGGCCATCAAAGATGAGCATCCGCAGCCGCTGCACATCCTCTTCTTCCCGTTCCTCGCGCCAGGGCACCTCATCCCGATCGCCGACATGGCCGCGCTCTTCGCCGCCCGAGGCGTAAAGTGCACCATCCTCACCACCCCGGTGAACGCCAAAATCATCCGCTCGGCGGTGGACCGCGCCAACGACGACGCCTACCGCGGCACCGAGGGCGCCCTGGCCATCGACATCGCCGTCGTGCCCTTCCCCGACGTCGGGCTGCCCCCGGCGTCGAGTGCGCCACGGCCCTTAATTCCATAGCTGACCGCGAAAAGTTCGCCCACGGGGCCGAGTTACTCCGTGAGCCGTTCGACCGGTTCTTGGCCGGGAATCGCCCCCCGACGCCGTCGTGAGCGACAGCTTCTTCGACTGGTCCGCCGACGCCGCCGCGGAGCACGGCGTCCCGCGGATAGCGTTCCTCGGCAGCAGCTTGTTCTCGCGGACCTGCAACGACACCACGGTGCGCAACAACCCCGTGGAGGCCGCCGCCCCCGCCGACGACCCGGACGCGCCCGTGCTGCTCCCGGGGCTGCGGCACCGCGTCGAGCTGAGGCGCAGCCAGATGCTGGAGCCCAAGAAGCGGCCGGAGCACTGGGCCTTCTTCCAGCGCATGAACGCCGCGGACCAGCGGAGCTACGGCGAGGTGTTCAACAGCTTCCACGAGCTGGAGCCGGACTACTTGGAGCACTACACGACGACGCTCGGGCGCCGCGCGTGGCTCGTCGGCCCGGTCGCGCTCGCCACCAAGGACGCGGCGACGAGGGGCGCCGGCAGCGGGCCCTCGCCGGACGCGGACGGCTGCCTGCAGTGGCTGGACGCCAAGCCGGAGGGCTCGGTGGTGTACGTGTCCTTCGGCACGCTGGCCCATTTCTCGCCGCCCGAGCTGCGCGAACTCGCGCGCGGCCTCGACCTGTCCGGCAAGAGCTTCGTCTGGGTCATCGGCGACGGCGACGGCGCCGACACCGAGGAGTCGGAATGGATGCCCGACGGGTTCGCCGAGCTGATGGCGCGCGGCCGCGACCGCGGCTTCATCATCCGGGGCTGGGCGCCGCAGATGCTGATCCTGACCCACCCGGCGGTGGGCGGGTTCGTGACGCACTGCGGGTGGAACTCGACGCTGGAGGCCGTGAGCGCCAGCGTGCCCATGGTGACCTGGCCGCGCTTCGCCGACCAGTTCTACAACGAGAAGCTGGTAGTGGAGCTGCTCAGGGTCGGTGTCGGCGTGGGGTCCACGGACTACGCGTCCAAGGTGGAGACCCGGCGGCGCGTGATCGGTGGCGAGGTGATCGCGGAGGCCATTGGGAAAGTGATGGGCGACGGCGAGGACGCCAAGGCAATGCGGGAGAAAGCCAAGGAGCTCGGGGAGAAGGCCAGGCGCGCGGTGGCCAAGGGTGGGTCATCTTACGATGACGTCGGACGGTTAGTGGACGAGCTGATGGCTCGCAGGAGCTCCGTCAATGTCTGATTTCATGGGTCATTGGTGTTTGGAGTTGTCTTTCCTATAGAAGGTGTTCTGGCCTGCGCGTCGGCAACTTTAGGCTAGAAAAACGAAATTAGCCCATAATTATCTGCCGTGTTCAAACTCGATTTCGTTTGTGAAAAATAATAAATAATAAATTTTAAGCCAGAAAACTGTCCAGATGATTTGTTAGAAATTTATTGTTTTTATATCTCACAAATAAAGTCGATATTTTACAAAGTTGTTTATCATCATATCATCTATATATGTGATTTTTTTTTTAATTTAGACTACTCTTTTGCCTTGGTTTGCACGAGTTTTCACAGAATGTTTGTTTGCACTTGATACGTTTTAAAAAGAAATTAGCCCATAATTATCTGCCACGTTGTTTTTAATACAGGCTCTCTCCTTTCAAGAAAAAAATAAATAGTACTACTGCGAATCCAGAAAATTGCCATTGCCACGAGTGATACTTCTTGCAGTTTTTAGAGTTATCTTATATTCCCTTTGTATAGAATTTAGATGTCGTTTTAGACAATAACATAGTCTTTAAGTATAACTTTGACTTTATATTTTTATAGAAATACTCGTCACAAAGTGATATATTTATACTTTTATGAAAGTATTTTTTTAAGATAAATCTATTTAAATGGTTTTCATATTTTCAAACTCAACAACTTAAAAATTATTCATAATTTATATTTTCAATATTTGACCAAAACCTTATCCAAAACGATATTTAAATCCTATACAGATGGAGTAATTAAGTCTACGGCTCAGGTGCTTCTCAGCCTTCCAGCGCTTCGTGTTAGCAGCCCATGGAACACTTAAATCCGAATCCCAGATCAAATCGAACATCAATTGTTATGACCATAGAATCCAAATCAAATAAACCAAAAAAATAATAAAAATAATAAAAATAGTAAAAATATATTAAATAAATAAATAAAATTATCCAAATTGTTTCTATAGAAGTCAAATTGAAAACTTTTCAAAGGAACCAAATAAAACACACACAAAATAAAAAACAAAAAATATCAGATTTATTTCTATGGAAACCAAATTAGAAACTTTCGAAGGGAATCCTACCTTGAATCCACACCTTCATAACTATGTAGCCCCCTCCAAGATCTCTTGAGTCCTAGCCTAAGTAGAATTCAAATCACTATACAACAGAGGTCGTGGTCAACGTCCCACTACCGTGGAGAAGGCAGACCAAGCACCTCCAAGCTCCTCCACAAGCCATTGGCCAAACAACTCCGCTGGCTTGTGTGGGTAACTAACTGGGTATGGTATAAGAAGCCCAACCAAGGCCTGTCAGCTTGCCTCACCCTCACTGATGTTCGCGTTCGAGTCACCAGTAAAAAAATGATAGTTTACTTTTGTTTTATCCTAAATCAAACCAACTTCAACCAAATTTATAGAAAAATGCACCATCATCTACAGCATCAATTCAATCTCACTGTACTCCCCACGGAATATGTTTAACCGTACATTTATTTCAACTCGTAGACGTTAACATATAGGAGTATTTCTAAAAACTGTTAAAACTAGTAGATAAACTTAATTTAGAACAGACAAAGCCACAATGAACTCGAGCAGCGATCGAATCCAAGACCCCGGCAAGCATACAGTGGATCCGACCGAATCCGATCAGAGCTTGGTGTGGTCGTGGCACACCTGGCTCCGGACCTTCATCTCCGGCACGGCGAAGATGACATGGCAGTCAGAGTAGGCCACCGCTTTCAGCTTGAGCACCCTGAAGACGGCCACCTTCCCGGGCAGCCTGGCGCTGGCGTCCAGCGGCACGGCGCCGGCCTGCATGTCCCTGATCAGCTGCGCCAGCTCGGCGCCGAAGCTGCTGGACAGCACGGTCATCTCCAGCTCCATGGTGCCGTCGCCCTTGCTGGGGATGCGGCCGGGGTCGACGCCGGCGACGCCCACCAGGACGCCGCGGTACCAGAGCTGCGCGGACCCGGACTCGTACGAGAAGGACGCCGCGTTGGGGTTGTGCACGTCCACGGTGAGGAGCATGGTGAGGTTGAACTGGAAGCCGCCGGGGCCGTTCCCCGGGACGAAGCTGATGACCCGCGACGAGACGAGCCGCGTGGTGGGGTCGCGGACGCGGAGCACCGTGAGGAAGAGGACGAGCAGGGTGATGCCCAGGAGCAGGGCGGCGCCCAGGGAGACGAGGAGGCAGATGCAGGCGCAGCGGCGCCGGCGCTGGCGGCGGAGCTCGTCGGCCTGTTGGTTCTTGGAGTGCGGGTGCGGCGGCGTGGTCGCGGTGTGTGTTGGGAGCACGGCGGCGCCGGAGTCCATCGGGACGGATCGGACTGGACGTGGCGGTGTCAGCGGCGTGGCGCGCGTGCACCGTCCGGCCCGGCGGGGTGGACGGAATGGGAGCGGGAGTGATGGATGGATGGAATTGCAAATTTGCGATGCGTTTGGAAGCCAGGGAGGGAGGGAGTTTTAAGGCTGGTTTAGTGGTATTTTAAAACTGATGATAATTGAATTGAAATATTTGCTCCGTGGCGTCTAAATTGGTTCGTTGAGTTGGTTTGTCGGTACACACACTGCTCCTCCATCCCTCTTCGTTCGTATTGTATCATTTTTTTTGTCAATATAGATGCTGCTGTGCCGTGACGTACCATCAGTAAAAAAAATAATTCAAACAGAGTACAGAAACTAGTGGATAATCTGGTAGTGTAGCTTATTTCATTGCATTGCATAAACATTTGCGCAAACAATCGGAACTCAGATACAGAAAAACAGTACCTTTCGCACGTTGATGCCTTGAGAATCATGTCTCCACTGTATTCATCACGAACCATTTTAGTCCACAGCACACGCGTCTTCTGTTGATGTGGTACCTTCTGTACATAGATTTGGATAATCTCGAGTTTAAGAAAGAAGTCTACACACCCTTAGCATATCAAGGATTCAAAGGGGGCTCGAAACCATTTGTAAAGGCAGTTATTTCAGCCGTCTATACCTATGTGTCAACGATTTTTTAAAATATATTCACCTCTGTTAATCGATTTTTAGATGTAAACTTTCAGGGAAAAAAAACTTGCAACCAAGAAAGGGCCATCGTTTCTACATATGAGGTCATTTGAGTAATTAAAAATATAATTTTTAAAATCATTAAGTTCAAAACTTCTTTTCTAGTCTCTAAATAATTTCAAATAAAAAGGTCATCAACTACAAATTTGCATATCTCTTTGAGTACTGTAACTTTGGTTTAAATCGTTTCGGTCCGATGTACTTTGAAATTCTATTCCTTCCAATCATATCAATTGGCACTGCCCTTTAGCCAACTCTAAAATATTCATAAAACTGCTCCTCTAGTTGAGAACATGAACAAATAGTACATTCGGCAAAGATGTAAAAAATAAAAAACAATACTATTGAGAGATAAAAGTAAATTTCATACTCATATAATCTTCAGTACTTGCATCATTCAGCTATGGGAGATATAAACTAAGTGTTCCATAGTGATTTTACTATCTTCACCACTAAATTCATAAAAATAAAGACCCATCAGCCATTAGGAGCTTTCAAATAATCCTGTGTAGCAACCTATGATAAGCAGGTGAGTTATATGGGTTAGTAGCATGTGCTGAATTTTCATTAATTTGGCCAGTGTTAAAAGACACATATGAAGTCAAATCATAAGCATTAGAATTCATGAACCTTGTTGAATTTTCATTAATTCAGTTAAAGTTATTAGTAACATATGAAGTCGAATCATGAGTATTAGTGTTTGCACATGTGCTGAATTTGTAGGTGTAACATATCTACCATCAATATGACTAGCCATACCAACATAAGAATTCATGAAACTTGGAGAGATCTATTAGAATCGTACTATGTATTTACAAGCTGTATCTCGGGGTAGTTGGTAGTAGTATTGTGGTGTGATAGCTTGGTGCTCCGATCCATGATCAATGAATTTGACCAGCTTGCTGATTTTTACGACAGTAACAACAAGTACACAACAACAAACAAAATCATAAGGGGTCAACACCAGATGCGATCTGCCTTCTAGACCAAATGCAACGGTGATGAGGAACACAAGAAAGATTGATTAAACCAAACTAGATGCAATTAGTATTTTGGACCAGACGCAATGATAATGGGGAGCATAACAAAGATTACACCAAGAAACAATCATCCTCTGGGGACATTCGTAAGGGAATACAATTGTTATGATCAAGGCGGCTGACTAGAGGGGTGGTGGAATAGTCGTTTCTAATACTGCACGTGAATCACTCTTGATCATTTTTCGGTTCGCTTCCCTCGCTCGCCAGCAACTTTTCCAGGTCTCCGAGTCTCTGCCAGTCTACCGTCTGCTGTCTTTGGGTTCCAAAGGCACCTTCGTGAGCCCCTTCCCCACATCATCGCAAAGCGCTCTTCGTATTTCACTGCCCTCACCACACGTCTTTGGCTTCGCGACGAGTTTCGGGCAACATCATTACCATTTCACGCCTGAGCACATTTTGTGAAGAGCAAAAACCCTGCCCCAACAGTGTCGATCCTAGCAGTTTACGTTCCCTGGGACCCTGGGTTCAGGTGGCTTCGTCATAGTTAGCCCCAAATTCGTATACTTTGGCTCTGCAGTGTTACTTTTTTTAATATGGCCAATCAGGATAGCTATATAATGGATTACAAAAAATAAACACTTGATCCACATCAAATACAATAAAAATAATTAAGAAAGATTAGGCTACTAAACAGCCAAGCTTTATATATAAAAAACAAGGCAGACTCAGCTTCTCTCAAACGATCATGGAGCTGTAGCTCTGCAGTGAATAGCAATAATAATACACTTATGAAGATCGGGACAATTGCAGCCGCAGCTTAAAATTCATCAGGGAGAGGGACATGCATGCTAGCCATCCTTCGCATCTGGTGACAGTCGAGTCCATCCCAAGTCAACTGGACCATTTTCATCTGGTGATCATGGTACAGGTCGGAGTTAACCTTAACTTGCTAAATTTACATGCACCACAATTTTCAAGTTTTATGATGTAACTCAAAGATACAAGTGGACCATGGAAACTCGGTAAAGATGCCATTAATTTTTAAAATACAATGTTCAAATCGCCCTCTTCATTTTCATCACTAGGGGGTAGGGTGGGGGCATTCGCGCAATGAACCCAAAGAAATTCTTAATCCAGTGTATTTCCCAGTCCAATTCCGGGATAAGTGCAAAGTGCCTGGAATAGCAAGAAATACCAGAACATATATTGTTAGTCTACTGGCACAAACAGATGCCCATCAGATGATATCTCCACGAAATAAGACAATGAACCAAAACAGAGCAGAACAAACAAAAGAAGGTTAAATCTTGAATTAAGTAACTCTGTGTTCATATAGTAGTACCTTAATACTAGCCTCGCTTTATACCAAGAATCTTAGCGCTGTACTCCCAAACAACAATTGCTGCTGCATTGGCAGGGAATGCTCTTGCTAGCGTTGGTCCAAGTCCAGCATAACAGCCACCCATCCCAGCTCTCTTATAAACCTGTCACATTTCAAGCCATGTGCATTGTGGACTGCCTCCATCAGGACAAGAGACTAGCAAATTAAATCGCGATATTATGAGGTCTACTAAGAGCATTACCATTCTCAAAATATGCAAGGGGTTTCGGCTCACATGAGGGTCCGGATCAGTCTGTATTATGGTTTTTGCTACATCCAGAGGTAGGGTAGCTGTCCAGAACTGCAGAGAGAAAACACACTTACCACAATGAGGGTATAAAATGTGCACGGCAAAGGACTTCAAAATTGTAAGTAAATACTTACTGCCATTCCACTAATGCCACCACTCATAACCCCTATCCCAATATCTTTTGCCAGCACAAAATGACTGATACCAGAAAATCTCTCAGAATCCAAATAGTTGTGCATCCAGTATCGACTGTACTCATAAGTGCAAAAGAAGACAGTATTGCCAATCGCCTCTCTGAATAATGTTGCCAAACCACCACGGAATACACCCTTAAGCTGTAGCACAAAACAGCTAATTAGTCTGGTAACAGTTAAGCTACTAAATAGAAGTAGAAGGCCAGTTGAGCTCACCCCTTCACTTTGCAATGTTTTCACAGCACAATCTAGAGGGCTGGAGTACCTAGCGCCATGGATTACATCCTTCCCTTGAACTTGCATTCTGCACTGGAAAAGGTCTTGACATCACATCATTAAATGTCACTTGAATCATGCATTACAAGTCCTTACATCAACTGAAAAAAGTGGGAATTTAGCACCAATGCCAGTACCTTGGTCAGCTCAGTTGGAGTGAGGATGCAGCTAATCAGAGCTCCACTGCATGCAGCAGAAGGGATAATTACCTGTAAATGTGGCCTACCAACCTCATAGCTTCCCTGCCAAAAACATTTTTTTAGAAAACTATACTAAATAAAGCCAGGCCTTGACTCAAGATTTGCAATCTTCCTGCTTACTTAGCTACTCTTCAACAATTATATGCTTAGTTCTTTTAGTTGGAAAGATCATTTGAATACCTGTAATAACTGTTTGGCTTGGGAATATGTGCCAAAGAAAAGGGAGCTTTCAACAGCTATACCAATAAATGAAGATGACGCACCTTTGTACAGCCCTCTAATCTGCAAGAGAAAATAGCAATGCAATGAGCTTTCAGAATGTTGATATGATAGTCGATATCAGTCTTCAAATCTAACTACTGCAGTTTCCAATACTGGGTCAAGCATTAACTGCAGGTGAAACAGCCACAGTAGTTTGACCCCTTCTTTAATTGTAGAGGATAATGACACCAAGCAATATGAAAGAAAGGGGCTTACTCCTTCCTCAAGCAGTATCCTACTAGTGCAGTGGAGCGCATTCTTGTACACCTTTCCATGAGCCGTGGTATTATGAGCTTGCAGTTTAACCTACAGCAAGCAAAAAAAAACTCTTGAATTGGCATGGACCAAAGTTATGAAAAAAAATATTAAATTCACATGAACCAATGTTTATATCAATGGCAACCATATGTTTCGTCCAGACTGAAGATCATTTCATCCAGGGAACTGGCAGTTTTGTGTATTCTGTACACTGTTATTATACCAAGTAAGTGTTCAATAGCCCAGAACTAACAACAAAATCTACAGTCAGACACAGAATTTGTTAGTATCACTTCAAATACTATTACTTACAGCTGACTTTCTCAATGTACTATGTAGTATGGACTTATGTTTAATCAACTCATACAATGCCAGAATCGCCTTCAAATGTGGATCATCAGGGTCCAAAGGAAGTGATGCCCAACTTGGTGGCAAATCCTTCATCGAGGGTAAAAAACTATATAAATGAGGCCAGACAGCAAGGCCAAAGAGGTGTTTAGGATGGAAGACAAACCATAAACAGGAATAAATATAAGTTTTCAATTTTGATAGAGAAAGACTCAATATTCTAGCTATTAAGGGGAAACAGCATTACATACTCAATTCTTTTTACCAATCATCAATTACTAACAGTTACCCATGAAAGGTGTAACCAGGATTACTGGATTAGTATTAACCACAGGTTGATTAGCTTCTAATATTTTAAGATGCTGAGCTCCCCATAACTGTTAGTAAATGGTTTGCACATATACCACTTCTCAAACCTAAGTGTTTATTAGGCACCACTGTTCATAGAAGCACATTATCTAATCTAAGTTCCCATCTAAAGATAGTACTACTTACAGTCTCCTAAGGTTATAAATTTAAGATATTGACTTGCTAACCAAGAAACCTAAAGGCTAAACTATCCCTAAACCTAATCAATTGAACTAGTATTGCAGGTGCTGCTACTGCTCTCCTTGGTGTGCAATCTGCATGGGTCCTCATGAATTACACGCATTTGCTATAATGTGCTACTAACTGTAACATGGCCATCATACAAATGTAGCTGGAAGTTAGCTTAATCACACTTGAAAACAGGGTTGAATGCAGTATGGTGAAAATCTAGGTGCACCATGCAGAAACTAGGTGGCTGCCATATGTAAGGTCCGTCACAACCCAGCCCACCGCCATGACAACATAGGACTGCACTACTATAGAAATTTACACCTGATAAGTATAGGGCATTAAAACTTAAGAACAATCTGCAAATTCATCAGCGTGAACAGGGAAGACTAGAAATATTCTAGACCTAGGTTATTTGATGTGTGAGTTACTGCTGTGCTTAATTTTCTGTCTGGACATTAACAACTTGAGCAAATCTTGATGGTACATAGAGTTTACATTGAGCCCACGTATAAGCATCTTTATGTACCTGTGAGATCATAAAGATGCCTAAGAAAAGACCTGTACATATACAATTGCAACTGCATCTTTTTTCACCACAAGAAGTAAAAAGGTACAGTGCAGCCACCAAAGGCGAGAATGAGCTGACCAGCAAGGTTCACCGACGATTTGTAGCTGAACAAGCACGGGAATATATATAAAAGGAAGACTGAAAGAGCATTGTTGACCACCCAAGCTATGTAAAGCAGTGTAGGATATCTATGTGCTGATGAAACCACGCAAGCATTTCATCGAATATCTGTATCGTTTGGACATAACATGGCCGAAACAGACCAACCAAGAATCCAGAGAAAATTTGCAGAGAATGGAGCATAAGAAGGCAAGAACGAAGAGAAGAGAGAGAGAGAAATATACCTTGACCGTGTCGAACGGGTGGCCGACTACGACCTGTGCGACGCCGGCGGCGGATCCGGCGACGTACTCCTTGGCCGCGTCGCCCGCTCTGGCCATCTGAAGAACTGGCGGCGGGCGCAAGTACTCGAATGTCTGCGAGGAGGGAAATGCAGAACTGGGGAGAAGGGGAAAGGATGGCCCGGTCCCTTCGGAATTCCGGCGCCGTCGTATGGCAGCGGATGCGGGGAGAAAGGAACGAGGAAGCACCGCTGCACCGGGCCTAATGAATCTGTCGTATAGTGCTTTAAAAGTAGGTTTAATTGGAACGATGATTAAAAAATCTGCTATTAGTATTTATGATATTTAAAAATATTTCACTATTCCTTTGTTGATTAAACTATAAGATTTTTTTTTCTTTGGACGCATTGCATACCTAAAAATATATATATTTGTTTGCATACCTAAAAATATATATTTTATACCTCCGACTATCTTTTGGTCTCATCTCAGATATACATATGGTCTCATCTCATATATATATTGAGCTATTTGACTAGATTGAGTTCAAGAGCTATTTGACTAGATTGAGTTAAATCTGTCCATTCAATCTTATCCTCTCCGACTCAATGACCTATAACCATAGCTAGATGGTGATGACGAAGATTAATGCAGTCATCGGCAACAATAATTCCTAGCTACAAATGTTGATTAGAGGCTATGGCCGTAACTTAAGGAAGATAATCTTCCTCTCCATGAACTCTGCCGCTATGGGAATGGTGTGCTAGCAATAAGAAAAGGTCATGTGAGGGCTAAAGTAATTGTGAATTGACCCTTTTTTAGTGGGCTTGCCTCCCTTTAATTTTTTTTGCATGCTTACGGCTAGACCCAACTTGTTCATGCTAGAGATTAAAGTGCAAGATTTATGTACCACATACTCTTTGGATAAGAAAGCTTACACAAAGGGATTCGTGATTAAATGAGATTTAGAGATAGATAGATTCTCTTTCTCTAGACTTGATGGAAGTTTTGGGCAATGATGTGAATGATCATCAAACAACTCTGTCAGGCTATGCTTCTTTGACAACATCTTAGGAAAAGATATTAGATTTGTCAATGATAGGCACATACTTGATTTGTGTGGAATATTTAAGGCTAAGATGTGTTGCCACCTTTTAGTAGGAGTCTTTAACATACTTTGTAATGAGCACAACTATGATATTTTAGAGCCTTTGTCTGTTATTCCATCTGATGGTAGTCCTATGCTTAGCCAAGACCCACCCACACATGATGACATGCCAAGTTCCATACCAATCATAATACTAAGAACCCCACAACAAACTAACCAAAGTACATAACACACTGGTAATGGTACACAACACACACACAATGAAGATAAAGCAAAGCAGCCAAACATTGATCCTAATAAGGAGTCAAGTATATTTGACAACGAAGAGGAGTATGTTAGAGTTGACTATGGACACATCTATATGCTAGTAACATCTGCATAGCCAACCATAAATGACACTTCACATTAAGATGATGAAAATTTTAATCATATTCTTGCTAAAGGATGTGCACCTCTTGAGGTAGAAGTGAATGGTCTAAAATCCTAGGAGATAAATGTGCTTCATGATCTTGAAAATTCCAATATTTATCAAGGTGTATTGTTTTATGATATCATAGCATTTAGGAAAGTTGTGAGGCAATATGCTGTGAGGAAAGGGTCTAAGTTTGTTGGCCTGAAGATTGTCAGGGTCAGATTCATTGTCAAGTGTAAATTTGACTGTATCTTTCTTGCCCTAAGGTGTTTAATGCAGTTAACTCAACAGCTACACCAGCCCTTGAGTAGTTAGGTGGAGGGGAATCACTAGTAACTCTGGTGGAGCTTGTTTGGGACATGACCTATGGGGTTGGGTTCTCCAGGTCGACTAGGTTGATTCAAGCCTTATGGACGCAAGATCTGAAACAGTAGCCACATACAAACCCAACGAGGTAAATATAGGCATGTGTTGAGGTTCACTTAACTAGATGTATATCAATTCGAAAATACCACTCTCCTCTGATATGGATACCACTTGGCCTTTTGTCCGGTGCACGAATCGTAGTAACAATTGGAACATGATGGATGATGAGAATAATAATGGAGCATGCATTATAATTGTTTATCACATGCTCGAACTTGAAATACAAAGATGTATCACTAGTAAGCCTTTCTATATAACCAACAAAACAAGCTACCCAAATAGCCCCTAACATATCTTGAGAGTTAGGAAGCTATTCCTACCTAGTCAGATAAACCTTGGAGAGTACATAATTAATTAGGATTTATTTCCCATATTGTACATGATAATAATGAGTGAGAAAATCTTCATTGTAAGGAGTTCCCTCCTAGTAGGCACAATGAGGACACCATTCATGACACTTTTTGTAGTTTACTTTTATGTCACCTAGTGCGATTATGGTTGCCTGCTTGGAACTCTTATTTTGCCATTCATCTGGTACATGAATTCTCAAATTTGTTGCTTCCTGTGAAATTATGAATCAATATTGTAATAAATTCATTGAAAATCTATGTTGCATGAAATGGCATAATGCTGTTATATTATTATTTGTGGATTCTAGATGAACAGTGGGTAATTTTGAGTTCTTTCTTGTGGTGTGCTCGATATACTATTAGATTTAATTTAGTCTTGCATAATTTGTGTCAAATGGTCGATGAGTATGCCTAGAATTGATTAAGCCTTGTTTGCAAGGCTTCGACTGTGGCTCCTTGCAAAGATCCCTGGCAAACGGGAAAATAGCTTCTTGCAAGGAGCCCCGCCAAACAGGCATATAAAAACAACTTCTTGCAAGGAACTCAGATGAGTCAAAGCCATTTTTTGTGTAGAGGAACAAGAGCCAACAAAATGTCCTAGCTCCACCTCACAAACCTAATGCAAATCATTATAAAACTGCTACTAGCCATTTTGCCAAACGTTTTCCAAAATGGCTCTAACGTCACTAGAGAAGTTATTCCGCACAATGAGGATCCAGAGCTATATAGAACATAGACATGGCACCACATTGAAGCACATTGAACTAAACCACCTTGGAAAGCACCATAGAAGGAAAAACAATCAGTTTTAAAAATCGCAAGGGTCAAAACATCAGATTTTCTAGTTTTGAGGGGATAAATCAAACTATAACAATTGTTGAAGGAGATCAGATAAGATCGAAGTACAACAGTAACTGATCAATCTTCTTAAAACCTAATTCAACCTCCGTCTTGGACTTCTTGTCCAGAACACTTGCATATACATGCCGAGTCTAAACTTTAAACTCAGGTTCATAGGTAAAATTTGAACTCTGACGGGCAATTGCCAGGTTTTACTATAAGAAACCCAAGCGCGAACACAGCCTTTTACATGCCAGATGCACAGATCTCACCTGCTTGGCAATTTTAACGGTTGCCCACTGTTTGGGCGACATATTATGTGACTAATTTTGCCGATTCAAAGAGACCCCACTGTTTGGGCAACATATTATGTGACTAATTTTGCTGATTCAAAGAGACCGGCGACTATTTATCTTATTAATAAACAAAAAAAAGTAATCCATAAAGTGAATACAACTTCTCCCAGCCCCACGCAATAGTATGATAAAGAAAACATCAGGTTACATGATTAGTTTTAATTTATCGCCACGATAAACAAATTGATACCAAACTCTGTCAACATTTGAAGATACTCCTCTGTCAACAGTTAAAGATGTGAGAACCCTTGCATAACTGGGTTAGGATCATGCAAGCGGACTACCATTTGAGTGAAATATAACTCCGGACTAATGGAACTTTCGGTACCATGTCTACAGAGGTGCAATGATTCACTTCAATCAATTCACTATTTTAAAAAGAATCGTTGCCTCTCTCTCCTTCAGAAAGGGGAGGGCTTCACTATATTAGGTCACATGTACAAAAGAATGTCGGCCTTTGCCAGCTCATACAAAACTAAAATATGCATCCTTTGTTTCTAATGTGATTTGGGGATAGCGTCCCTGTGTGCAAAGTGTAACTAAACTGGATCACTGCTCCTAGGTACAATCCGTACAGGAAGGCTGGCTGGCATAGAGCTACAGATACTGCCTACCCTGCGCCCATCATCTTTATCTTCATCTTCATATCCATCATTGTTTGGAGGGACATCGGCGAAATGGAAACTCAGGCCCTGCTCTAGGTCGGGATCATCATCCATGAACCTTGTCTTGGACATGGCATGTGGGCTTGTCCAGCTACCATTAGCTCTGTTATCTCTTTGATCTTGCTCACTGTTTCCCTCCTCCAACCCATTGTTGGTGTGATAGCTGGAATAATAGTGATTTCCTAAATTTGGTGGTTCATGGAAATTGTCCTGTGAACCAGTAAGTTGTGCAAAATTCAGTGCCCAATCGCTGTGCTGGCTGGAGGAATGGGCAGATGTGTAGTGATTTGCAAAGTCTGGAGGCTCAATAAAACTGTCACAAGGAGGCTCAGAGGCCTGAGCCCACCAAGGGCAGCTTGTAGAATTATGCTCCCTGTCCTGGCGCTTGAAAGTGTTACGTTGAAAGAACTCACTCGTTGTTGATGCCTCCAAGTGGCTTCGAGCTCTTTCATACAGATTAGAATCCCATATTTGCTCCTCTTCAATCTCAGTTAGTGGCTTGCTCATAGGTGGCGACCATATATCCTCCCCCAATTCAGGGGATGCTTCATCGTGGTGGGAATATGACTCCAAATCTCTGCCTGAACGTTCAGAGTGGCATGTGTAATACCAGTCCAGGATATATGGATAAGCTCTTTGATCTGTGTCAAGCAGTCCCAATGGATGCAAGTTATAAATAATCCCAATGCCTGGAAAAACATCTCTGGGACGCTTCTGATGCAAAATGTTGCTACTTTGACCTCTACTACTCAACCAAAGTTGTGAATCTTCCATTGTTTGTTGAAAAGTATATTTGCGTATTTGCTTTTCCTTGAATCTCTGGAGATTGCACAAAAACTGCTTGCCATCTGGATTTGGTTGCCATGATGTATATGTGCTTTGGAAACTGTCAACATAAAAGGGCATAGCCACTTTAGGTCAAAATCTATCAAAAGTAATTTATGCAACATTCCTTCACTTTGAAATGATTTCAAATGCCAGTTTTTCCATAGCACTGTTTATGAGATTATTATGAGGATTGAAAATTATTTGTATACTCTACTAGATTCAATCACAAAGGAAACAATTAATCATTATACTTAAGAACATATCACATCTTCTCTCAGTAATAAAGGAATCATACAACTCTTTGTGGATGATATTAAGATGGTCACTGAAGTGTTCCAGGGTTCTCCCTTACAGTTCTCCCTTACACTTAGAATTTTTATTAAAGATGACACAGTATGTGATTTTGTTCATAAAATCAACCAGAATGGTTTGTGGATGTTAAGTATCCTCAGTTCCAGAATACCTATACGGATGCACGAGACAAACTGAGCCTGTTTTATTAATTAAAGAGTAAAATGCACAGGGGCGGCCCTTAACTTCGTGTGCCATCAGCTAGGTTTGTGTACTGTTAAAATGCACATATAGATTCCTAAAATTACTAGTTGTCACTTCCGGTCCAAATTACCCTAATTAGCATGTAGCATGGAGCTCAAGAGATCTTCAGTTACTACTACTAGCCCATGTTTCCAGCCACTATCTGGCATATAGCATCAGGTGTCATATTTGCATGCCACATAGGCAATTAGAGCTGAGCATAGTGGTTTCAACCTCAAGTGGCACACTAAACAAGCTCAGAGACTCAAAGTGTGAGATTAGGAACCTAAGTGGCACTACCGGACAAGTTTAAGCAGTGCTGGCAGGCAAATTTAATGAAATGCTACATGTGTTTCATTCTTTCATTTCATTTCTTTGAGAAAATAATAATTCAATTTATTCACACTAGGTATTTTGACAAGTCATATCTGGGATAATAACCCAAACAACAAACTACTCCCTCTGTTCCAAATTATAAGACGTTTTGGCTTTTCTAGATACATTGCTTTTACTATGCATCTAGATATAGTGTATACATCTAAGTGCATAACAAAAACCATGAATGAATCTAGAAAAGTCAAAATGTCCTATAATTTGGAATGGATGGAGTACCAGGTAAAACGGTACAACATTTAGATGGTACTAAAAAAAAGGATGTGTACCTTAATAATGATTTCTCCATTTTCCCTTGGGAGCTCCTCATATCTTTTACTGAATCAAGTGGTGAACCATAGTTTTTATTTCCATGTCTTCGGAGGTCAAACAAGCTTAAGCTATTGAGACAAACAGAATGAAGTTAAAAACCTTGCATAGTAGCAAAATTAGCAGATTGTAATAATTAATAGCACAATACAAAGGCAAACCTGCAAACATCTCCCACTCCATCTACATAAATTGTAAATTCCGAAATGAAGCACAAAATATCATTGACACGCTGTACATGGGGAAAACTCAACCATTATACAGCATAATCTAGAAACAAACTTCTGTTGATGTTGCTCAAAACTTAAAACATTACCTTTGGAAGCACAAATATTAGCAAGTAAGGAGTGATGAAAATTGAGGCCAT
The DNA here is from genome assembly GCA_015844335.1 of Chrysopogon serrulatus. Taxonomy (NCBI): domain Eukaryota; kingdom Viridiplantae; phylum Streptophyta; class Magnoliopsida; order Poales; family Poaceae; genus Chrysopogon; species Chrysopogon serrulatus. The sequence continues at coordinate 4,652 of JADLZL010007607.1, read as the reverse complement.
CTCTTCCAAAAGCATCGTTATGGTATACTGCAATTGCAACAATCAGCTATTCTTATAAAAGCTTAACTGTAATTTATACATTGGATCTCAGGTATACCACATAAGTAATAGTCCATTACTTATAAATGTACAGCATGGGTTCCACATAGGCATTGATCTACTGAGTTCTTTTATAAACCAAAAAGAGAAAAGATCAAAGGGAAGACACATTCCCTCGGTCATCTTAAGAGAGGGAGTGCAGAACCCTTTAAGTAGGTACAGCACTCCCCTCTTTTAAGAGGCATCCAGTTCTCTACCAACCAAACTACTGCTCAGTTCTCCTTTTTAAGCATAAATCGCACCAGATATCCAAGTGGCTAAACAGTGGTACCACTGAAAAGAAGTATTCTCAGTACCACAGCAAAGATCCATTAACTCCTTATGTTGGAAGAACATTAATGTGCCAATGACATGTGGCTGCAAGCAACCACTTGAAAACCTCACATTGGATGGAGTTTTACGGTTTAATGCATCTTTTCGTCTACTGTAAGCTCATTTTCTGTTATCATAAGTGCATTTGCATGACTAAGAATTAGTAGTACCCAACTTCAAAACAATAATTTTTTTTTTTTTTTTTTACAAAGGTGTGATCTAAAACTACTGAGAAAATTTTTTGCCAAAAGTGTGACCTGAGAAAAAAAAAAATTGAGAAAAGGGAATTACCTGAAATAGAGTTTCAAATTCTTTCCGCACAACTTCACTGCTCTCTTTACCACGCCATCTTTTTGGCATGTAATGTGTATGTTGGACAACAAGGGTCATGGCTCCTTCTGGGTCAATCACTTGAAGCTCATCTGCCACAACTTTACGACTTACAGTTGCTATGGTTCCGAAAACAACAGTATACCAGAAAAGATTTCGTCCGAAAACCTTCACAAGCCATACAAGACATGAGATTTTAAAGGTGGAATGTATCTGTTGTGTGACAGTAAGGATGTTGTGTGTGTGTGTGTGCGCGTGCTGGGGAGATGGGGGGGCTTACATGTCCCTCAAGAATAGATTCCCCCAGGAATCCAAGGATGAGAAGAGTTCCAGCCAAGCCGCCAGATACAAATGATACAAATTTTGCAACAATAGATATAAAAGGAGTTGGAAACTGCTTTAAATAATTTAAAGAGTGAAGAGTGCAATTGTTCATCCTATGTCTGAAGAAATGCTCAACCTGAAATAGTTAAAAGTAGTGTCAATTAAGGAAAAATGGAAAAAGAAACAAGATTAACTACATATGATCTACATGTTCTTTTGTTGGGGATCTGCCCCCCAATTCTTCCAAACATTAGGAAAATGGAAAGAATGGCCACACAATCATTTGGCAGTGCAGCAAAAGAAACCTATTTCTACCTCGTTGTATTCCCGCAAAATCCACCTTGACAAATTCGACCATCTTCGAGATGATGCTGTACTGGGATTATTGTAGAATTCTTCAGCATGTCTCAGAAACATGTATACCAATGGGAAGATGACAAGGCAGGGCGACAGCAAAAGCATTGCAATGCCCATAAATACAAGTCGCTTTGTCAAAACAGATGGGCCTGTTAGAAAATCTTTTCTGACACAAAATTTTCTGCAAAAAAATTGCATGAGGTTTGCATTAAAAAGAGTAAAGATGGTATTTTAAATGAATAGGATCAACAAACAATGAGTAAGAACTACACAGGAACAGAACCATTTAAAGGAGAAGTTATGACAACAGCACTTCATGAATAACAACAAAAACACAAAGACCAGACTTGTCATGGAAGAGATAATATCAAGGTAGCAATAGTTGTTTCAAAGATTGTTCAGCTTGATCGATTATCTTGAAAATTTCAGGTAAACCCTATTCACCCTGCACTGCACATAACTGAGAACAGCACATGAAAGGCTTCACAGACATTCTATTACCAATATCACAGATGATATTGAAGTGACCCAAAAACCTCAATTTATCAACGAAGTAGAAAGTATCCATCAATAAAATCTACTATGACTAGTTTAGAATAGACTACCTACCTGGCAACAGCATTCTATTTTTGACATTATTACCAGTATAAAAGTATCATCAATTTGACACTTGCACTTACACATTTCATTTCATATTAGTTCCTTTTCCTGTCATAACACTTACTTGTTCGCAAAAAAATTAACTCGCACTGCTTAACCAATAAGTTTGAAAAAAAAAATAATGCTAGCAGAGTAGTCTAATAATTTTAGATTATTAGATATAAGGAACCAGAAAAAAGGAACAAACTTCCTTACCTATCAAACATGCTATGAAAGATGCACCAATTTAATGCCCACTCTAGCGTCTTTGGAAGCATCAGATAGCTTTTCCTTCCATGGAAACGCGAACTGACAGTTGGACCTACTCCAGGCAGCCAACAGGCAATCGGAAATGCAATAATGCCTTTATTAACCATCCCAATTAAGTAGTTCTGTTTCCGCATCAATCTCATGATAATATCGTGCTCTGAAAGATCTTTAACAACGCAAAGTTGTTGTGATTTCTGGAGGAGAACAACCTTCTCAACTACTTTGGGCCATGATATAGTTTGAATCTCCAGATCTGTGACCTTAAGACTGCAAAATGAAGTAACAGAAACAAAATGGTACATTATTTTCTCTGAAGGAAATGTTTACCAATGTGTGGAACACATGGAATTGAAATATTACCTGTTATAGTAGAAGTCACGAACACTGAGTGTGCTTCTCAATTTCACAAAGAACTTGATAAAGTTAATAATTCCATATGCCGTCAATATAACCATTGATCCAATAGTGATAATCTTCACATATGTGAATGGAACTAATGGGTCATTCTTGATGACATTCATTAGGTCACATGGTTTATCCCCTATCTCAAGTGCTTCCACTCCATATTTCAAATGGCCAAGGGCATCCCAGTCAACAAACAAGAAGAAGAAACCAATAGCACATACCATAAATGTAACATTAAGGATCTCGATTATCCACTTGGTGATAATGCATCTTAAACCCTTTGCACAGAAATATTCGTACAGTCTCTCAAAGAAAATATCCAAATCAGGAACCAGCTCAGCCTTGAAGTCCTCCCCATGGAGAAGCCCTGTTGGGCTCTCGCAATAAGAGCTTGGTAGTCTATGGTAGTCTGATAACTCTACTTCAGGCGGAATTTCCGCAAGTAGATGTGTTGAAAGTGTTGATTCTCTTCTCCACGGCCACTTGAATAATCTTTTAATATTTGTGCCCTTCAGAAAGAAGGACATCATATATGGAAACAGAACACTGCCATGCCACTGCTGATCACCTGGTTGATAAAGTTTTCTCTTTAAACGATTCATCATATTCATACATTGCAACAGACATTCTGATGAAAACATCCAACAAGAAATTACCGTCTATCAACAGAAAAGGACAAGCATCCAGTCTCATCCATAAAAAGATGACAACTAAATGAATATTTCAATTAACCAAAAACTATGCTTTTGTGCATCCTATTTAGGAATGATAGAAAACTGGGTAAATTTGTTTTCTAATCCTGGAACGAAGACCCAGTTATAGAAAGTTTAAGCCCCTGCTGCATCATGCACTAGTTGTAAAGTGTAAATTAGGCTTACTCGAAATCCACATAGCATCAACTCAACTTCAAGTCAAAGCCTTTATAATTTTTCCAATGTTGTCCTCACTCCTCAGCACGGGCGAACCCGGTAAAGTACAATGGATGTGCACATGTACACTCGACAAAATTTACGAAGGTAGTGGCAGAGTATATGTATTACTGTAATTAGATCAGATTCGAATACAAATAACCAAACAACTTAAGTTAGGGTTTGGGTGCTGGGTTTCGCACAAAAGGAAGAGAAGGGCGGGGTCGGTATACCTGGTGTGATCGTCGCTGGAGGAGGGGGAAGAAATCCTTGGCACCTGGCGAAGGGCGGCGGCCGCAGTGTCGTCGCCACGAGAGAGAGCACGCGGAGGAGAAGGCACAAGGGAGGGGTGCAGACACTCCGGGGCTCAGGGCTCAGGCAGTTAGCCGGTTAGCGGTTAGTAGGCCTCACAGGCATCCAAAACAGATCGTTAATTTCAAGACTATAATAGTACTACTAGTACTGTAGTTAATAAACGATCGAAGATTTGGGCCCAGTTTTAAATAATCCTAAATAAATTATTTTTTTATGCCAATCCGAAAGTTCTTTTGGCGGTCGGAAGTCTGAAGTCCGAACCCGACACCGCCCCAAAATGCACAAGGCCACCGGCCAATCCAATGTTTGAACATTAATTTGAAGTATTAAACACATACTAATTATAATAATTATTCAACAGATGGGGGCTAATTTATGTGATAAATATGTTAAAGCCTAATAATATGATGCTATAGTAAATACTCTTTTCATTCCAAATTATAAGTCACTTTGACTTTTTAGTTCACCTATTTTGCTATGTACGTATCTAGACCTATTATTATATCTAAGATACATGGTAAAATAGATGTACTAAAAAATAAAACGACTTATAATTTAAAATAGAAAGAGTATATGCCAATAATGAAATAACTAGATTTAGTAGATTCGTCTTGTGAATTAGTATTCATTTATATAATTAATTTTATATTTGATAAATTAGTATCAAACATTTGATAGGGACTAAATTAGTCC
>JADLZL010007606.1:0-12857 GCA_015844335.1 Chrysopogon serrulatus | reverse complement strand
ATATTGCACATATTTTCTATAAATTAAACTTATGGCATGAAAACTAAAAACAAAAACGATGAATAATTTGAAACAGAAAATTTAAAAATTAAATTTGTGACAAGAAAACTAAAAACCGAAAATGACGAATAATTTAGAGCAGAGGAGTACTGATGAAATCTACAGAACACATACATAGGCCATAGCAAACCACATGCTATATATTGGCTTTACCAACCTCATTATTATTATAACAAAGAACGCTGTCACCCGACTCAGTTTACAGACACTTCATGACGCAGCAAGAGAAACACAGCAAGTGCGAATTAAACTTATACATCACCAAATTCGTAGAACGAAATCATGACACTGAACAAAACATGCATACATACGACTCATGAACAAGCAAACGGGATCATGGACAGGACGAAGCGCGTGTGCATTCATGTACGTGTCTACTGATCCCTGGTGATGGTGGAGGAGTCCTTGTTGGTGTCGCCCTGCTTCTTGTCGTCCCCGCCCATCCCCAGCGTGTTCACCACCGCGTCCTTGGCGCCCGCCGCCGCGCTCTTCACCTGCTCGGCGGCCTGGGGGAATCGATCGAAGCACAAGCAGAGATCAGATCATCAGAAGCCATGAGCAACCTGCAGCTGCTGGGTTATCTAATCCTTAGTAGCTAGGCTCGTGAAGCGTGATCAAGCAACCAACCTGTTGGATGACGCCGCCGGACTTCTCCTTGCCGGAGACGGCGGTGTCCTTGGCGTACTGCCCGGCCTCGGCCGCCTTCTGCTTGGTGGCCTCCATGGCTTCGGCCGTCTTCTGCTTGGCGGCCTCCGTGGTCTCGGCGGTCTTCTGCTTGGTGGCCTCCGTGGTCTCGGCGGCCTTCTGCTTGGCCGCCTCCGTGGTCTCGCCGGTCTTCTGCTTGGTGGCCTCCGTCGTCTCACCGGCCTTCTGCTTGGTCTCGTCGGTCTTCTGGCCTAGGTAGCCGCTGGTGTCGGACGCCTTCTGCTTGGTTGTCTCCTTGGCGTGCTCCGCCGTGTCCTTGGTCGCCCCCACCGCGTGCCCAGCCTTCTCCTGCATTCGAATTCATAAGCAGATACTTCGGAGTAGAATGAAAGTACAAGAACAACGGCGTGATCAAAAGCTCAAGATGGAGAATTGGAGATGCATCGTTTACCTCGGTGCGGGCCTTGGTCTCGGCGGCCTGGTAGCTAGCCTTGTCCTGGTGGGAAGCCATGGCAGCTGGGTGTCTCAAGCTAGTGATGCTGCTCAGCTCGCTCTGGAACTAATTAAACCGGCCACGAACCGATCGCTCAATGCAAATCACTCGAAGAAATAGAAAGCAGTGATTGATCACTTGGCTACTGATGGATGCTCAGCTGAATCAAGGTTCAACAGCTACTACTGATGGGTAGGGGGATTTACAGCGGGGGATATTATTTATAAGCTGCAGCAGCAGGGCAGTCCCCGGGACACGTAGCGTGGCGCGGCTCCTACATGACGGCCACGTAGAAAGGACACGCGTTGTGTCACGCGTCCGTACCTTCGCGAAGCCTGCCCATGTAGAGGGACCTGATTCGTTCGCGCGGGCGCCCATAGACGTCGTCGCTACCCTTTTGGAGAGAAAAAGCCAAACGATAATAGTGAAGAACCCCGTAGGCCTGCAGAAGTGAACAAGGCGTAGTACAAGTTGGACGCGGCTTTCCTCTTCTCGATAGGGCAAAACTACTCCAACATACTATTTCTAGGCACTTGTTAGGCCACTTGGTGGTGGTGCGGTGGAGCAATGCGCGCCATCGTGCGCCGGGTGGCCGGCGTGGCCATGCCCATGTGCGCGCGATCGCTTCGACCAGCGTGTACCATTTCGATTTGTGATGTGCACAGACGAAGTGGTACGGTGAGAATGGCCGGCGGGCACCGCGGCCTGCCACACAAATCAGCCAGAAAAAAGGAGTCGGCTGCGGCTGATGATCGGCAATCAGCAAGACAGGTGTGTTACGTTAATAAAACTAGTAGAATGTCTCGCGCATTGATGCAGGTATGAAGTAAAAATATAAAAAATTTATAATGGTCGAAACTATAAATTAATAGATAGATGTAGTAGGTTCATTGCGAAGATTGTATCCATTGATATGGTATAGATTATTTGAACTGGGCATCACCTAAATCTCATCTATACGCATGTTTTAGAGAACCACATGTAATCCATGTGATATGCAGTTTTGCTAGGTTTTTTTCTTAGAAATGGTTTAAATTTTTGTAAAAAAGTTATCGAAATATATTTATGTAGGGTCTTATTTTGAAGAGTTTATTGCGAGAAACACCATGGTGCAATTGGATTTTAATTACGATACTTTGGTTTAGGTGCTACTACTTTTTTATTTTAAAAAAATAGCTAGTGCGAGATTAATGAGGCTTAGTGGAGGTAAGTCCTCTGATGATGTCAGCTGACATCATTCTTGAGCTTCCAACAAATCAGGATCAAGAGAACACGCTAGAGAGGGGTTGAAAATATAGGAGTTATAGATAGCCGCGATGACACGTCAGAAAGTTCTGGCGTTGTTGATTCTGACTTGTATACACGTAGCCATGTGCAGGGATAAAAACGGATGAGCAGCAAAAATGTTTCTCCATGTTCTAGTCTATTCTTATTCTTATCTTTTCCGGATTCAGATCAAAAGCAGACGCAAATGTGAATGTGGATTCTTTTTTAATATCAGAACTAATACGATGTGAATTTCAACAGTTGAGTAATATGTGCAAACTAAGAGAAATTTATGAGAATTTCAACAAGTAGTAGACAATAACTGGACAATAACCATGCATGCATGTGTTGCATTCCGCGTGTGTGGCTATCAGCTCACACGGCACAAACAACACTTACTAAAGTTATTATCCTCACTCACAAATGATGTTATTAGTCAAAATGTAATACTAAGAGCATGTAAGATCTCAATTCAAAATTTATAAAAATCAAACAACGATATCACAAAATAACAGTTCTCAACCAACAATTTTGTTAAAAACCTGAATTGCTCAAGACTTTAGTCTAGAAAGACAAATTATGGGATATCTTATTCTAAACATTAGATAATCTGCATAGAATTTACAGATAATCCATATCCTCCGGGTTTCCATATCATATCCTGCATTTGCACAAAATCATATTTGGGTTATCAATATATATATATATATATATATATATATATATATATATATATATATATATATATATATATATATATATATATAGACTTTTTTCTCTGTATCTTTAAAATTAGAATTCAGATCAAATCGGAACGGAGAATTATCCACACCATGTTCACCCCTGTACACAGCCCGACGGATGCGGCGGTGGGGGCGGGGGGGGGGGCTCTAGCCCCCCACACCGCCGGAGCGCTGGAGCGGCAGGCGCGGCAGCCCGAAAGCAGCAGGCGGCGGGCGTCGGCCCCCGGCGGCGGCGGCAGCCCCCTCGGATTTTTCCCCGGATCCGTCCCTGCTCAGTACACGTTACACGTAATGCTAACACTGCAAAGCTGCCAAGTTCTGCAATTCAATCAAGGAACTAAAACTCGGTCTCTCTCGAAAGCTCTCTTCCCCATCTACAGTTGAGAGAGGCGATCCCGGGTGCTCCGTCCTCCGCCGGGGGACGGCGGTCTTCCCCCGCCTCCGATGGCCTTCGGGCCTCCGTGAGGTGCTTTGAAGACCGTGGTTCTCTCCCCGGTAGGAGCTTTGGGTCCTAGTATATCTAGGTTAGGGTTCCTGGCGGTGGCGTCGAGACGGCGGCGGCGGCGGCGTCAAGATGGAATAATGTCCTCTCGTGCTCTTCCCCGTCTCGGCGACGCTCTTCTCCGGCGTCGGCGGCGAGCGCGTGGAGGTAAGGTCCGGTCTCGGATCTTGTACAGAGAGTCCGAAGTTCGCCTTGTGTTCCGTCGTTTCTGCGAGGCGGCGGTTCCGGCGGCTCTTCCCTTCCGGGATGCGATGGTGGCTGCGGGGTTCTCTCAGTATGGCGGCGAGATCCAGCTCTTCTTCCCTTCGGCGGTGGCCGGCCGGCGAGTTTGGGTCCGGGAGCGAGGAGCTTGGGGTGGATCCCCGCCGATGGTCCTTCAGGCGTTGCCTTAATCGATTGCGGCTCTTTTCAAAGCCTTCGTGCGATGGGGTTCCTCTACTCCGGTGTGGACTCCGCGTCTTCTCCAGCGACGGAGGTTGGCGTTCACGACGGCGGCATTCGGCGCTGGCGATCCCGGGAGTCGGTGGGGAGCACAGGGCCTAGGGTTGTTTCTGTAATTGTTGTATTTGCCAGGGGCCTTTGTGCAAGATTGGTGGGACAGCTGTCCATGTATCCTGCTAGTACGTATCTGTACTAGTAGAAAGGCGCGCTCCTGCGCGCCCGCCGGTGGAACGGCAAATAATTTATCAGATTTAATTTATTTAGTGACCAACATAAGTACAATCATGATCTTTAGGTCGGAGGTATCTTTTGATGCCTTCTTTTTTCTGTACTACCAAAAAACTAAGTATGAAAAGCAATACATGGTGTGCAGAAATACGGAGGTGTATAGAGAGTACTCAAATCTTCCAATACTACAAATATATTACACATACATATTAGTTGTTCTACGAAAGCATCGGAGAATTTCAATTCAAATAACCTACATAAGAAGGAAGGGCAGTGGGGATTAGCTAGAAGAAAGGAGTAGAACTGAATCGCAACCATACAGTGAATCTATCGTAGTTTCTTTTTTTAAGCAACAGGAAAACAACACATTGCAACCAACAAAAAAAAGCGAGAGATGAACCACAGAAATAATGTAGGAACCTGTCTGGTACCATCTAAACATGGCATATGTTTTGATGCGTCTAGACAAATAAAAGGAAGCATGGAAGATTGTTCACAGAATAGTTGTCGATCCTAACCCAACTTATGTCATTGTTGACATCAAAACCTTTATAAGAGATACTTGGAGAGAAAAAATGTAAAATGCCTTACCAATAATGAACCATGGATAGGTTGGCAGCAGTAATAGGAGAACGGCATTGTCTTGACGACCTGCAGGAATACCCAAAATAAGTAAACCTTCCACAATACATGAAGGAGGAGAAGAACTGGGGGGTAAAAACATAAAAGGAAGAGTGTCATAACAACATATAATTTCATTCTTATACAGTAAAGCTCACACTGTTAAGCAGCGTCCATTGCCTATATTTATAAAACAACAAACATAAGAAGCAGTTATTCTCTGGTGGACTACAGCACACCCCTTCCACTAAAACCAGTCCTTGGAACTGAATTTTCTGAAAACAATAGTCTTTATAGGCTGAAGTAGAATTAATATGGCAATTCAAAAGGCTGGCAGCTCTATGTTCACGACATTAAAAAGATGTGATCTCAGGTGAATATAGTAAGATGGAAAACCAACTATTTACCTGAGTTGCAGTGATGCCAACAGAATTAATATGAGAATTCAAAAGGTTAGCAGATCTATGTTCACGAAATTAAAATGAAATGACACCTCCAATAACACCCATAGCTAATCCTCCAGAACCTGCTACCAGTAGCTGAAACTAACTATCCGGCATAGGCACAGTTAGAAGATGATTTGCAAAATAAATGCTCGAGTAGTTGAGTTTGGATTTGTAAAATAGGGCTGCAGGCACCTTTGCAGGTGAAATACATTCAATCTATCAATCTTGCCATGTACTGAGTATAAATTATATATGGAATCAATTGGTTGAGTATAAGATAGTACCTGCCCAATGAATTCCAGTACTTGTTCAATGAATTAGAAGGAGAGATGTATTTAGCCCCTGATAGATGGAAGGCAGGCTCATGATGTAGGCATTGTGATAAGTAAAACAATCTCATTGATAGGAAAAAAAAAGAAACACAAAGGAATGGAAAAAGATAGTACTTTCAAAAAAACACAAGGCAACTGCAGAAAACAGAATTATGTTTGAGAGATACCAACAGACAGAGCCTCAATTGCCTTGTACACAAGCTCTTTCACCCGATTGGTGTTAAGTGTCTTATTGATTATTTACCCAGAAAGTAAAACTGCAAAACTGATTGAAAGCCATATACTGAGAATGCATCAAAACTAAGTATCACACGGAGAGAATATGGTGAATAGATGATGAAGAGCAATATAAAAATCCTATGTGGCGGCATACATGCACGGTTATCAACATACAAGAATTAATCAAGGAATTTCACCTTGCTCTTAATAATCTTCAATGAATGAAGAAGAAATAGTAATCTTTTTTTTCCTGAAATTAGCCAAAGCATTAGGCAGATCTCAGGCTTGACCAATATTATTTTTTTATCTATGTCTAGTATAAAGCGTATAGCAATATAACAAAATCACATGAGAAAAGCACCTGTAATGAGTTTGTAGAATAGTGCGGATGCAACCTGCACATCAAGCGGATCAAAATGAATCGGCTGGCATAAGTACAAACACATCAAATCAGCTCAAGTTTGGAGCCTTGCCTGCAGCACCGCGGGAGGAAATCAAAGGGGAAAAAATTTTGAGAGCTGCGTCGACAGTGGATGTACAGAGAGAGGGCAAGAGAGAGGTGGGAGCTTACCTGGTGGCCGCCGCTGCTGTGGCCGGCGAGCCCCTCCACGGGAGAACAGGGGCAAGGCGGAAGGGGGTAGGGCTGGCGCTGGGCCCTCGCGACCTGTAGCACGGGGAGCTGGGGTTTCCTCTAGCGCACGAGCGCACGCACGGGTAGAGGGGAGGAGGCAGTGCCGGGGGAGGCATGTCGGCGGGGCCCAGTGGCGCGGCGCCGCGCCGCGGCCGGGACGGCCACCGGCGGTGGCGACGCACGGTGCTTCGCGCCACGGCCCGAGGGTAGCGTCGCCGCCCGCAGCTCTCGCGCGGTGAACCGCCACGCGAGGCCGGTCAGCACGCCGCGATGTGGAGGAGGAGAGCGGTCCTCGAGCACGGTCGGACGGGGGACGGCCACCGCCCGGTTCGGCAAGGCTGCGGCTGCTGCCGCAGTCCGAGGCGTCGTCGCCCGGCCGTGCCTTCGCGTGTGCCTGCGCGACCCAGGTTGGCACGCCGTCACGCAACGGGGGCGACGAGGAGGCAGAGGCTACGGACCGGGTCCGGACGTGCGGCAACCACATCGATGCGCCGCCGAAAGGGCGGCTAACGTGGTGCGCCGCCGAGCCGAGGCCGGGCCCGGGCGTGCTTTGCCGCCCCGCAGGGCAATGAGCGGTGGCGGTCGCGGCGATGGGCAACGGAGGGAGAAGAGAGGAGGCAAGATTTTGTGAGAAGCATCTAGAACCAGAAGTAGAAGTCGGCTTTCGTATTATATACAAGGCCACAATCGACAGAATCATGACCGTCCATTGATGGATCTGACGGTAGAAAACATTTCGAATGACGTGGACCATCTCATTGGCCGGGGCCTTGTGCCAATTTGATATGTTAGATTTGTATGCGTCTTTGTACGGTTTCCTTATCCAGTAATACAGATATGTATTATCTCTTCCACGCGCCGGCAGCTTGAATTTCTCTAAGCGTGCTTACCAGGCCTTTTCAGGCTATTTTGGGCCATCGCTAAAGTCTGCTCTCCTAGCAGGCCTAGCCACCACGCCCTAAGCGGAGACCGAGAAACTAGCTAGCCAACAGACCAAGAGCCCAAGAAGTTTCATAATTAGAGCCCAATATCCCGTTATTAGGGCCGGAATGGACCACAGGCCCAACAGAGAAAAGCCAGAAGCAAAAGCCTCACCCGCTTCAGTCCATTTAAAAATTAAAAGAGTAGGCGTCAAAAAAAAAAAATTAAAAGACTACATGTGTTATTGAATGAACTGAGATAAAAATGCTAAACCACCTGATTTTAGAAAAAGTATAAAACCAGGAAAAAAAAACCAGTACACTGCAAGAGTGTGTTGGTAAAAAAACGTTAATGCACAATGCTAGCACAGCAGAGGAAAATGAACAAAAAAAAAAAAAAAAAACAAGCACAGATGGGTTTAGGCCAAGACGGCGTGACCTGCGGTCAGTAGAGTGAGCGTTCACTCTTTTCGGTCGGGTCGTACGGTCTTCGGTCCAAAACCAAGCTAACCGAGCTGGCCCCGCCGATCTAGAAGCTTCCAGTAGAAGGAAGGGCAAGCATGAGTCTGAGAAAGAAAAGAGAGACCGGAGAGGAGAGAACAGGAGACTGCAGGACAATGATGAATGCTGATGAGGAACGGCCGGCCGATGTTCGGCCGTGGTGGCGTGGTGCAAGGTATCAACGACAGTAGGAGTGGAGTACTAGACATGGTGGTGCTAGGTAGGACCGTAGTAGGACTACCGAAATAAAACAATATACAAACTGATAATAATGTAGTACTCTTTGGCATTTATTATTTGCTAGCAATAAGAACACTTGGTAGCATTTTAGCATGTTAAATTAAGTTGGGATTTTAGACCTATTACTTTTGGTGTGTCTACTATAGTTGAAAGTTATAACTCAAAAGTAGTACTCTCTCTTTTTCTAAAAATTATCATTCTCACTAAACGTCAAATGTTTTTTTAACTTTAATTATATATAAGAGATTATTAATATTTTATTACGGCAGCGCTATTCTACACCCTAGGTTTAGAAATATTATTCTACACCCAGTAGCTAATACTGACAAATACTGACCAGAAAAAAACCGAACCATGTTCAGTATCGGTCAGTATTTGGAGTCAGTAGTTGTCAGTACTACGGAATACTAAAGAATACTGACACACAAATATTGAACGATAGTGAATTTTGTTCAATATTAGTCGATATTAGCTACTAGGTGTAAAATATTATTCTACATCAGCACGTATATATTTTATTATGCATAATAAGTATTACTAGGAAAACATGCCCGTATGTTGCACCGGGGCATATACAATGTCATCTATATGTCGCAACATGATAGAAAACTTGTGCAATCATTTAAGGTAGCTATCTTTATGTTGATTTTAACTGGGCTGACCTTATTTATTTCAGTTAAATATCAAGGTCTATAATGAATACATGTGTAGTAAAATACTAACCTCGCATGAGTAGTGAATTAAAGATCGAATCCACTAAAATAAAAGTCCGGACAAATGTGGTAGCAGCAATAGTGATGGCGACACTACCCCAGGAGGATGTGGTGCGGCTTGGTTATGCTGGAACTATCTTAAAAGCCGCAATCACCCCCGCGCGCAGAAGCCACTGTGACCGGAGAAACAAATGATCTTTCCTTGTTTCGGCCCGTGTGCTTCTTCGCAGCTTTCCACGCCAGGCCCATGAGCTCCTTCGTCATCTTTCTTGCCCTCGGATTCAAGGGGTGCTCGACCTCCAATTCGAGCAGTGGTGTTGAATAAGAGACATATCCGGCGGTGGTACATGGTAGACAAGGAGTGAGTGGTTAGCTATAGAAAGCGAGGCGAGGACGAGAGAGTGGGCCGGCTTACTGTTGGCCCAAATCAATGTAGGACAAATGAAAAACATGGAGGAGAAATTTTGACTCGTTCTTCTCGTCACTAAAGTGTGAACTCCATTCGCTTCTAGATTCATACTTAGGGCCTATTTAGGATGAAGAAACCAAAAACAAAGGAATGGAAAAAAACGCAAGAATGGAACGAGTATGCAGTAGTAAAACAAAGGAAAACAAAAACACAGGAAGTGATAGGAAGAGGTGTTTTTTCACGAGCCTATCCACTATTGCACGCATACATATTTCCATGACGCGGCCAAAAAAAATGGCCAACCGCTTCATCCATTCGTTCTCACTCCTTCAATTCTCTCTCCTAATCTAATCATCATCCAGAACCATGGTCGAGAGCAGCTGGGGTTCGAGTGGCCGAGGTGAGGACTGACGCGGCCGTGCAGTGAGACGCATCTGGCCAGCGGCGTGGTGTGGTTGAGCACGGGTGAGGAACATAGCCCGGGTGGCGGCAAAGACGGGGACGCCCCAGCCGAGGCATGTCTAGGCGAAGCCACGAGGAAGACGGGTGGCACGGTGTGGCAGATTATGGGTGGCACAGCGTGTCCACCAGCAAGCAGCTCAGTTGAGCGTGCCGCTTGCGCGAGTGCCTCGGGCTTCCACAGGCCCAATGTTGAGCACGGAGTTGGGGGCTCCTTACCAGATCGGCACGCAGGAACACGAAAAGCCGCTTCTTGCTCCGTTCCGATGGATGTGCCACTACTGTCTTGGCCGTAACGTGCAAGCAGCTCCACGCTAGCCTTGTCTGCCTCGCTCCCGCCTACACCGTCATCCCCTCATAGGCGGCACGGCGAGGTGGGTGGGCTGCGGCAGGCTAGCACATCAAGTGGCAGGGTGGTGCGTTGGCAGCGATAGGGCATGGCACGTCGGCAGCGGCGGATCGACAGCAACTGAGCTACCACAATATATGAGTCGACGACCAGGTGCCCACAAGTATCAGTCCAGCGGCACCTCGGCTCTCCGCGTCTGCACGAACGTCGACGATTCCTTTTTGTCGATGTGCCGCTTCTCTTCTCCATGTTCTTATATATTCAATTTGCAGATCGTGTGTGGTGATGTCTCTTTTCTTTTCCTGGTACGTGTTGTGTTCGATTCTGAGTCTCGTACAGTTTTGTTTCACAGACTGTTGCGTTTAGGACGGTAGGATTAGAAGTTTGGGATTGGATTAGTTATAGACGACGTCCAGACCAAACTAAGAAAAAGAGGATCGTATTCTATTTAGCATATGGACTCATGCCGGAACAAAAAAGCTGGACCAAAAAATAGATGGACCAAAAATTGATGAACCAAAAAAATTGGCTGAAAGTTTTGCCTCTTTATTATTAGGTATAGATAGATATAGATATAGAGGCTGAGATAGCCTAAACAGTTGATAATTCTAATTCTAATCAGGTAGAGCTCGCAAGTCCTATTTCATGAACAAGACCAATTAAAGGATCGGAAAGGATTTTCTACCTTCTTTTAATTTTCATCCAATCATCAGTGCCCTTTCCGTGCTTTTGTTTTTCTGTTTTGGTCTCTACCTTTTTTTCCTTGTCCTACTCTATTCTAGAATCCAGATCGTCCGTCCAGGGTGCAGCCTACTTTGTGCACATTGTTGTCCGTGGGACGTGGCTTTTCTATTAAAAAAGTGTTGCTCTTTGGGTGACCCTTAATAAATAAACATTTCAGCTACCAAGTTATTAGTTTTAAATAAAAATTAACTATTACTGCTATAAAAAAACATATTTATTTAAAATCATATGAAAAGATATAATTTTTTCTTAAAGAAAATGCCCGTGCGTTACAACGGGAGAAAAAAAAAAAGCTATCAAATGGTAATTGAAAAACATATATGCAAATCTTACATGTTTATTTATATATTACTTTTCCTATAAAATTTAAGAACTATAATTTATTATATGATGACCATGACATAGATGTTTTGCTGATACCTTCATAACGTCTTTTTAGTTTTTTCTGTTTTTTTTACTGGTCATCTGTGCATACCACTCTTTTTTTCCTTTCTTTTCCTTGGCACCCATGATTCGATATTCTAACCATAATGGTTTTTTATTTGTGTTTTAATTGTGTACTGTATGGATCTATATGGATCTATAGATTATATTAGAAAGAATGCATAATAAGAACAGTGTCATATTATTCGTCGATACAATAGAGAAAACTCAAAAGAAAAAAGCAATATTAAAGTAATTTTACCAGATAAAAAAAATCACCGCATCAATGTTTGTAATATGCTTTTCAAGTGCATCAGGTACTTCCTCCATATACATCTTCACGGGCATGAATTATGAATTAAGGTATGCCGATCTTAATCATATGGTTGAAGCTTGATTTCCTTGTGTGTATTACAGTTTGACGATGAAAATTATATATGTTGAATTGCACTTCCCAATAGTTTATTGTTATGATCCAACTGTATGGCTACACTACTAAAATATCCAAATCACTTACTATAGTTACAGATGGAGTTAGACAACTAAGTTGTGTGTGATGTCATTTATTTGCATACACATTTGCACTCACTGTACTGTATAGTACTCCCTCCATCCTGATTTAGAAGACTTTTGACTTTTTTATACTAAGTTTGTTTGCTTTATTAATAAAAATTTCTTAAGAATAACTTAAATTTTTCTATTTTTGAACAAATTATTTGAATAAGCCGAGTGGTGAAACTTGAAAGAGGAAAAGTCAAATGTCTTATAATTTGGGATGGAGGAACAAAGACCAACACGTAACATGCGCGACCATGCAAACTAAACGTGAGTTCCAGCTCCTCTTTGATAGGTTTTGGAACTTAGACCCATTTTTTTTTCTCTTCTTTTTTTTCCCTCTGTTTTGATTATTAAAGAGGAATTTGATTATGATATTAACACAACTCATTGCAAATAGTGTGCGACACCTAAACTCAGGAGCTACAACATGGAGTTGCGTTATAGCTAAAGTAAACTGGCAAGTTAAGTAGTGACCATATTTCAACATTATTACATATAATATATGCAACACCCCACTTAACACTTTTATTTATTCATTTTTCTCTTGCTAATTATAAGAGTGTTTTTATTATTTACTACCATATTTTCACAGATTTATTTTATTTATTTATTGTCTTGCCAACCATGAGAGTGGGTTTTATAAAAAGTCTGAAGGTTTCATGAACAATAAATAAAGTAAAACTTAAATAAACAACAACAAAGCTTCTCTGGTGTGGTGGTGAGACCTTCTACGTGTGGTTCAAAAGACCACGGTTCAAATCTCAAGTCGGACGGAATTATTTTTGGCTTTGGGCTTTTCAACTGGGTGGCTAGAGTGGGTTGTGGACCGGACGTAAGCGCTAGTTGGGCCAGATGCGAGTGCAGGGGGTGTGGAGTGGGCTGCCGAGTGAGTGGGCTGAAGTGAAGTGAGAGTG
>JADLZL010007605.1:0-75335 GCA_015844335.1 Chrysopogon serrulatus | reverse complement strand
GGTGTAGACAATTAAGGCGGAGACTTAAAACTAGGAATTGAAGAGGAGAGTGATGTGGACCGTACCGACATAAGCCAGGTTGCAGTAGGTTCATCAAAGGCGTAGGCGGGGGTTGTCCATGTCAACGATGTCGCTGAGGTCGCCGAAAATCGGATCATCGGCGACGACGACAGGGACGAGCACGGGAGGTGCTGGCGGCGCGGGTGCAGGAGGTGGAAGAAGAAGTGGCTCGTCCATCTCCATGTCGAGGATGTCGGCGAAGAAGTCGTCGAAATTCGGGTCACTGGCGACGATGGCAGGGAGCTCGGGAGCGGGTGGTGGCGCGGCGGCGGGAGGTGGAAGAAGCAGTGACTCCATGTCGATGATGTCGGCGAAGAAGTCGTCAAAAATCGGGTCACTGGCGATGGCAGGGAGCTTGGGAGCGGGTGGTGGCGCGGCGGCGGGAGGTGGAAGAAGCAGTGACTCCATGTCGGTGAAGAAGTCCTCGAAAGTCGGCTCACTGGCGATGGCCGGGAGCTCGGGATCGGGTGGTGGCGCGGATGCGGGAGGTGGGAAAAGTGGCTCCGGCTCCGGCGCCGGCGCCGCCGCCGCCGCGAGCCACTGCTGGTAGCATCGGTGAAGGCGGAGACTCGACGTACCGTTTGTTCCTTTGCCGCTTAGCACCCGGCTGCAGGATGGGCATGTAGCCCTATCCTGCGACAGCCGGAAGAACCTCCAGACGGCGGAAGTCCGTCGGTGGCGGCGGCGCGGGCGGCTGGAAGAGGAGGAGGACAGTACTGCTTCGCCTGGCCGAATGCCTGGCATGTTGCTATTCGGAGTCGCCATGCGCAGTGCACTACAGAGCTTGATGATCGACAAAATGAATCGACGATGGTGCTACTGCTAGATAGCGATTGGAGTATAGGGACGAGGTATGGTAGCTTCAACGAATGTATCATATGATATATATAGGCGTAGCAAGGTGATCCACCTCTGTAGTATTTCACGTACTCTTGAGCGAAGTACTCCGCGCTTGTCTTCGAGAACAATGCGCGGAGCGCAGCGCTTCTGCGCATGTCGTAGCGGTCCTAGTGTCCGGCACACGGTGTCCGGAAAACATATACTGTACACTACTAGTTGCTAAAGCTTTTGTCTATTATTGCAAAATTTTGTTTTATCTCTTCCCGCCTTATACTATATCTGGACAAAAAATATAGAGAGATAGTGCGCGCGAGTCTGCACTAGATATCTCTCTATGCATGCGTCTCTCTCCACATCACAGTACGTATTGCACAATGCAAGACCCAATCCTGCTTAGAGACCCTAAACCCTGACAACAAGATCAGCTCGATCAATAATGCACGCATGTTTCGCACAAAATCTGCACATCCACGTATACGTACTAGACCACTACACATTTTTCACATTAATCAACTCTCTGCTGGATCGGCGCCGGCCAGCAGTGCATTGCCCAATTAAGCCAACGCAACTCGAGAGGCAGAAGAAGAAGATGGATCGAATATATTGGAGCCCGATCGAGCTCGCCTCGGATAGATGCTGCGACGGCGATGCATGGCGTGGTCTCGCGGGCCTTTTTCTTTGATATATAAATGTCGTGCGCGTACGTCATGGCGCGCTCGATCAGGGCGCGTGTCTGTCAGTGGCACACACACACACCTACGTCTACGTACCCGCGAGGAAGACGACGACGGCCACACACGATCGCGTCGCGTGTGGGCCGAACGGGCTTCTGCCGTGCTGGGCTGAGCAGGTGTAGGGCCGGAGAGTTGATCGAAACGGTTGTGACGTACTGACGTGAGCTCCGACGATCGAGGTGGGATATGATGGTCGGTGCGTGCGGGCCGGGGTGACCGTCGGCGTCGAGAGCGCGCGCACAGTACAGCTAGCCGAAGCCGCTGGCCGTGCTACCCGAGCAACACGTACGTACGAGTACGAGGCAAAAATAGAAGGGGGTGGGGGGCGCCATTGCATGGTGCGAGATGACGAGGCGGCGGATCGGAGCGACATGCATGCATGCATTGGATCGATCAGCTTCGTCGCAGCCGGCCGGCCGGAAAGCTAGCGGCCCGCGGAGCGAGCGAGGTGTTTACTTGCGTGAAGCTAAGTAATAACGGATCGGATGAGTGCCTCTCCAAGTCAAAGAACAGTGTTCCCACTATCCAAAACATGGGAAAAAAGAAACACAACAACCGATAGATCCGTTTCTACCTAGCTAGTTGATGGTCGCGGGCATGCTGTATTAGGCTAGCTAAGATGCCGCCGCACGCGCATACACTAGTGCGCAATGCAAAAAAGCATGCATTGTTGGCGCCAGTGCAACGCAAAGAAAGAGTCTGCACAAGCACAACACATAAAATCTTTCGCTCGATCACACCGTACCCTCATATATAGTAAAACCTATATAGCTAAGTAAGGTGGTTGTTAGCCAACTTTCGGCCCTGGAATAAAATCAACCAGCTAGAGTATACTACTCCTATACTACTACTAGTACTGTTTAATCGGTTGCTGATTATTATTATTAACCACGCATAATATAATTAAGCCTCGATTTCGATTGTACAATACAATATATGAAACCTCATACAGATCGATCGAGCACAAGTGCAAAGTGAAGCGCCCCGACGATCCAGGATAGATAGACGATGACGATGTTCCAGAAGATCCCAGTGCGGGTCGTCGTGTGCCACGCACTGCTCGAGGACGACGACGTTCCGGCCCTACACCAAATCTCTCATCCGCCTGGCTCATCCATCACGGTCACGCTTTATATTAGCTTCTCGATCGCATGCAACACTCAGGTCCATCACCATCAGGTGGCACTGCATGCCGTATCAGTTCCAGCAACAGGCCGGCAGTGGAGACTGCAGATACGTCAGTCCAAAAATCCTCCTACGCGGCGATGCTATTTCCGTGAGTGAATAGCTTTTTACCGCACCGACTCTGCCTGCCGTCCATGCAGTGGCGTGCCTTCACGGTGCTCTCGTCCTTGGCTTTTCTACGGAGTACAAGTACAACCAAATGATCTGATCTGAGTAACAACCAACAAGGTTTCTGCTGGACTTGGGGCCACTAGCTCAACACATGATTTTTATCAAAAACTATATAAACATCTTGGGCTCTCGGCCTAGCGCAACAAGCAAAGACTGTTGCGAACCTCGCCGCGCCGCTCTGTCCTTTCTCCTCTCTCCTGCTTGCCCTCTCCTCTCTCCTCCTCCTCCTCTCCTGCTTGTCCTCTCCTCTCTCCTTCTCCTCTCCTGCTTGCCCTCTGCTTTGTCGGGAACCCGCGCGCTCCATGGACGCCGCCGCCGGCGCCGCCGGCGGCGGCGGCGATCCCCGACGATTCAAGGCGGGAGCCCCGCTACCGACGGCGTGGTGGAGGCTGAAGGTCCGGAAAATCGCCGCTGGACCGAAGTCGGAACCATGAAACTGCTCAAGACAGCGCTCCCGTTGATGCGATATGCTCTCCCGTTTGGACCAGACAATCTGAACCGGGCGGGGCTTTGGCAAGACGTTTCGAGGTGAGTTTCTCCCGTATCAGTGTTGTAGAATCAATCATCTTTGTGTTTGTGCTTATTACCAAAGTTTGTTGCTTACATTACATTGCGATCCACCACCGCATGCAGTGCCCTGAAGCGAGATCATAAAATGGCGAGGACCCCGCGCTCCTGTGAAGGCCGCTACAAATCAGTCATGAGTTATTATCGAAGGAACAGGTCAAAGGAGCAAGGGAGCGACTACCGATTCGCTGAGGTCCTTGAGCAAACGATTCCGGTTGACGACATCCTTCAACCTACAAAAACGGAGACAGCCAAGAAAAGCAAAGCAGGCCCCAATAAGAAGCGACCCTCAGGCTCAGTGCAGCAGCACAGCAGCCAGCGGCCGGTGCCGGTGCCGGTGCCGGTGCCAGTTCCAGTGCCGACGCTGCCGAGCTCCCCCACAGCTGCTAAGCCAGCTTATTTCAGAGCTGCGTGATCGCGACACCCGGGAGGTCGCCTGGCGCGAGGAACAGGAGGCGCGTGTCCAAGCCTGGCGGGCTGAGGTACAAGCCTGGCGACAGGAGGTGCAAACCTGGCGGGCGGAACTGCTGGCTGTAGTGAACAGCCAGCACCCCAACAACGAGAACGAGGTCGTGTACCATATTGACCCCCTGTTCCCCGGCGTCCCACCATATGCATGACTAGTCAATCTGATAGTACGTAGATCTTTTATTAACTACTAGTACTACTATCCTAGTCTAGTATTACAGACTCTAGCTATCGTGTCAGAGAGGTAGCCGCGTGATCGGCATGCAGGCACCCACAGCCTCAATCCGTTCAGTTCATCTGAGTTAGGGATTTGGACAGCTGATGTATGCGTACGTTTTCCTGACTGCTGACTGCTGCTCAGTCAATTAATTAATAGTATATATCGCTTAATTTGTGTGGTTTTTAGGAAGGCATTGCCTGTAAGGTTACAGAAAGTATGTTAATGTGGGTTTAAGAGTGGAATAATTGAAGGGAGGGCTGACATGCATGTTCATATAGAATGTTAACTGGACAATGTGAGGAATGAACAGTGAGGTCAGGGCCCTTTTCAGAATCCTAGAGAACTTCGGAAAAGCAGCAGGATTGAAGCTGAACCTACGCAAGTGCACGGTGGCACCAATCAGATGCTCAGAAGAACTCAACTCGACAGAAATCCTGGACAGCTTTGCTGGCATGCAAGTGGGCTTCCCAACCACCTACCTTTCTGGGACTGCCGTTAACATTAGGGCGCCTTGGGCGGAGTGGTGCATGTGCAGCGACCAGCGAGTCCTGGACAACACAACACAAGAAGCAAACCATCAGGTTGGCAAGGAACGAAAGCTACTGAACAGCTGGGAGACGTGACTTAGTACGATCGGTGATTACTGCTATCCCTATTTACCTTTCTGACTTCGCTTAAAGCTCCCAATCAGCTGCTAGAAGATCTAGATAAAGCACGCCGTCGCTTCCTCTGGGCAGGAGACAAGGAAAATGCAAAGTAGAATATATCCTTCATCGTCCGTGTCCTACTAGCAGTGCACGAGATGGCAGCGAAGAGAGCGAGTGCATGAAGCCTTTCTCTCTGTCCGCGCCTCTATCCGGTCGCCGCGCCAGATCACACCCACCTCGCCAAGCCTGCAGCTCGCCGTCGTCCCCTTCCGCGCTTCCCACCGGTCCAGCGTGTTCCACCCGCAAATCCTCGTGGACCCGCTTGCACGGGCGAGGAAATCGGCGAGGCCACGAGGATGCGACCAGCCGAGGACGATGCGGCACGGGGCGAGCCACATGCAGTAGGGACGAGCATGGCATGGCGGACATGGACCGCGGCATGCTGCTCCTGCCTCGTGGCCTTCTCAGCCCCATTTGATGAGGACTACAGAGGATGAGTTCGCGACGACGGTGCTGGTGCACCTCGCTGCAACGCGGAACTCCTCTGGCGCGCCAAGGCCATGCGCGCAGCTCGTAGTCGCGCGTAGAGCTCCTCATTGCAGCATGACCGTCGAAGTAGAACTTCGCTCTGGGGGACTGAGTGACCAACCTGGACGCTGGGCCCCACAAGTTCTACATCTGGAGGAGTAGTACGTCATCCACCTCCAGGTGCGTAATCCTTCTTCTTGCCCTTGTTCATGCATCTTTCAGATATTCTGACGGATCCGTGTCTATGCTCAATTTTCTCCATGTCTCTCTGCTTTTTGTTTGAAGCAACCTCTCAGAACGTGCTTTGTCTCTCTTCACTTGCAATCATCATCTCACAAGTTCTGCCTTGTAGAATTGTGGTACATTGCTTCCACTGGGGACGATAACTGATAGACGCAATTGTCTGAAAACAAGAACCACACAGCATAGCTTTAGCTGATGTGTTTCAGATTACACTGTGATAAAGCTGAGATACTCGAATTGTATACCACTGAGCACGAGAGGCAGATGTGGAAATAGACTTTAAGAAGCTAAATTGGTTTCTGTACAAATGAGGCAACATGATTGTATTTGAGAAATTAATTTTTGCAATATATTATACAGAGTATATGTATTACCTTTTGCCTTTCTTGGTCTTCTTTTCCTTCTTTTTTTCTTTTTTTTTTCTTCCAATAAGATGGTGTAGGGGAAAAAGGAAAATAAGTTGAGTATCCTGTGTAAATACAAAACAATGGCCTACAAATTATTAAATAACATTACATATTAAGCTAGTTAGCTTTTGAAGTCAGTTTAGAATTGAGCTTCTCGAGCAAATTGTGTCATAGATTTAAATTAGTCATTATCCTGGGTTGTATATATAATATTAGGATTGAGGTGATTTTCACTGAAAAGGAACACTTTCTCAGCCATAGTAATCTACGTCGCTGGCCTATTGATCCCACAGAACATCATGCTGGTACAGGAATTGAATCACTTCAAACAAAATGTAGCATCTGCCAAACCCAAAGAAGAAATATTTATCACAGCATTCCTGGTATGTTTTGAGCAAAAGAACATGATTCTCATGTGGTTTGAATTCTCTAAAAGGCAAAATAGTGGAATGAGACTGAATTTTCTTTTTGCTATTGCATATTATTTAGAATTTTCATAATATCTGATTGCTGAATTTCCAAATCACTTACTGGTTTCTTGTTCTTTTATATACAGGTGGACAGTTAAAAGAAGGTTTTTGGACTTGACTGGTTTCTTGTTCTTTTATATACAGGTGGACAGCTAATGATAGCCACAACTCTATAACCTTATATATTACCCAGCATTCATATATTTTTGAGAAACATGGAGCTAGTATAAAAATATGTAACTTCTAAATTTTGGAATTTATAGCATTATATAGTATTTCTAAATTTACAAATTACATACTGAACAAATGTAAATATCAGTGTTGATTTAAATTGCATGGATCACGCGCACATGCATTGAAATATCCAATAAAAAAGCAATTACAGAATTGAAACTTGCAAAAGAAACTGCAATAGATATCAAGCATGCGTCTTTTTGTTTTTAAAAAAGTTACCTTGAACATGTATTGCATGTTTTTCTGTCAAAATGCTGTATTATCTCGTGAAGACCTTAAGAACTGTGGCGTCTCCTCTGTTGTTTGCTTGGAGGACCTTACGTTCTAGCACATAGAAAAATAAGAGAAAATGGGGAAAATGAGAAAAAGGGAAGTCACGGACAAATGAAAGGAGGAGTGCCTACCAGAAGTTGCATAACCGACGAGACCCGGCGTCTGCTCATTTTGTCGAACACATTGCAGACAATGAGTCTAGCAGCGTACTCTGGCCATTGAGGTGAGCACTTGGCTACTGCGGCATAGAGCCAAGACGCCAGAGACGGAGGGCGCTGAGGCACTGAGCTCGAGCATCAACACCGGAGAGTGAACCTCGAGCCGCCCGCGTGCTGCGGCGACGTCGAGGTACATAAAACTCTACAATATATCC
The DNA here is from genome assembly GCA_015844335.1 of Chrysopogon serrulatus. NCBI lineage: Eukaryota > Viridiplantae > Streptophyta > Magnoliopsida > Poales > Poaceae > Chrysopogon > Chrysopogon serrulatus. The sequence continues at coordinate 67,915 of JADLZL010007605.1, read as the reverse complement.
AATAGCTCTGTTGCTGACAATATCGTTATCGTCTACTGGATTGTGTTTTTAGGAAGAAGTTAGTAAAGTTGCTTCTCTCTTCTGCAAATACAAGACGATCATGTTCTTCTAGAATTGCTTGAAAGAAGCTTGAATACATGTTTGGTAATCCTACAGATCTCATGACTTGTTTGCTCAGGTGTTGCATGTTTTATAGTTAGAAGTGCCATACTAACTTATCCATATGTCACCTTAGACCTTGAACCTTGCATTTGCAAGTTAGGTTGTAAGTGTTTACTAGAGCGATACTTGAGACAGGATTACCTCTGATTTTCCATATTATCACTGTGTAGCAGAAGCTAATGTCATCATGATTTCCCACAAACAACATAATTGATATTTTTTATTTTAATTACTATACTTTATTTGCTATCTCTTTTTTCCTGTACTAAATCACCTAATTTCCTTGTTAATATCCAAGGGTCTAAATGGTTTCAGTGCGCTCCCATGCAGCATACCTGAAGAATGTGGAAAATAATTCCTTTTCCTTCCCCCATGCTGCTCCTTGCTTCGATCTTTCTTGTATGCGTTCCAGAGTGCCTCTAAAGTTGGTTAGTTTATTTCCACTCTACCCAAGTTAGCAAGAGGACATGAGAAAATGTGTTTCAAATTCAGATGTTGTTCCATGGATAGCTGATTATGTTTTAGTTTTTGCCAAATGGATTTCGAACTCCATATCCTAATTTAGTCATTTGATATTCCTTCTTTTGCCTGATGGAATTACCATGGCCAAATTGCTTATATGCCACCAAGTGATAATTCACATGCGCATCTTAGGCCTTGTTCACTTTCCCCCCAAATTCCAAGTTTTTTTCACTCTCTCTCCATCATATCAACTTTTACCCGCATGCATAGAGCATTAAATTTTAGTAAAAAATAAGTAATTACACAGTTTGGTTGTAAATCATGAGACGAATCTTTTGAACCTAGTTAGCCCATGATTGAACAATATTTGTCAAATACAAACGAATTTTTTTCAGCATCTAATCTTAACAGAGTATCTACCTGTTCTGTACTCTGAAATGTAAACAATCTTTAGTAATCTACTCATTTATGAATATTGAGTGTTCTTTCAAGTTATATTCTATTAAAAAATATCAAAAGTTAGATATGCAAATATTTCTTCATTGTATCTTTAGAGCAGTTCTGTGCAGCCATTCTCATACATTAGGATGTATACTTTGCTTCGATGCAGGTTCTTGAAACGAAGCTCTACCTGTAGTTATTTGGGAGTGGAAGGATGCTGGGCTATGCTTACAAGGACAACATAAAATAGCTAATTCAATTTGTCAACATGTGAGAATTAGGTGTATTTGGTCTTTTAGCATGAGGCGCATGTCGAAGTGGTTTGATCGCTTCATTTTGTTCTTGAGGTGCCAGGGTCAATTCCTATTAGTGCCACATTTTTGCAGCAGGCTGGGGTTTTCATAGTGTCTTTTGCTATAATTAGTCGTTTTTGTTTCCCGGTCTTTGGTAGCTTACCTGGTCTGGTCGCTGCATTGTAAGTAATTTTGTACTTCGGTCTTTTCTTTTTTTCCTTTCTATTGTCTAATAAAATCCATGGCAAAACTTTTGCTGTTCTTTTAGAAAAACAATTAGGCGGATGTAGAAAACGCTAATCCCACTTATGGGAATGGATTATGAGAAGGAGAAAAGGGCAAAATTAATTAGTACTGTGTCTGATCTGGGGCTTTGCCTGGACGAGGCTGCCACAATGGTGGATCATGGCGAACCTGGAGCCTAGCAGCACAAACAAACAGAGTGTGGCATACAAGATTGTTGTACATTCTTTGAATAGCGTCCATCCACTACTGCTCCTACTACAAGCTTGGATATGCCGTAATGGGTGATAAGCTCGTGAAGACTTTTGACAACATCATCCTTCTCAATTATTACTTACGTACTGACAACAAACCTGTAAAATAACAATGAAGATAGGAACAGTGCTATATACTCTCCTGTTTAGCTTTAGGGTTAAAAATACTTCAGTTTAGAGTAAAATATAGATAGGATTTAGCATTGAAATTAGTAACCTAGAGCAAAAGAGATATAATATTTCTGTTCACTATGTGGTATGTGTTTTGTATGGCAGACAATTCAGCAAACTCTGATTTTGAATATGTTCAGTACGTGGGCATGTATTGTGCTGTGGTCTGCTACTATACAGTAGAATATGTTTGTTGACATGGTTTTTGGCTCACCTATAATATGTAAATTACTTACTTTAAGTAAATATAAATAATATATGGCCAAATTCCATATAAATAAGAAATAAAAAATGAGGGAAATGATATTGGCTATGAAATTTAATACATTGAAAAATATGTGAGTGGAAGGTGTACGTGCACTTGTTTCCTTCATATAAATTAAAAAATGTTTTGGGTTCAAGTGAATGCTCTAATCTGCCACGTAGAACTATCATGTGACCTATGAAAAATGGAAATAAAAATGAATAATAAATAAAATAGAAACAAATGCATCTATGCATGTAGTACGTTTGCTAGCAACGTGGGTACGTACACCGCATAAAGCGTGTGCATGACCCACGGTTGTGTCTGGTCAGCGAATGAACCATTTTCTATTCTATACACTAGTCCATAACCTGTGCTCTTGAATGGGCTAGAACCTCATGAGACATAAGCATTATTTTCTATTAATATATTTATTTTTTTTTTGTTTATTTTCTAACATAATTAGCATAAATAGATAGTTTATACCTCTATCTAATTGTGACTAACTTATTGATCATGATCTGTATTTTTTCATCCACATCCATAATATTTCCTTTGTAGGATAATTTTGTGTATCTTTAGCATGGATTTAGTACTAACTTAGCTTAAACTATGGTGATCTTGTTAGAGCCCATATCTTATAACATCGTGGATCTAAAATCTTATTAGCTCCTACAGATTTTAATTTTATCCCCAACTTAGGTTGAAACTCTTGCTTATTAACTCTCCATTTTTACCTTATAAAATGATTTTAGTTCATAGATTGCACTCTTGAGTCTTCTGATGACTAAAGAACCATTTAAAACCTAGACCCTGCATTGCTTTAGATCATTGGTAGAGGTTGATGGAGGAGCTTGGATTGGATAGCGGTGCTAATCTCAATATGGTATTAATATTTAAGCCTCATAGCGACTGTTTACTCTAAAAGAATCTCGTAGGCTACAAACATAAAGCCACCTTTGTCTGCACAAATCTATTTTGCTTCTCATGACATTTGAAATTTCTTATCAAGAAATAATATGTACAGTAATGTTTCTACCATTAATATAGATATATTGATAAATGTAGATATATGTAAGTAACAACTTAGGCAAATATTATCTCATGATTATTAATATAATTTTAAATGACTAATATTTCCATGATTACAGAAACATAACATATATTATTTCCCGCATGTGCATGCAAAATATATTTGCATGATGGCACAGAATATATGTTTACTATAATCAAACTTTTGTGTATTAATATTAACAGAAGTAAGTAATGTAGAAACATATATGCTTTATTGTTTATTTTTAAGCGAAGATTATGACAATTTAGATGTAGATTTGAGAGGATATTTGAGTTTTTATATAGTCAATACTATTTCTAAAATATATAGTGCTTAAAATGGAATTACCACATTGATATGACATAAGGTTTTTGTCCAAATATAGATATTATTTAGTAACTTACAAAATTTATTGTCATAGAGTATCAATGTAACTTAAAGTGAATTGTTAGTGTTCAGTTAGGACAACATTTTTCCATTCTTGATAGATATTGTGCATAGCACCATGCTTACTATTAACTTTGCAATAGTAAAAATATGTAATTTATAAAAAAATATCTACCATAATTTATAGATATTTAATTATTGTTTTCAATAACTTATTTTAATATTTAGATGTAGAATTTTCTATAACAACTAAGGTGGACAATTGAGATACAAATTAAAAGATGGTACTATATGCTATCTTCCTTTATACCACATATAAGTAATTTGAATGCAAACTTAGGGTTGACTTTATAAATATGAGGGGCTTAAGTTAAATTATTTTTCATGATAGTAGAAGTGCACAATTTAGATATAAATTTAGTTAATTATTTTAAATTACCTTTCACAATGGCTGAATAGGGTAGCTTAAATACAAATTTAAGGCATTACTATGAAATATCTTTCATAACTGCAAGAGTTGCTAATTTATATTTAAATCCAGAGGGTTAATTTGGATTGTTTTCGTAATAGTAGAGTGAAATTTCAATGTAAAATTAGGGGATTGTTTTATATATTTTTTATAATGGTAGATGTGGGTAATTTCATATAAAATAGAATAAATCTGATGTATGAATGATAATGATGAGATTCTACCAAATTAAAGGTCAGATGTTTTTATTATTGTAAGAATTTTTAGAATTTATCTCTTTTTTGAATGCGTATAGTGAGAATTATCGTGAAGAAGCCGTTGTGCCTCGAGGTAGGTTAATTTTTTATAGAATAGAATAGTTCCAACGATTGTTATTGGTGCTGACGATAAGAGTATACTAAATTACTGGGGACCAAAATAAGGGCCCTCCAAACGGTTAGGCCCAACAAACGCATTAGGCTACATGGTAACTAAGCATGGCCTGCCGAGGCCAAAGACGCTGCCAATTTTAGCCCATTTTTTTCTAAAGTGTCTATATTAAAATAAAAGGCCTCGGAAGGGCGCTGCCCCCAGGATAAAAACGGGTGCTGCTTTCCGTCTGTCCCCGGCCCCCTACGCTGAGGCCTCGGGCCGGGCGCTTGCCTACCGTCCCGTCCGAGCCCCCTACGGCGGAACAAATGTCTTGCCCGAACCCTCTCTACAGGAACGCCTTGGATTGCCTTCTATTTTTTGGATGGGACCAAAATTGTCTCTACCACAGACTTTTATACCGCCCGCCTTCACCGCGGTGCACAGTCGGACCGACGCCCGGGCAGGGGATGGGAGCCGTTCCGTCACAACCATACGCCCCGTTCATGATTACGCTACCCCTACGGTGACGGCCATGCACGCTGTAGGGCGCCATGATGACTAACCTCTATGACGGGTCCGTCCGGAAGTCCCGATCTGAGCGTACGCCCGCGCCCCGGCGCAGACGGCGCCGACCTTGTACGGAGGCCGGGTCTTCTTCCAGAGCCCGACCGCATGTACCCGGTATCCGTGAGCACAGGAAGGCGGAGATGGCTTCCATGCGGTGTATCTGCGCGCCGCCACGCGTGATACGACAACGACGCCACGGCCCTCGGAGCTTCGGACCGGGGGATGAGTCAAAAGCTACAGCGGCCACGGCGCCCGGACACGTTCACCATGATTCCCCCCCTCGCTGCCGGGATCGAGGAGCCGACTCCACAGAACGGGCCCCCATAAAAAGACGGCGCCGTGCAAGACAAGGCCGCCGCCCACACCACCGGCCTCGAAACAAGGCAGAGGAGAAGCTCCGAGGCCTCGGCCGGGAAGAGGCGGCGCCCACCACCGTTCACCTATTTAGACAACGTACTAAAAAGCCCGTTCCTCCCCTTGCGGCTATAAAAGGGGAGGACGGGGGGTCCTTCCAGGGCAAGTGAACAAGTCTATAGGAAAACCGGTTGGTCTAGACACAGTCAAATCGGACTACGTGTGAGTCTAGCAATCTCCTTAGCACACGGGCTCATACACTCATATTCACGAGACTTGGGACCAGCTCCCTCTCTCCACCTACTTGTACACCCCTACCTAAAGCACCTTGGTGCAAGATAATACAAGACTCCATTGTGTCCATCTCGCACACCATCCGGGGTTGGGAGCACGCACGCAAATTTACTCGTTGGTACTAGGACCGCCAGTTTTAGCACCGACAATTACTGGCCAAATATTTATGATTATTATTATCATAATTTTAGATTTTTTCTCTAAAGTGTCTATATTAAAATAAAAGTGGAAGTGCCATAAAAACAATAACAAATGTCGAACAAATTGATTTCTATTTTTTGATTGTTGACCAAAATTGTCTCTATTTTTATATACAATAATTGTATCACACACATGCAAGTTGTTTCTTGGTGTGTGAGTGTGTCTCTCGTATTCTGTTAAGAGATTAGCATTCAATCTGTTTTTTTTTGTTTAATAATAGGTTAACGAACGTGATGTCTACGGCCATTAATGGCAAAAAAAAGTAACCAAGTGAACGATAGTTGTTGGCCCCATATGACAGTCGTCCTTTTTAACGTATGAGGACGTGGCTAGTCAAGATTTTTACGTAACAATATTATATAATAATTTTGATTTTGTTAATAATAGATTAACTGACCATAAATATAATGGAATTTGCCTGTCGTTGGAGATTTGACCACGCGTGCGGCTGATTACTTTTTTTTTCTAGATTTGATGGTTGGATGTTTCTAATTAAAGAATTTCTAGTATTTATCTTTTTTCTTAGCGTGTCTGGTGAGAATTAACGTGGAGGCTCCGTTGGAGCTTTTAATTAGTAATAGTAAGATAAGATTGATTACTGCAATCAAAAGCTAGGTAAACAAGATGGCCCACATGCCAGACAGGAATGAAGCTCCTGTGCGCGCGTGCGATATCTCTTACTCGCCGCTGCAAGCTAAGACTGAGTCATGCAACTTGATTTAAAAATGGCGCCGCGCCGGCATCGCTTAATCACGGGATTAGCAGATACGAAATTAAACTCAAGGGCGCCAAGCAATCCTGGTAACCACTCCCGCCGCTTTGCGTCTGGACGTGTTTTCAAAATAAGAGGAACCGCCTTGCCACCTGCTCTATAAATGGCATGCTACGGCAAGCGTTCCAAGCCCGGCTCTCCCGATCAGAAGCACCGCCAGGCTGCCCTCCATAGTTTCCAAAATAAACTGCCGTCAGGCCGGCTGCCGCAGCACCGCACCGCTCATTGTTCCAAGCGCCGCCGCTCTGCCGTGCTGAAGACTACTAGAAGCATCACCGTCAAGCTGCCGGTGAACCGTGAGGGCCACTGCAAGACTTGCCGGCGGCAAAGGCTGCTAGTTCTGTTCGTCAGCTCCAGAGAAGGTGAGAGGCCGCACAGTGCTTCTCTGTCTCCTATCCCCACTCTGTAGCTGATCTTTGGCTACTAGGGCCTGTTTAGATGCACCCAACTAAAGTTTAGCTAACTGAAATTTTAAAGTAAAACTTTAGCCAACTAAAAACTTTCTAGCTAAATTTTAGCTGGGGTGTTTGGATGCTCCAACTAATAAATTAGATGAAAGTAGCTAAACCCAGCTAAAGTTTAGCTACTCTTTTAGCTGGATTGTTTGGATGTCTAGCAGCTAAATTTAGTCAGCTAAAGTTTAGTTAGTGCATCCAAACAGGTTTTAAGTCAACAAACTTCATCGGCCAGTCTTCCGCATCAGCAGACGGCTAGCCTATACCGCTGCAGATGAGCAGCGTGCATGGGTCTTACCCCGATAAAAGGTAAAAGCATCGGTGATGGTTGCCCTGTGCACATATGGGCTGCGGCCCCAGTGAAAGGCCAGCAGATGTGCCTCGGTTGAAATTTGGGTCGGACGTGTTGTGGCTCCACTCCGGTTATGGTTCATGATGAAATGAGGTCGGACGCGATATGGCTCTACCCTAGTTATGTTCCTGGTATGAATTTGGTTGGACGCGTTGTGGCTCCAACCTGGTATAAAAGTTCATGGTAAATTGGTTCGGACGTGATGTGACTCCGTCCAATCATGGTTCATGGTACAAATTTGGTGGACGCGTTTTGGCTCCGCCCGGTTTATGATGAAATTGATGTGGATGCCAGTTGGCTCCATATCCAAATGATCTATATATGTTTTTGGTCACGTTAACATCGTCATATTTATATGCATATCATGCATCAAAGAAAATAAGTAACTTGCATGTTGCGGCCCTGAAGTAAAATCATGGGTCGGTTCCTAGCAAATCAAATAAACAGCCATCCGTGCATTAGAAGCTCTATGCTAAAAGAAATAGCCACGTACTGCTTATAGGAATTTTCAGCCTTGCGCCTACTGGCGGAAGCGTCGCTAATTAGCCATGCATCCTTCCAGCACTAAACCGACCTGCACAAAAACCAAATCATGCGTGTGTATAACTGTATATACATGCACACATGATAAGTTTAAATTACAATGTTAAAATATTAGTGTTCCATGCATCGCACCATATATTGTGCATGAATTAAATACCTGCATGCATATCACAGTTCGCCGAGAAGCTAAATAAGCTACCGATCAATCATATATATAAGGAGTATATGTTAGCTCCTTCACAAATAAAGTATCACGCTTAATAAGGAAAATGATACTTACCAAGTTCAAACATACGCCATGCATCCATCTACAACTACAAGGCTGACTTTGTTTCTTTTTTGTAGTTTGTAATAGGAAGCCATATGATGTAATCTTAATTTTTTATGTACTCATGTTGGAACTCTTAATCAGAGGTGTTCTCTATAGAGATATAATTAACATAATTTTTATGCAAATATAAGAATTGGAAGTACGGACTCGCAATACCTGATCTTTTACTTTTGTCCCAATTAAACTTAACCAAAATTAAATTTGTCTCCGCTGACACGGAGGTGGGTCTTAGCCGCCCGTTTCCCCAGCATCAATGTTTCTGAATTGTTTTTGCATCCGTTTGAGTAAGTGTTGAGTAAAGAAAGGAGGAAAAAAATAAGATCCCAAATCCTATGGTTCCCCATTAGATGAATGGCCCTTTATATGGCCACTGCATATCTTGTAGTGTGAATAGCCATCGCTGTATTCCTGCCTTAGGGGGGAGGAGGATAAAATACTTGTTTTTTTAGACTACACATTACAACACAGATGCTCACAACGCACATGCACTCACCCCTATAACACATGCATGCAAACCTTATCCTTATAAGCATCTCTGAAAACCAAGTTGATAAATCCTCAAGATTGATAAAGTCACCACAAGCGCTTCGCTATTGATGGAAATGCCGCTTATTACTGAAAGCAGAAATGCCATTAAATCCTAGAAAATATTCACTCCCACAGAGAGTTGAACCACAATCTCATAGTGCTACTAAAGTTTTTATATATATAAGACCAACTCCAAGAAGCAACATGTCCACCGCTTGGCGCCTGCAGCGTGCCCGACGGATTGGGCCTGCTAGGCGATGATTGCTTGGCGGCCGCAGAAGTACAAACATGGTCTGGATGTGCTAGCGCTCGGTATCGGAGGAAACATGGAGATTCAATGGATCTAAAAAATATGTATAATATGGCAGGTCTAATGGCCTCGTTGGAATGCATGAATTTTATAAAATTTATATAGAATTTGACGGTGTTAACGATCATTAAGTACCAATTTTATACTGTCAACTATTATTTAGAACGGACCAATAATAGAAACATAGAGGTTATTACTGATAAATTCCATGAGTTTATAGTGAATTGTCTGTTTTTTAGGAATTATTCAGAAAAGCTTAAAAGAGGGATTAACGTGCATAATTATCACGAAACTTAACCGCGAAGGCAACGACCGCTATAAGGACATGGAAAGAATCTAGAAGACACCTGAAGCAACGAGACCCGCAGACACCGCTAGGTGGGGCTGGCTGCCCCCACCCCTGCGCTGGCCGGTCCCCTATTAGGGGTTCTGGCCGCTGTCTTCTAAAAGCTTCCTCCACCGCCTCTGAGGAGTTATCTCAGCTTGATCCAACGGCGCACCCCACCGGGCTATAAATAAAGAGTCAGGCCCCCCTCCTAAAGAAAAACCAATTCCTCCTGCTTCATTTGTCAAGAGTAGACAGAAGTTAGGGTTTCCAGATATTAGAAGTAGAGCTCTAGTTCTTTAAGTTTATAGTTTAGGCATCTAGCAAGGTTCAAATAGAGTTGGACGCTACGCTCATGATTCCAAATCTGTTCGTCTAGAGATTAGTAATTTTATCTTGTATCTCATTATGACTTTGCTCTATTTTAATATATTGCTACTTATTCAATTCTTAGTTTATTCTAGTTGCATATTCGATATAGTTATGATTGATGATGATTGTCATATGATCGTAAAGCGCCTAATTCAGTACTCGAGTGAGTTAGGTGGTATGTATTATGTAGATGTGGTGTCTAGATATATTACGTACCTACGGAGGCACCCTAACGTGCCGGTCATGTGTTTTTGTGGTGAGACGACGAACCAGATCTAGGGATTGCTTACCCTACAGACTGTTGTGCGAATCACTGTCCATAGCACCTACTGCTGTAGGAATGGTAGTCCAAGCGGTGACTGTTGTGTTGGTTTCTTTGTAGTCCACCCCCATAGTTCATGCGTAGGACTAGCGCCTGTAGCCATATCAGCTTCTTTCGTAGGTCATGAAGGAGGTGACCCTTGTGTCTTAATATCCTCATTAGATGATGCTCCTTATGATGTTTTCTGAGTTGATTCTACTATAGATGAAAATGTGTAATATGGCGTAGGTTGTAGACTTTGTATTTAGTAATTATATAGGTTTCTTTTACTTTAGCCGAATCTTGAGATTGTCTTACTGTATTAATGAGTCTCTATATTATATCTCTGGAATACCATTTATCTCATTTACTCAGTTATCATTTATCATATTATTATTGACTTATTATTGCTAAAGCATTAGAGTAATTGACTATTATAGGTCTGCATATTTATTATTAGAGTTCATTATCTTTTAACCCCCCATCGTTACTTATCCTAATGAATAGAATGTCTATTTATCTTTTTAGCATAAAACAAATCAACGATACTCGAAATACTTACCGGATGAAGTGTTACAATAGGAAAATTATCTGTGTGCTTGTAGATATATTATATAGTATTATTTTAAGAGTCATTACGTGTATATTATTGTACCCTTAGTTTTTGGCATCATGTTAGGGATGACAACTTAACGTGAAGTGATGTTAAAATTACCAACAGACAAGAATTAGTTCATTTTCACATAAAAACATAGGAAACATGAATGTTTTCTTTGCGAGTAGTTTTATTTTAGAGAATGGCTAAATTAGAGAATTTAAATGTTTCCTATTCCCTATGTTATTACGTGGAGAATTTAAATGTTTATGTCACCTTCAGATGATTGGAGAGGAAACATAGTGGCGTTCACTTAATTGATCCCATCATACTTCTATGATAAAAAAAACTATTATATTATTTTTGTGCTGACTGATTACATGACATAAAAAGCGAGCCGAGCACAGGAGTTACACCATTTCATAACGCTTCCTTTGATGCTGCTTGCCTTGACATATATGTATACTCATGGATGCGTCACCAACGATAGAGGAGGTAAAACAGTGTACCCTGAGAAAAAAAATCATAGTATTATTATATCACATTAAGCACTCATTTTTTTAATAATATATAGTTATGTACAAATAAATAAAAATATATAAAAAATTATATATCTTAATAAATAAAATGAGTAGTCATAAAAATTTGGTACTTACATCCACATTTGGTTCCAACGGCCACTGGGTTGCGACACTCTTCTGCGAGTCGGACCATTTTAACAGCACTTATTTTCTGAAGCACCTCTTCGGGCTCAAGGGAATGACAAACGCAAGTCATGTCAGATGCTCGCACAACTTTACAACATGTTTCGGTTGGTGGGACATACTCAGTGACAAGATTTAATGTTTTCATGCATTTGGACTTAACTTTCTCTTTCTGCTGATAGCAGTCAACCTCACCGCAAGCTGGGTGTGTTGTATGCATTGTAAAAACCAAGGCCAAAACCAAGAGTCGAAGGACTACTTTTGTACTCATTGTATGATGACGATTGGTGATGAGGTTTCCTGATTGTGAATGTTGGTTCTTATGCATACAGTTCGTGCATTGCACACTTTTATTTATAGTATATGAGGGGCAAGTCTCATGATAAGTTAATGCCAAGGAATCTCCTCTCCTCTTATTGATAGTACCACAATTCATATAGCTAAAAATAAATACTGCAAATCTTTGAACAAAACCAACAATACTATATAAAGATGTGAGTGACAAAACAATAATTAATGTTAACAAATCTTGCTGCTAGATATATAGACAACATGGATACGGTCTATTTATTTTTAATATTACTTTGACGGCTAATAAGATAATTCAAAGAAATGCTCTTATTGATAGTATCACAGAAAAGTCCAAGATATATAGCAAAATTTAATACCAAGAAATCTTTGAACAAACCAATAGTGCTACATTAAAACTGAGTCATGAAATAAAGATTAATGTTAAGAAATCTTGCAATAGATATGCAGACAACATGGAGAAAGTCCATTTATTTTTAATACTAATAAGTAGTATTGAAAATAAATAATTTTGAAAATAGCTAGATTGCATCCATGTTGTCTACATACAAGTTCATTAGAGTGACACATTCAATATACCCTTTAATACTATATGTAACACCCTAGGTGTTAAGCGTAATAATTTGGTCATGTCATCATCTTAAACATGAAGCATCATGTTAGTAAAGTTAAAAAAGTTGCATGAGTCGTTCAAGTTTGTTGCAATTATTTGTTCTTGCTTTGCTACGCATAATATGACTATGTTAATTATATGATGCGCTTATAGCTTAATCAAGGTGGTTAGTGGTTTGTTTGAAACTAGTGATGTTTTCCAAATCAAAATATTTAAAAGGAAGAACCAAATCTGAATTGGGAATTTAAATTCTCACTTTAGCTAGAAAGGGCTAAGTGTGGAATTGAGAATTTCAAATTCAAAGTTGGGGAATTAATTATGACAATTTTTGCAAATAAAAAGTTCCAAACTTTTGTTCTACTTCAAAGTACAAACTTTGTACTGGGTAGTAGAGCATTGGATTGAGTCATGATATGCTTGATTGATCATTAAATAAATTGCCCAACATGGAATCAGCAAAAAAAGGTATTTTAAACTCTATTTTGTATAATTATGTAAACTCTGTTGTAATACTGTGATGCCGATGCAACCATGCGATCCTGTTCGAAAAAGCGGAGTCGTCTAAGTGGTTTGACCCCCATGCATAAGTAACCGAAGGCTTGAAAAGCAATGATACGTGTATGTGGGCCATTCAATTTAGCCGGTTCTGTGACAGCTGGTACCAGAGCAATGGTTACAGGTTATTACAGTATTACTATTTACAAAACTTCAAAATTAATACTAATCCAAGTTTGCAAAAACCTAAAAGTGATTTCCGACGCATCCCCTGCTGTTCTTCTCTCCTGCTGTTGAGAGTTAGCACTATCGCTATTATAGCGATAGTGTGAGTAAGTAGCATGTGTTATTTCTCTTTTGCCCTATTTTATAAAAAGTTCAGGAGTGCTTTGGTACTCCAATGTGCTATATTTTAAAATTAAGAGTTTGATTGCGTATGAGTTATATAAATGATGGCATCTAAGTAAACTAACTTCTGGGGGGAATTATTTGAATTGTATGGATCATTTACCTCTACGCTGAGGTAAGAAGGTAAGTATTGAATGGTTATCTTGTCACCCGATGACCTAAGGGTGGTGGTGACCTCATATAGAAATATATGTATATATTCATATATGCATATATGGAAGTATGCAGTATAAACTGTCTCTTTAAATTCTGCAACGTCGCACCTACGCCGAGGTAAGTGTGAGTTGTGAGAGCATGATCGGACAACCGCCGGTCTAGGAGAGTGCTAGTGTGGTTACCGGAATATTTACATGTTGCACACATGTTCATATGAAGGTACTTAATTGCGGGTGATATGATGATGATGATTCGGGTAGTTTAGTGCTACATATATGTATACAGGGGTATACATATATGGGGAGCATTTAATTTTACCGCTATCACTGTGTGATATATTATCTGTGGGGAAAAGGGCTGCAATGAAATTTTAGAAAAAGAGAGACGTACATATGTGCCATCATATATGTGTGTGTCGTTGGTGAGGATGTTCTGTAGGATCTATAAATCGTCATGCATCATGTCATATCTACACTAAATACCCCCTTACAAAAGTGTGTTGAGTTGTACCTTTTCTATTCATGCTACCCTTCTTTAAAAATTTATCCCTCCTCCCTGTAAAAATCTAGAAATTAATTTGTTATTCCTGATACACAGATGAGAACTCGCTCGGGAGAAACTAATTTTGATATTCCTGGCACTTCTCGGGGTGCAAGGAATGATCCACCTCCACCTCCACCTAACCCACCAATGCTAATGGATGCTATGGCAACTCTCATTAATGCTAGTGCCGACAGTGCTTGACTTTTGAATGCTATGGCACAGCAGGGTGGAGTACAAGGTCATCAAGGTCATGCTGAAGAATGCAAGTACAAGGATTTTATGGGTACTCGTCCACCTGTATTCTCTAAGGCAGATGAACCTCTGGAAGCGGAAGACTGGATCCGTACCATTGAGCAGAAGTTTGAGGTTGTTGACTGTCCAGAGAATCAGAAGGTGAAATTTGCAGCGCAGCAACTCCAGGGCTCTGCTGGCGCCTGGTGGGCTACTTACCGTGCCACTCAGCCACCGGGCCACAGAATCACTTGGGTTGAATTTCATGAGGCTTTCTGGGCTCACTATATTCTAGGAGGTCTCATGAAAATGAAGTTGGTGGAATTCCTGAAGCTGGAGCAAGGAGATCGGACAGTTATGAAATATGTCAACAAGTTCAATCAGTTGGCCCAATATGCTCCTGAGCATGTCAACACCGATAAGAAGAAGAAAGATTGCTTCCTACGTGGTCTGCAGCCTCAGATCATGTCTATGCTTATAGCTAATCCCAATGCTAGTTACAATGAAAGTGTTAGCATTGCCATTTCTGCAGAGAAAAATTTTCATCAGTGTGAGGATATAAGGAAGGGGAAAAAGATTTCTAAGGGATCCTCTAGTAGCAGTGCTAAGCGTCAGAAAATGAATTATCAACCACCCCGCCAAAACCAATATCGTCCACCACAGCAGCAAAGCCAGCAGCAGACATATGTCCGTTCTGCTGCAAATTTTCCCTACCCATGTCAGCCGAATACCATTGGTGTTCGTCCTTTTAATGCCCCATATAATTCCAACCCATGTTTTAATTGTGGTAAAGTTGGGCATTATGCTCGTGATTGCCGCATGCCAAAACAAACTAATGTGCAGAGGCCACAAGTGAGTCAGCAGCAGAATACTCCAAAGAAAGGCCCTGTTCAAAAGACTGGCCGTGTTCATCATACTCAAATGGAAGTTATTCCTAAAGGAGAACCAGTTATGATGGGTATGTTTCCTGTTGCACAACATCTTGCAGTTATTCTGTTTGATTCTGATGCCTCGCATACATTCATCAATAGAGCATTTGTCATGAAGCATCAAATACCCATCGAGACTATAGAAAATATTTATCGTATACAGTCTCCTGGGGGACGTATATTCACTAAGGAAATGGTATATCAGATACCTATAGAACTTGGGGGCACTCCTTCTACACAAATATGCTAGTACTAAAGGATCAAGATATTGATGTGATCCTTGGTATGAACTGGATGAGTCAGCGTGGAGCCGTCATTGATACACTGCACCGGACTATCCAGTTGAATTCCCCTCAAAATGAATCCAACCTGCTAGTCCAGTTATCAACTCCTAAGAGAGCAGTTGAGCGAGTATATGGAGCCACAGTTAAAGAATTGAAAGATATTCCTGTAGTGAGGGAGTTTTCTGATGTATTCCCAGACGATCTGCCAGGATTGCCTCTAGATCTTGATGTTGAGTTTAGGATTGATTTAAAACCTGGTGCTGCCCCAGTGTCAAGAAGGGCCTATAGAATGCCACCTAAAAAGTTAGCAGAGATGAAAACTCAATTGCAAGAATTACTAGACAAGGACTATATCCGGCCTAGTTCTTCTCCTTGGGGATGCCCTGCAATCTTTGTAAAGAAGAAAGATCAGACCTTGAGGATGTGTGTCGATTATCGCCCTCTAAATGAAGTCACCATCAAAAATAAATACCCACTTCCTCGTATCGATCTTCTTTTTTATCAACTTTCGGGAGCCAAAGTGTTCTCCAAGATTGACCTCCGATCCGGCTACCACCAAATCAAAATCCGACCAGAAGATATTCACAAAACAGCCTTTGTCACCAGATACGGTCTATATGAATACCTAGTTATGTCTTTTGGCCTAACCAACGCACCAGCTCATTTCATGTACCTAATGAACTCTATGTTTATGCCAGAACTCGACAAGTTTGTTGTTGTGTTCATCGATGATATCCTAGTATATTCCAAAACCAAAGAAGAACATGCGGAGCATCTCCGTATTGTTTTGACCCGTCTCAGAGAGCACCAATTGTATGCCAAATTTAGTAAGTGTGCCTTCTGGCTCGATAAAGTTCAATTTCTTGGTCATGTCCTATCCGCCGAAGGTGTCGCAGTCGACCCTGGCAAAGTTCAAGATGATCTAAATTGGAAACCACCCACATCCGTCCACCAAGTTCGCAGTTTCCTTGGAATGGCGGGATATTACCGTCGTTTCATCCCTGATTTCTCCAAAATTGCCAAACCCATCACTGAGCTTCTAAAGAACCAAACCAAGTTTGTCTGGTCATCCGAGTGCGAAGCAGCGTTCCAAACTCTAAAGAAGCTGCTGACCACCGCTCCTGTCCTAGCTCAGCCGGATATAGAAAAGCTGTTTGATGTATATTGTGATGCTTCGGGCATTGGAATCGGATGTGTGTTAATGCAAGAAGGAAGAGTTATTGCCTATGCTTCCAGGCAACTCAAGCGTCATGAAGAGCATTATCCAACCCATGATCTTGAGTTGGCAGCGGTTGTCCATGCACTAAAAATCTGGAGGCATTATTTATTGGGAAGTGTTTGTCGGGTATATTCTGACCATAAGAGTTTGAAATATATTTTCACTCAATCAGAGTTGAATATGTACCAAAGAAGGTGGCTAGAATTGATCAAAGATTATGATATAGAAGTGCACTATCATCCCGGCAAAGCTAATGTTGTGGCTGATGCTCTCGATTAAGTAAATCACAAAGGTAACCGTCTTGCAAAGAAAACCACTAGAGCCAACCTTATGCCGAGAAATGGAAAAGTTGGATTTGCAACTAGTCCCACATGACATGTTGGGCAATATAGCTATTGAGTCAACTATTCAGGCTCAAATTATAGCTGCACAACATGATAACAAGGGTATTGCTCACATTAAAGAGAAAGTTAGAACTGGGAAAGCTCCATGTTTTAGAATTGACGAAAATGATGTCCTTTGGTTCAAGAATCGTTTGGTAGTTCCAAAAGTTCCTGAGCTTCGTCAACAAATCCTCGATGAAGCACATACAACTAGGTTCTCTATTCATCTAGGAAGTAATAAGATGTATCAGGATTTGAAGCAACGATTCTGGTGGACAAAAATGAAGATTGAGATTGCAAGATATGTTGCTAAGTGTGATATTTGTCAAAAAGTGAAAGCAGTTCATCTCAAAACTGCCGGACCATTACACCCTTTGCCTGTTCCATCATGGAAGTGGGAAGATATTAGTATGGATTTTATTGTGGGATTGCCTAAAACATCAAAGGGATTTGATTATCTGGGTCATCGTTGATCGTCTGACCAAACAAGCCCATTTCCTGCCAGTCAAGATATCATATCCAGCAAGTGCCTATGCTAAACTTTACTTCAACCATATTTTGCGCCTATATGGTGTTCCCAAGACCATTATATCAGATAGAGGTGCACAATTTATCTCTAAGTTTTGGGAACATTTACACCTGTCTATGGGCACACAACTTATCCATAGTTCCGCTTATCATCCTCAGACTGGAGGTCAGACAGAGAGAGTCAATCAAATCCTAGAAGATATGTTGAGATCATGTGCCCTTGCTTATTCTGATAAATGGGATGAATGCTTACCCTTGGCAGAATTTTCATATAATAATAGTTATCAAGAAAGTATTAAAATGGCACCGTTTGAGGCCGTATATGGAAGGAGGTGTAGAACTCCTCTGAATTGGTCAGAACCCGGGGAACGATGGTTTTTCGGAGTTGATCTTGTAAATGAAGCTGAAGAGAAAGTCCGGTTCATACAAGAAAGCTTGAAAATAGCACAGTCTCGTCAGAAGAGCTATGCTGATAAAAGGCGTCGACCTTTAGTATTTACTGTGGGTGATCATGTCTATCTTAAAGTGTCTCCAATAAAGGGAGTGAATCATTTTGGTGTCAAAGGCAAGCTAGCCCCTCGGTATATTGGTCCATTTTCAATCTTGCAACGATGTGGTCCAGTGGCATATCGTATCAAATTGCCTGAGAATCTCTCTGCAGTGCACAATGTGTTTCATGTTTCACAATTGAAGAAATGCCTTCAAGTGCCTGTTCAAATCATTGATGTTGAGGGAGTTAAGCTTGAACCAGACTTGACCTACTCCGAGTATCCAATTCGAGTCTTGGACCGAAAGGATCGGGTTACTCGAAGAAAGACAATCAGATTCTATAAAGTTCAGTGGAATATGCACTCGGAGGATGAGGCAACATGGGAATCTGAAGATTATCTGATGGAGAATTTTCCAGATTTTCTTGCTCTTATCTAGGCTAACAACTCCTTTCTAGTTGTTGCCTTCTATAGGTGTTGCGTTTGTAAACCGAAATCTCTCCTCTTATTCTGTGAATCAGTTGTAAGAAAAAGTGTGTGACACGTTTCCTTTTCCACTACTAAACCCTAGGGCTTAGACTTCTCTAAATCTCGGGACGAGATTTTTGTAAGGGGGGAGGAGCTGTAACACCCTAGGTGTTAAGCGTAATAATTTGGTCATGTCATCATCTTAAGCATGAAGCATCATGTTAGTAAAGTTAAAAAGGTTGCATGAGTCGTTCAAGTTTGTTGCAATTATTTGTTCTTGCTTTGCTACGCATAATATGACTATGTTAATTATATGATGCGCTTATAGCTTAATCAAGGTGGTTAGTGGTTTGTTTGAAACTAGTGATGTTTTCCAAATCAAAATATTTAAAAGGAAGAACCAAATCTGAATTGGGAATTTAAATTCTCACTTTAGCTAGAAAGGGCTAAGTGTGGAATTGAGAATTTCAAATTCAAAGTTGGGGAATTAATTATTACAATTTTTGCAAATAAAAAGTTCCAAACTTTTGTTCTACTTCAAAGTACAAACCTTGTACTGGGTAGTAGAGCATTGGATTGAGTCATGATATGCCTGATTGATCATTAAATAAATTGCCCAACATGGAATCAGCAAAAAAGGGTATTTTAAACTCTATTTCCAAACTGAGTTTTGCATTTTCAAAAATATTCAAAATTTGGTACTGAGCCTAAAAGCAAAGTTGAAGCTTACAAAATTCTGAACAACTTTTATTTTTTGGAATTTTTCAAGTTTATACATAAGTTTGAGAGTAATTTTGAAAAGCAAACAATGTGCTGTCCTGCTACAGTAACCCGAGGGGAGAAGTCCTCCTTCTCCTCTGCCCATGCCGTGAGTCTCCGGCGCTGTGGCCGTTCTGGCGCCCTCGCCGCCGTTCCCGCGAAACCGACCACCTGTCCGGCGTCGTGAAGGCGCTGGCCGTCGCCATGACCCTCCACTGCCCTCTAAAATCTAGTCATGGCCGTCGTCGCTTTCCCTTTTCTCTCACTGCTCCATCGCCGGCCGACTGAGTTCAACGGCGAAATTCGCCCTCATCAAGCCACCTCTGTCCAATTGTTCTAGCCTGAAGCTCCGCAATTCCATTACGACCCCAAAGGACCAATTTGCAAGGCTTGACATCGTCGTAGGAGCTCGTGCGACGTCGTCGTCCTTGTCTCCGGCCACGATCGCCGCCGTGAGCACCCTCCTCTGGACAGAGCCAATCAAAGTATTTAGAACCTCTTTGTTCCATGTTTTAGCATCGCCCTGAGACCCTGACCTTTGTCGGCTTGATGGTTTCCTCAGGCGAGGCTTTGACGAGTCGGGACGTCGCCGTGCCGTGTGTTCACGCCGCCGCCATCGTTGCCACCGCCGGCAACCTACCTCCACTCGAACCCAACCTTAACCAGCTAGCCAATCAAATCCGTGGTGAGCCTCTGGTGCTAACCGAGCTGTCAATCGAAGCTTTGTTGCGTCGTGCTCGCCGGAACACCGAGCGCCGGCGAGCTCAGTCGTGCCAAGCCGCCGCCATCGCGGTTAGCGCGATAGATGGAATTAGGGAGCTCGGTTTTGAGTCAATTGCATTCGCCTGGTCGAGTTACGTTAGTCAGTAGTGTTGATCGCACCGGGGAAGCCGTCGACGTTCCCCGCCGGTGAGCCAGCGGGCCGTCATCCGCCATGGCCGCCGGCGTGTGTGCTCTGGTGCTCTAGAAGCCTAGTTGGTGGTGTCAGGGGATGCGGAGAAGAGTGGGGGTACGTCGGTGAGGTTGTCACCGCCGGCGGGGTCGCCGTCGGTGAGGCCGAGGCGGTCGGAGCCGTCGGGCGCCGGAGTCAGAGCGAAGCTCTGCTCGGTGCCGCTGACGCGCGGGGCCAGCTCGTCAGTCAGGGAAGAGAGGGAGAGGAAGGCCGGGCCGGCGCGGGCCTGATCGTCCAGGTTGGGCCGGTGTGCGCGGCCCAGGTTTGGCAGGCCGAGCCCTTTAAGGGTTTTCTCTTTTATTCTTTTTCTGAAAAACAATATTTTGCTGATTCTTTGGTAATTAATAACTAAATAAATATAAATGATAAAATATAAGAAAAAAAGTGTTATGTGCTCCTGGTGATGTGATCTGTGCATGGAAAATATAATATTGTTATGTTTGATAAATTTTGCAAGAATTAAAATTACTCCTTTTAATTCATAAATGCTTGATCCCTGATTTTTGTAGGCTTTCATACTTATCCAAAAATTATAAAAATTTAGGTTAAAGCTTTATATGACAAAATCTATCTCCAAAAAAATTTTGGCTCTGTTTGGAGCAAGTTCACTTTAGAGAATAATTTTCGGCTTGCTTTATGACTGTAAAAATGGTTAATAAATAGCTAATTAGTTTAAGAAACCTACTAATAAAATGTTGAGTGAGTTCCAGTGTTTAGTAAAGCCCATGGATCAATACACCCCACTGGTCCATGATGCTTCCATGCTTTGGTTGATAATAGTACTAGTCTCAAGTTAGTAATAACATAAATACTAATAAGAGAAAAGTTAATTTTAGGATTTTGCTTGTTTTTGGATTTTCATGAAGACCATGAGCCACATCCCACCCTTGCTGGTCCATGGCTTGAATGAGTTGTAATGTTAACAATGGTACTTGCTTTGTAATGTTTAAACTTCACTAAAAGGACTTGTTGCAACTTTCATGAAGGAAAGTTGTACTCAAGATTAAGTATTTTAATATTTCTTTTTATTCACATAAGAGCATCTCATCTTGCATTTTAGTAGTATCAATTCTAGTAATTGAAGCATGCATTCTTATCTCCGTTCAGAGGTCAAAAGTGAGGTAGCTATCGGTGATCCTGCTTCAGAGGAGGTGAATCCCGTGGAGACAGTTGGATTTGATATCTGTGGTCCATCTGAGGAAGAAGATCCATCCACTGAAGGCAAGCCCCGGAGCATAAACCTCTTTTCCTTGTGTTTTTGAAAAGCTTACACAATTGCTTTATATTTCATGCATGAATCGGATAATTAAAAGTTAGTAAACCACTTGATGCATTACTCACCTTATCCTTGACACCTTATCCAAAAATCCCTTTTAGTGGTCTAGGCTAGTAATGCTTAGCCCTGCTTAGTAAAAAGGTTAGTGGTGAGTTATCATTTGCTGTGAGCCTTGCTCAGGAGATGTCTTGAGAAGTGATGACTCGATCATTCGACCTAGTACCTCTCTCAGGTACAAGTAAGTGAGATGGACGATTACATGGAGACCGGACGGGTGGCGTGCACTGTGTGATGATCAGTGTAGTGCTCCGTCTGTGTCGATTAAGGACTGTTCCGATGTAGGCCTATGTGGTTGAGACTTTGCAGTACTGGCCACATACTCCGGTAAGCCTGTGTACCTTGGCTAATCTAGTTTGAGAATGGATCCCTGCGCACTGGGAGTGGAGAGATGGTGAGAGTAGCGTGTACCCACCCTATGAGTCCACAGGTAGGGATGGCACATGAGTCCGGAAGGGATGGCATGTGAGTCCAGGAGGGGATGGCATACGGCGGTGGTGTCTTGTACTCTCGGGTAGCGCGGACCAGCACTCATTTGGAGGATCCAGGGAGAAAGGGTTGATATATGTAGGTCAGGGACCTGCATATGTCGTGTGGTTTAGGAATCCCCAGCTGGGTTATTAATCGATTTGAATCGTCGTTGCTCCTCGGTTATGGAGACTCGACTCGCTGACCACTCATCGTAGGGTGATAATGGAACAAAAATGTTGATTATGATATGGATGGATCTCAAGAAAGTTTATGAATTAGAATAGGTTCAAATAAAAGATTTGATAATACTTGAGTAAAACTTAAAATAAAGGATTCAAGTTTTAGTAAGCATTTCCGCAAAATACTTCTCTGGTTTCTGGCCCAGAAATCCCATTAAGCCAGCATGCCTTTGATTTCTCCCTCTGTCGGGTAAGACTTGTTGAGTACCCTCATGTACTCAGGGTTTGTTAAACCCCTGTTGCAGGTGAACCGCATGAGCAGGCGATGTTTTGTCCCTGCTACATGACGGTTTTGAAAGATGAAGAAGAGCAGGAGTAAAGTTGTTGATGCATTTGCGTGCACCCGTGGGCAGGGTGATCTTCTGTTGTGTGCTTATAATAAATTTACTAATGCTACTTACTCAGTGAGCGAGAGTGAAACAATGGTTTGTAATAAATTTCATACCGTTTTGTAAAACTATGGTGTATACTTCCGCCTACTCTGATGTAATATATTTTGTATAATTATGTAAACTCTGTTGTAATACTGTGATGCCGATGCAACCATGCGATCCTGTTCGGAAAAGCGGAGTCGTCTAAGTGGTTTGACCCCCATGCATAAGTAAACGAAGGCTTGAGAAGCAATGGTACGTGTATGTGGGCCATTCAATTTAGCCGGTTCTGTGACACTATATATGACAATTCTATCTGTCTTATGGAATTGCTTCGGATTAAAATGCACCATAGTCCAATAAAATTGTGAAATGGTAATTGTAAACCTAAACATAACATATATTAATGACACTACGCCAGAATTTCACATTAGAGACATGTCTAACCAAACATTACTAACGCAGAAAAAATGCACCAGTTATTTGTTGTCATCTTTCAGCTTTTGGTCTTCATGGATGCTTTGATGTTGAGATTGTGTCTGTTCTTGTGGAAGATGATTTGCCGCCGAGGTTGTTTGTGTCTCTCCCATGGTGGATGCTTTGTCTTCATTATTATTCAGTTGGGTCTCCCCTTTGGGGATGTTTTTATCACTAGCAATTGTGGATGACCGAGACTTTAGGTTAATGCTTTGCCGTTGTGTTCATGTTTTTTTTCTATAGGCAACCGTTGTGTGTCCATGTTCTTTTACAGGCTAGGCTAGTTTACTTGGGTGTTGCAGGGGAGACCCCTTCCATTGTTTTTTCTTATAGTTTGGTTTAGGTTGTCTACCATTTTCTCGGTGGTTTGTAACCTAAGCTACGAGTGCTCTCTTGTAGTTGCGCCATGTAACTTAGTGTCTCAGTTTCTCTTAATGAAACATGTGCGAATGCATCACCAAAGGCATGCTCTTGAAAAAATTGCCTGCACGTTCTTAATAAAGTACTGAGATTGAGGTTCATCTAAGCATGGAAAAAGTCTATTTAAGTCCCTCAATTTTCGTGAAAGTCTACATGTCATCTGAACTCTAAAATCGGACAAAAAACATCCCTCAATTTTTTAAAACTATTCATATTACATCCCTTGGCGATTTTTGACAGTGGTTTTGCTATAGTTACAGTGGTTTTGTATTTTTCTTTTTCTTTACTTATTTCGGCTGAATCTTTAAAAATCATAGTAAATCACATAAAAATCATAAAAATAGAATTAATTTTTTGGACTCCACATAAGTAGATCTACACAATAAACATATAATATGATATACTTTGATACAAAGTTTTTACTGTAGCTTTAGATTTGTGCATTTATGTAATTAAAATAAAATATGTAGTAAAAACTTTATACAAAAATATACCATGTTGTATATTCACCATGTAGATCTACTCATGTAGAGTCCAACAAAAATTAGATTTTTTTATTTTATGATTTTTCTATGATTTACTATGATTTTTCAAAAATTCATCCAAAATAAATAAAAAGGTAAAACCATTATTACTGTAGCAAAACCACTATTATTATAGCAAAACCATTGTTGAAAACCACTGAGAGATGTAATAAGCGGTTTTAAAATTTGAAAGATATTTGACATATAGACTTTTGTAAAAAATTAAAATATATAAAATACTTTTTCCTCAAGCATGCATATCCACGCGTGCCATCCCCCCGGGCCGGCCTGCCTTCATGACGCTAGGCTGGCTTGTGTAGCACAAAGGCTAGCAGTTGGGCCATTGGGCCTTTACTCCTCGTCTCGTCCAGTGTTGCTACCACGTTTAGGCCAACCCGTCCTTGAGCCATGAAACTCTTCATTTTTCGGTCCTACGGCCATCATGGCTACCCTCAGCTTATTTTGCGCCAATGCGCCCACAACAGTTGTGAGAAGATAATGTCTTCGAGACTTGGGGTTTATACGTTATTACAAAAAGAGTATATATATTGATGACATAACTCAATCCTTTGGCAAAACATGCTACGACCACATACTTATGGCTTAACCAGTTTACTATACAAGAACTGAACTGAAGATACTCGGATCAACAAGCAGAGACCAGACAGAAGTAACTACTGCATCAGGCATATCCTTGCCGCGCCATGCCGTAACCTAGTCGTTCAAGGCTACCCTCCCCTTCCCACATGTAGTGGTAATCTCTTAAAATATGAACTTTGCACCATGAAAGCTGGCACTTCGTTTGTCCACGTCTTGTACCTCACCATCGACCACGTGCCCATGTTTCTAGATCTTTCCTCTCAAGCACGCATTTTTTTCTCGACTGTGCCATGAGGCATGTTGTTCTTTAAGAGGAAATAGATGAAACATACTAACGAAATACAAAGGTGGTAATTGGAGATTATAACAGGGGAAAGAGACAAAAGAGAGAAAAAAAAAAAGCTTGGCCACGTGCCCACGTTTCTAGATCTTTCCTCTCGAGCACGCATTTTTTTCTCGACCGTGCCATGAGGCATGTTGTTCATTAAGAGAAAATAGATGAAACATACAAACGAAATTCAAAGATGATAATTGGAGATTATAACAGGGGAAAGAGATGAAAGAGAGAGAGAGAGAGAGAGAGAGAGAGAGAGAGAAAGACAGAAGCTGTTGTAAAGAAGGCGCTGTATATCTTTATGAATTCATGTCTGGGCTAAACATCAATTTTTCTAACAGTAAAGTCATCATGGTAAGTCAAGATGATGTTAAAATCCCAGAATTTTCTAATATGTTTAACTATGCTATTGGGAAGTGGCCTATTAAGTACCTCGGTGTCCCTGTGGCTGGCTCCAGGTTACATGTTGCTGACTGGATTCCAATCATTGAGAAGTTTCTCAAAAGTCTGAATGGATGGAAAGGTAGTTCTTTGACTTTAGGTGGCAGATTGGTTTTGATTAACTCATGCTTGAGTAATCTCCCAGTCTATGCTATGTCCATACTGTATATTTGGTTACCTGTGTCTACTATAAACAAAATGAACTCTGTCAGGAAAAATATTTTTCTGGCAGGGGGGAATTTGAAACAGAAATATCATTTGGTCAAATGGACCAAAGTTACTAAACCAAGAGACAAAGGGAGTATGAGGGTCATGGACCTGAGGAAAATGAATATTAGTCTCATGTGCAAATGGTGGTGGAAAGCTGAGAATGGAATGGGTATGACAGGAGATCATTGTAAGAAGTACTTGAAAGGGAGGGATTGCTTACTTGAAGAAAAGCAGCAAAAATTCCCCTTTGTGGAATGATTGGCTCGAGGTGAGACATATTTACCTTAAAGATATATCTATGATTTTGTGAAATGGAAAATTCGCAAGTTTTTGGCATGATAGGTGGTGTTGTCTTGTTTCCCTGGCAGACAAGTTCCCAAACCTTTATGAAACAAATAAGGAGCAGGATTGCTCGGTGGAAACCATGAAACGTAAGAATTGGTGCCTCTCTTTTAGAATATGGTTACATGAAGACCTTCAAAACCAATTAAGGCGTCTGCAGGACGTTGTGTTCCGTTGTGGCATTCATGACAGTAAAGATAAGGCTAGATGGGATTAGGTGAAATATGGTATTTTCTCAGTAAAATCAACATACTCTAAAGATTAAAATCTTCATGTGGAAACATTTGTGTAGAAATGACTTTGGATCTAGTTTCAGGAAAATCTGGAAGCCAAAATCCCTCTAAAGATTAAAATTTTCATGTGGCTTGTATCTCAGGATGCCATTTTGACTAAGGATGATTTGTGTAAAAGGAAATGGAAGGCCAATTCGCCCTGTACTTTCTGTACAGAAAAGGAAAATGGAAATCATTCGTTTTTTTGGGTGCTCAACTGCCACGTATATTTGGAGCTTGCTGGCTTACTCTTGGGAACTAACTGTAGTAGACCTGGAAACATGGAGCAGTACTGGGTGTGGATTAGTAATACTCTTCCTCAAGGGCCCCAGATGCATGCAGTTGGTTTAGCTGCAGCCTGTTGGTGGGCAATTTGGTGAACCAGGAATGATGTTAATTGTCAAAAAAAACAAGGAATGATGTTTGTTTGAGACAACCAAAACGTATGAAATTTCCTACTGAGATTGTTTGTATGATCTGCTGGTTCTTGTATATTGGGCAGGGTGCTGAAGCAGTGAAGAAGCAAGAGATGCAGGAGAGAAGGATGAAAGGCAGCTGATTCCTTATGTCAGTTAAAGTCTGATGTTGTACCAAACTACCAATCGCAATTCGCGGCTGCTGTTCTGCTGTCGGTGTAAACTCCTTTCTTTGGAACCACAGTTTATTTCGTAGGTTTTTGTGATCATGTTAGCCTGAACTGGTAGTTGCGGTAGCTAAGGTCCATGCCTATGTTCCCTGTGTGGTGATCATCTGCATGGTCAAGTTTTTGCGGTGAGTGGTTATGAGCTAAACTGTTACGTTCTGTAATTTCATTGCTATATTTTCGGTTTGGTGGCCCATGCAAAGACACTCGCCAGTCGACCGGCCTGCTAAGCTCATGCTTTTCGTCGGCCCAGGCCCACTAACCCTTTGACCTTATGAGCATGGAGACGGGATCCGGTGCTCCCGCCACCACCACACTTGTGATGCCCGATGCCGGCCACCGCCTCGGTACAGCGCCGCCGCCGTCGCCCGAAGAAGTTTCCCTACAGGCCAAAGCCCCCGCCGGAGCCGCACCCTTTCCTCCTCCACCTCAAGTCCCTTCCTTCGCCCGTGGCCGCCGCGGCCTCACTCCTGTCCGCGCCGCGCCACCTCCACGACCACCCTTTCGCGGCGTGCGTGCTGTACCGCCTCGCTCGCGCGCGGCTCTTCCGGCTCGTCCCGCCGCTCCTCACCGCGCTCCGCTCCCTCCGCGTCCCGCTGCAGCCCACCGCGTTCGCCGCGCTCATCGACCACCTCGGCGCCGCCTCCCGGCCCGACGCCGCGCTCCTCGTCTTCCGCGCCGTCCCGGCCTTCTGCTCCCACTCCAACGCCACGTTCCACGCCCTCCTCCACTCCCTCGTCTGCAACGGCCGTGTGGACGCCGCGCGGGACATGCTCCCGGAGGCCCCTAAGCTCGGCGTCCGGACCAACGCCGTCTCCTACAACATCATCCTCAAGGGCGTCTGCCACCGGGACGGGTTCTCGGGCGCCCGCGTGGTGGTCGACGAAATGCTCGCCCGCGGCGTGCGCCCCACGGTGGTGACCTTCAATACACTGGTGGGGTCGGCGTGCCGGGAAGGGGAACTGGCCGCGGCGGAGCCGCTCGTGGACGAGATGACGCGCCGGGGCGTGCCACCGAACGCCGTGACGTACGCCCTGTTAATGCAGGGGCTCTGCGACGCCGGGCGGTACGACGATGCCAAGAAGCTCTTGTTCGACATGGAGTACCGGGACTGCCAGCCCGACGTCGCGAACTATGGTGTGCTGATGAGCGCGTGCGCGGCGTCTGGGGATGCCGGCGGCGTTAGGGGGCTGATCTCCGACATGCGCAAGCGGAAGCTGAAGCCTGACGACGCGAGCTACAACGTCCTGATCAGGTGCCTCTGCGACGCCGGCAGGGTCGACGAGGCCCATAGGGCGCTGGTCGAGATGCAGCTCAAGGATGGCACCGCGCCAAGCGCGGCCACGTACCGCGTCCTCCTCGACGGGTGCTGCGAAGCGCGTGACTTCGACCTGGGTATGCGGGTTTTCAACGCGATGCTGGCGAGCGGCCATTGCCCTTTGGCTCCCACGTTCAGGCGCCTCGTGAGAGGGCTCGGCGAGGAGGGCAAGGCGGAGGAGGCCTGCTTCGTCTTGGAGCAGATGGGGCAGAGGGGGATGCGGCTGGATGCACTAGGTTGGCAATCTGTTGCTGCATGCATTTGCAGCAGCAGCGCAGGTCAGGCGAAGCTCGTCAATCATCTGGTGTCATCGTCTTGATACTCTGTATTTGACCTTGATAATCGTCAGGAGGCAGCCACTAAATATATCAAATTCCTCGACTGACATTGTTCTGTGCTGTATTTGACCCTGATAATCGTCAGGAGGCAGCCACTAAATATATCAAATTCCCTCTTTTTTCTGCTTATATGTTGCTTGTTTCACGTTAGGATTTAGCAGAGCCTTAGACATCATCTACTTTTTGACACAGGAAAGCGAAAATATGGATCTTGTTTAGGACTTCAAGCCAGATACAATAGAAACATTTAATTACCAACGTGAAAGAATGCTGCTGCTGTGCTACATAACCAAAACGGTTTCTGTGTCAGCAGATGCAATATCTTAACCACTCCTTTTCATAATGCCCTCTGCAGTTCACTCTGAAGTGCAAACAGAAGAAAAATTGAAGCGGTTGATCAATGAGACATTTCAAAGATGTACAAGAGATTTTTTTTGACAAAAGGTTTATATATATATTAAGTCGGTAGAATTCGTATACAAGCCAAATCCTAGCTATTCCTTATAAAGATTTTCCCATGAAATAAGCGACCGCACAGCCAACAAGTGCTCCTGCAAAAACCTGCAGTGACAAAAGGAGAATGAAAACAAGCAACACGAAATGCAGAAACATATAACGACAATGCAGCAACTGACAAATTCAACAGTTGTATTAAGATACACATGCACCAAAAAATAGTAGCCATGGGCCAAGAACCTAAAAATTTGTTTTCTTGGGCTAGCATGAAATATTCCAGATTAGATTCTGGAATACAAGGCACAGTTAAGGAGACATATTTAACCTGCAATGCAACATTTATTATCGTTTGGCCATTTGCTAGGCAACAGTATAATAAAAACGGGCACCAAAACAAAGGCCCACCACCAAGCTTCATTTGAAGAAGAGAACTCAGCAAGTACCATAATAACTATGTAAGGAGTAGATGTAGGGATGCAAATGGGGTTATTCTCGAACCCACAAAATAGTTCATTTTAAGCAGACGGTTTGCAGACCATTTGCATCCATGAATACAAGATACGAGTAAGTAGTAGAGCTACCTGAAGTGGGCTGTGTCCAAGAGGTTCCCGTAGTGGCCTAAAGGTTGAAATGATTGGATGTTCTGGTGGGAAATCACAGACTATTTGATTCAACAACTGCAACAAAAGTTATTTGACTTAATTAGAAGACAGACTCAAATAGATAAAGCGGTGACATTCAACTGGCATCACAGTGGAACAGAACAGTGCCTTATGCTTGCAATATGCATGGAAAATCACAAGCTTACCGCAGCTTGGCGACCGGTGTGAAATCTAATTCCCGATGCATCATACATTACCTATATATGAAGAAAACATAAGTTTAGGACATATTTAAAAAGAATAAAAAAAGCAGCTCACATTTATTTCTCTACATAAGCTTGTGTGAATATGCTTGCAACAAAACCTAGCTGTTTTTACATTCTCTTTTTCCTAAATAAAGATAAAATAATCAAGTAAACCAGGGGGAAAATAATTAGTCATTAGTGCAGAAACTGCTTTAAAATGCAAATGCAGAGTTTCAGAGTGAGTGGTGGCACCAGTGGACATCAGCTGGCATGGTTCCAGAATCCACATAATATAAAGAGCTTTGTCAAATTGACATGCGAACGGCTTTGGCATGAAAGTGCATTGAAATGTACAACTGAAACAAAATGAATGTTGACCACTAGTGCAAGTCAGCCACTGCATAAAGGATGTCCATATTCATCATAAATAAAGTGGAGCAATGTCAACATTACTATCTCCGATTTTTTAAAAGAAAGAAAGAAACATGCCCATCCCCAGCGAGGCAATAAGAGATCATATTGGTTGAATTTGAACTGAAAACACTACATTTGTAAGACAGACGTTAAAGAAAAC
Organism: Chrysopogon serrulatus; assembly: GCA_015844335.1. Taxonomy (NCBI): domain Eukaryota; kingdom Viridiplantae; phylum Streptophyta; class Magnoliopsida; order Poales; family Poaceae; genus Chrysopogon; species Chrysopogon serrulatus. Next base: position 37,405 of record JADLZL010007605.1, on the reverse strand, counting down.
TACTACTGTGTAGGAAGGGTGCCAACACCTACAGAAAAGGAATGCTTCCGAGGTTGCAACACCCACATGCTTACAAAAAGAAATTCATGGGACCTGATTGAGTTAAGTACATACAACAGCAGCAAAAACCAATGCGAGGGCAAATGCAGAGCTATCTGCGCCTTCTTGTTGACCCACGGCGACGGCCAAGCTCCCCACAGTTGCAGAAAGAGATGACATGACTCCAGCTGAAGTAAGAAATTTCCTTGCATCCCACCTCTTCTCTTTTAACCTGCAATGTCTAGGAAGAACAAATTATGGATTACTGGAACAGCACTGCAAACTCTCCAGCTTAAAAACTCAATAGTTCTGAACATCCAGCTATATCTAATCAGCCCTGCATTAATGCCACAGAGTCTCATTGAGATTTTCTTACTGTTGAAAACATATCTAGGGGATTCAGTTTGCAATTTCGCATGTGGAAACAGCACAATCAAACTTTCAAGGCAGAAGCAATAAAAACCCATGCTCTGTGTGTGTGGGAAGAAACAGGAAGTACCACTCGCGTGCAACATGTCCGTCAGCCTTGCCCCAGTGTCATAGTTTTTACTAGATTTTAGAAAAGCACATAATGACATTAGTAATTCCTAACAAACTGAGTGACTGCCATCCATGCAGATGGAGTAGTCTTCTCCATATCACTCCAACAAATGTAAAAGTTCATCTCCAGCTTGAAATGGAATTACTAATTTTTCACTAGATTAGATTAAGCTGGGTGAAAGTAAAGTACATTCCTTGCTTCGACAACACATCACACGACACGGAGTAAACCCTCAATCCAAGCCTTCCGCAGGAGAAAAAAAACTAATTTTTCACGAACCAAACACCAAACCCGATCGAAACCAAACACCAAACCTCCCACCTAGAACGCGAGCCGACAGGAGACACGGGAGCGATCGCGTCGGAACCACCGATCAAGTATTGCCCCCCGCGCGCTAGATTTAGATCTACGAGAGGGGGGAAGGGGGGAACGCACCAGATGGAGAGGAGGTTGACGAAGTTGGCGAAGGCGAAGGCGAGGACGGCGACGGCGAGGGGGAAGTTGCCGCCTCCGCCGCCGCCGATGGCGCCCGAGCCCCCCACTCCGGTAACCAGGTCCGCCGACGCGGCCGCGGCCGCCCCCGAGGTGGCCGTGGACGGGGCCGTGCCGGCGCCCCCGCGCCGGTCAACATCTCGCTGCCCCTCATGCCGCTGGGTGGGTGGTGGTAGTCTGGCTCGCTCACTGGCTCCCGGAACCCTCCGTTCCGTGCCTCGTCTCGTCCGTCGCTTCGTTCGCTTGCAGCAGTTTGTAGGGTCGGGACGGGGGATTCTCCGCGCGGGGCTCCCGGTGCCAGTCGGTGCGCGGTCGTTTGTCTCCGCGGGTTCAGCCAAGTGTGGTCACTGGTCAGCTGGCGCGGAAAAAAAAAAAAAACTCCACCCGCGTTACAAAATCAGGGGGGGGTCCTCCATATCATGGATTAGTGCGCGGTCGTTTGTCTTTCCGCGGGTTCAGCCAAGTCACGAAGTGTGGCCACTGGTCAGCTCAACAAGAAAGGAAACAAAAACTCCACAAATGTGATTACAAAATCAGGAGGGGGTCACTCCATATCATGGATTAGATCTTGTTCACAACCTAACTTGAAGCTAGCAAAATCATCAGCACATGTACTGCGAGAACGAGAACAGAACAAAATTGCAGTTCTCCTTTCTTCTGATTTTTTAAAATAGCCATATTCGTTTTTGTTTCAAGAAAAAGGCAGTTTATTTGTAGCTCAAGTTTTGTTGTTGCTAGACCTTCGGCACACAAGGCATCATGTGCCAAGTGGCGAAAGCTTTGTTGTACTTTCTGTAGGTGTAGGTGCATCTAAAAAATTACATTTATAGAAGAAGTGCATCACCTTTTAATTTGCTCTAGCTTTAACCATTGCATGTGCCACACTCAAGACTTTTTAGAAGGTAGAATTTTTTCCCCTCTATTTTCTACATTTTTATGTGAAAAAAAAGTTATTTCTATAGAGTTCGTGTAAATTTTGTGAGATTCTTATGAAATTTCTATGTTTCAAAGTGACCTTTTGATTATTTGTTTCTAGCTGAACTCCATGATCATTAAGATCTCGAGCAGTTATATCTTATACCATGTATGGATGTACATATTGGAATTTGGAACTCATAACTGGAATCATGTTTTTTGAATTATATTGTTTTGTTGTCTATGGAATTGAGATTTAGAATTACAACCCCGATACCTTTGGTAGTGGGGCTACAACTACGAAGTGACATCTCCCATAGTATGGAGGGGTAAAAACTATTTAGTGGAACACCCTCGACCCTCAGTGCCTTCCCCCATTGTTTTAAATCGATACGTGCTGGTCCTGACCACACATTTTTAGCCCATTGTCCCTTATAATAGTTTTTTTATCTTTCGGATCCCGCTTTTCCCAATCAACAAACATAAATAATAAATACAATATTATGGATCTTTGACGCTGACATTAATCCAATAAATTATCCGGAGAGTTGAGATAGTTGATAGCAATAAACAATTTTTTTTTTGTTTATTTCAATAGCACCAACCTTTTGCAACCTCTTTTCTAAATGGAATTCTTTTAGACAAAATCTATAGGTCCTTGAAAAAAAATGATAGAAAAAGGCCAATTTTGATATGTAACTTTTAAATTTATTAGGACTAGAACTGCATATTTTTATAGGTCCTAAAAAAAAATTACAACCTTTTAATTAACTAGCACTAATGGAAGTAGATAAGGTTAAATAACTTAACTTTTTTTTGTAATGGAAAACGATATTTTTATTAACATTTTATAAGCCAACTAAAGTGGATTGTCAATATTACCAATATTTTATATAATAAATATCATGAAAATCACAAATTAAATTATAGATTTTAAATTTTAATAAAAAATATAATAGATTAATGCAGCAAAAGTTGTAGAGAACAGTGAAACATATATTTATTTATTTAAATTTAAACTTGGCAGCGATGTGGTAGACTGGTATCACAAGATTGCCACGTGGGACGTGTGAATGCGATGCCCACCTGCCCCAGATGCTACCTGGCCCATCGCCGACACTGGTAGGATTCCATCGTTCCTTTTCCCGAATCAGACGCACGTTTTCTGTTTTTCCCGAATCGCAATAGTACTGTACTTGTCTACTGGACCCTCCGTCCAAAAAAAAAAAAAAAAAAAAAACACTAAAGCGACAATACGTATATCAATATTATATCTATATCCCTATTTAATTGTCGCCGTAATTTTCGTCGAATAGCACGTAATTTGTAAAAATATGTGCATCTTTATATCTGGAAATAAATTTATTAAAAAACTCCAAAGTGAGTACTAATTAAAAGCATCTGAATTGGAACCGGGGACCTCCAGTGACAATATTTCAAATAGCATCGACTCTGAATTGGAACCTGAATTAGAAACTTCCAGTGACAATATGACATCGACTCTGACAACAATCTTACTACTAGCTCGTAGTACACCATGAACTTAACGAGCAGTACACGATCTGCAACTCTGGGTGCGCAGTGTACTTATACAAGGCTACAACAAGTGAAATGCTAGTAGCGTAGACAGAACCCCATAAGAGCGAACAGTACACATTCTGCAACTCTGGGTGCGCAGTTTATCTAGAACATGACAACAGAAATGCTAGTAGCGTAGACACAACGACACAACAGCACACGTTTTTTATTCTGACGAAGATACTCTACTTCTGGGCTGAATCACCAGTCTAGAAGCAGAGCCACAACCACGTCCATTCTTATTCCGAAGAGGCCTCTGGTGCCAGACCAATCACTTGGTCGCAATGAACAGCCCCCACCTCTGCTCACCGGCAGAGCTCCGTTTCAGCTTCGCGTTCCAGCCGTTCACAATGTCGTCATAGTCCTCCTGCCAACAGATGGAATGGAATGGATGAAATCAGAGGCGCCTTCTCAAAAGAAGCATAAGCACAAAGTCAGGGTAGCCATGAATCAATCAATGCATCACCTGGGTGAAGTCTGCCAAGAAAGCCTCTTTGTTCTTTTCAACTTCACCTAGCTCCCTCCGTAGAACATTCAGGAACTAAAAAAAAAAATAGCATATGAAAATGGGTAAAATATTGATGGCATAGTTTGTTCCTAAAAAAATGATGGCATAGTGGCAAAACACAAGGTTTTAGGTCACGTATCATTGTATCAAGTCTTCTCTCAACTTAAAAAAAAAAAAAAAAAGATATTCAGCCCCTTCTACTCAGTTTTCAGCTTCAACAAGCGTTATATGTATAAGAAAAGGAACTGCTCCACAACAAGAGGATTTTCAGACAGGGAGATAACCTGCTCAGTGCGATCTTCTGCAATGACATCACGAAAACCAGCATCCTTCAGCATCTGGGTTGTCATATAACCAGTCGTTAGAGGAGCTCACAATTTTGATCCAAATATTCCAGTGGCTGTAGTAGTAGAAAACAAACCTGTCCATAAGCCTTAACATCGTGAAGGTCATAACCTCTCTGCTTAATGTAAGCAGCAAATTCCTCTGATGGTTTTCCAGGATTCTTACAGTAGTCACTGATTAGGACTTTGCCACCGGGTTTTAGCCATTTGAAGAAGCTTCTGAACAGAGTAGGCTTGTCCTATAAAACAAAGCGGGGCATTTGTCAGGAATATGGATTTTGGTGCTAACTTCAATATTCAGATGTCATCAACAATCTAAAGGACGGCCTCGCGAATATTCTTTCCTGAAACCAACTTCGAGTGCATTTGCCAGTTTGGTATATATACAAGGATCAATAGGAGTGAAACAACTTAAGTTCTTTTCATCTGAAGGTGCACAACTTAAGTTCTTTTCATCTGAAGGTGCATTCCTTTTATTCCATTCCATGATATAACTCTGGAAATAAGTAGTAATTACTTGCAAGGAACAGCATTGAATCACACAGAATGAAACATACTTGTATGTGAAGGATGGTGTCACGGCTGTAGATGACGTCAAAACTATTTTCTGGGTAATCCTTTGTGGTGCAATCAGCAACTTCAAATTCAACAGAGCACTTGCGTCCAATGGCACGTTCAATAGCAAATGAAACCATGTTAACCGAAAGATCAATACCAAGAACATGGACATCATAGTTTTCAGCCATGTAAAAGTCGCCGCCTCCAATTCCACACCCGACATCAAGTACTTTCTGGCCAGGTTTAAGATCCAGCATGCCCACAAATTCCTTTGTGGTCTCTGTTCATGAAACAGGCATATTGTGTGATTTAAGTATATCGTAAATGATTGGAGAGTTAACAGCAAGCCAAGGAGATTTGTGGGCTCACCGACTCCACCAGTGCTCACAAAACCTTCACCAAAGACACGCTCATAACGTAGGATTCCACTTGTTTTGTATTGCACGTTGTCGAGAAATCTTTGAAAATCTCTGTCTTCTGTTGATTTTACCTTTTCCCATAACCAACATATCTGTTGATATTATTTAGTTATGTCAGTTTCAATTTGACTAAAACCAACACAAGAGTTAACAAGCACATTAAAGAATAACAAAGTACCTGGTTTTGATTCTTTTTGTTTTTGACATAAGCCCCAATACATTTACAGGTCACTAGAGAAAGTTCAAAAGAACCTCCATCTTGATCAAACGAATGGCCCTCTTTAAATACCTGTGTACATAAATATATTAGCTATTGGAAAACAATGATTGATTGTATATATGAAAGATAAACCCAGCTCTCATGTACCTTAGTATAAAACCTTGGTTCTCGATAGTGTGTTGGGTTCACCTTCCTTTTGGAATCTCCAGATTGGTGAAAGCATGATTCTCTAAAGAAAATATGGCCTCCAACCTTTAACCACTTTACCATTTTCCCCACAAGCTTTTCAACCTATAATATGAGATGACAGTTAAAAATTTAAAGTAAAGAAAAGCTAGATTTTAAGTATGGATTTTTTTTCCAACAAATGTTTAGACCTTTTGATTATAGATATTATTTATTTATTGAAGTGAGATCAGATGAAAGATGGAAGAGATTGCTGCATGTAAATATTTTAAATACTCCTTCTACGGTTCTTACCTCCTCATCTGAAAGGTACATTAATAGCCAGTTTGAAAATATCAGATCAACAGAGTTATCTTCAATCTTCAAGTCGTTAGATGTTACATCAGCACACTTGAAGGTTATGTTCTTGTGATGCCCATTTATGCTTTGATTCTACAAAAAGAGGAAGAAGTGAAAACTTATGTAACTAGTGACCTAAGTATTAATTTTCAGATGCATAAGAATTCAAAGGTAGAAAACTCACCTTCTTAATCACACTTTCAATAAAATCTAGTGCTAGAACGTGCCCAGCTTCTTTTGCCAGATCTCCAGTAAAGCGTCCTATTCCAGCACCAAGTTCTAGAACTGATTTCCCTTTGTAAGAGGGAAGCAAAGACAGGATCTGCAGATCAGTAGTGAAAATTAGCCCACTGAAGAAAATAATACTGCATATTGTTTTTTTAATAAAAAGGAAGAGCACGAAGCCACATCTTAGTAAAACTATGCTCCATAAAAAAAAAAATGTTCAGTAACAATTTGATTATTCATTTATTATGATAATATTTGATCATAGCAAAAGCAAGATGTATCATGTAAGTGACCACTTGGAGGCTAAGTGACTAGGAAATCATAGTAGCTACTAGCAACAAAATAATGGGGCAGTTTGAGCGCGAGAGGACCACAGGTTGGGAAGGTGGAAGAGCCAGATATTTTACAACACAGAGGTGTAGTAGTAGGACCCTTGCTCTCACTAGTTCCAATTATAATACTATGACCTCACAAGCCTCCAAGTCAATTGTACCGTTTCATAGTTTATACCAGCAAGCAATAAGGCACGGCACGGGTTTTATCATTCTGTTCAGTGCCCACTCTCTGTTTAGCTCAGATTAGCAAGCACGTTGATCATCGTCAAGCCACCATCACCAAGCACCTGTGCTAAAATCAGCAGGGTTTCGTTTGGCTTTGATGCGGGCAAGTACCAGGCACCGTTCTAGTCCGCAATTGGCTAGGTGTCTACTCTTGAGGAGGTTCTGTTTTGAAGCAGTGATCTGCTGGTCTCAGGACATAATTGGAATGGAGCATGAACACTCAAAAAGAAAGTGTCAGCATCAGTGTCTCTGCCTCAGCTGTCAGCTCTAGTGCTTTTTCATTTTATTTTTCACGTTTTCGTTGATCAATATATCGCCGATGTGACTGCCTTGAAAAAAATATTATCCAATTATGTGCATTTCGAGCAGTATGTGTCAATTTTTTTTTCCCCCAGGGGCGGTTACTGTCAATTATGCCATTACAGCACGGACCAATCATTTTTCTGCATCCAAGATATGGCAAGATTCCGGTATGGACAGAACAGAAACAGAACCCAGAAAAAGTAAATCATTCAGCAGCTAGCAGCAACGGAAACGACTGAGTGATAGTACGAAGAACGAGGGAGAGAGGAGGAGTTAATGGAGGATGATGATGCATGCAGCCGCACCTCGGGTCGCTCCTCCTTGTCGAGGTCGGCGGCGCGGGAGTCGAGCATCATGGACTCGACGGTGAGGTCCTTGGAGTGCTCCTCCCAGTAGCTCTTCTGCACCTTGCGCTCCACCTCCCCGATCCCTGCATGCACGACGCAGCGCCGCGCGCCGTCAGCAACCCAAAACCCATGCCAGATCGCATCAACCCAGAACAGAACCCTCCCCGCCAGTCCGCCCACCACCTGTTCGACCCGGCACTACGGCGAGAAACAGTGAGCGGATCGGCCGCGACCCGCGGGCAGGGCCCGCCCGTCAACTTACCGTTGGCAACGGCCACCACGGGGACGCCATTCGCCACGGCCACCACGGGGATGCCGACGGTGTTCATCTCGACTTGGGGCGTACGGACGGTGGTGGTGTGGTGGATTTTATTTGTGTTCTGTTCTGTTCTCTTTCGTTGTTGTCTACGGCGTTAGGAAGCGGCGATAACGCGAGAGAGCCGGGCGTGTTTCGGGTTGAGCTGGTGGCGTGCGTGCGGGCGGGCGGGGTGGTGCGTTCAGGCGCCCTCGACGGCGCGGCGGGAGCGGGAGAAGCCGCGGGAGCGGCGGTTGTGGGCGAGGCCCCGCTGCTGCATCAACCAGCGCGGCGGCTGTTGCGGCGGGGGGAGCGGGATCGGGTCGAGAGGACAGGGGAGGAGGTCCGCTCGCTCGCCGGGTGGAGAGGAGAGTGGGCTGCCTCTGCCTCTGCCTCTGCCTCTGTGGATGGATGGAGCCGGAAGGGGAAGGAGGAGCGGCGAACGGGTCGTGCGGACGGGGGCGGGGCTTTATAGCCGCGCGGCGGGGAGGTGGGGAAGCGAGAATCCCCGTGGAGATCTGGGTGGGGCAGGGCGCGCCCCCTCGGATCGCCTGCACCACTTGGAACAGCCGCGCCGTGGCCGTCGTCCGTCCCATTTCGTCGTCGTCTCGGTCTCGGTGATTTTGATGATTGATCTCTCTGGCTCTCCCCTGCGTCCCAGTCTCAGCGCGGGTGCGGACGAACCCAACGGCCCAGGCTGCTGCCGTACTGCTGCTGCTACGTTCTATTGTTGCCGCCGTGGACCAGAGATAGCTAGCTGATTGCACATGCATGGCAGCATGCGTGAATGCGCTCGGCTCTGTCCACTGTCCAGGACGGCAGAAAGTTCTTTTAAAACTCAATCAAGAGAAGAAGAAGAAAAAAAAAAAAAAAAAAAGATAGAAAGTTGTGCATATTTGCAACAAATCAATCGACAGACTTCGTCTCAAAACCAATCGGTTCGACTGTTTGCATGCACTGGCAATCTTTTAAGGGCGTGGTTTCAGCTCTGTGGTGGTGTTGGTTCTCTGCACTGGTGCCGGAGCCTAGTTCGCACCATGCAACAAACCACAAACCCTACCGAGTCTATCTCTAGGGAAACGAGAATTTGTTCCGTTTCTTCAGAGACTGGCTCGCGGTAGCGTCTAGCCTGTGCGAGAGAAGGTGTGAGCATAACTACGAGCCAACAGAAAACATACTTCCTCCATTCCAATTTGTCCTACGTTCAGTCAAATTGTTTGCATGAGGAAGGTTGTTCTATTGGTCCTACGTATTACGCAACAGTCATGTGTACGTTTGGAGACCATGGAGGAAGTTTGTTTGCATGAGGAAGTATTATGCAAACAAAAAAAGTTTGCTCGTTTAGTATATATATTTGGTCCTACATTCAATCAAACATAAGGGTGTTGTTGCGTACTGCAGTCAAATCTCCTGGTCTCCAAACCAATCGGGCCTCAGGTGATTGAACCAATAAGGTTGCATGTATGTTCATGGTTTTCTGGCCCGATTCAGTTTTGTATTCAGAGAGGGTTGGTGCACTCCCTCCCGTGTACACAAAATTTCAGGATGAAGTTTACGGGAAAAAATAAGTTACATTGGATTTGGTTAATATATTTTTTTGGTTTCTGACCGTGATAAGAGGTTATTCCTATTTCAGTTTCAAATATAGAGTAAAACTTTAAAACTAGCACGACATGGATAATCTGGTCCTAGATTCTTTTTCTGCGTCACGTGTGCTAGTACCCGATAGTTAGACGCGTGGTGTGCATATGGTGGCCGATCTTGGTGTTTCGTAGGACAGGCGGGATATTTTGTGGGTGCTGCCTGACGTGGAGGCAAATAATTGGGTATGTGGATACCCTCTGGTACCCTGGGTCCCACTTGATTGATACTTTCGTCTTTTGCATGATACCGCACTGAAAAATTGCAATTTTTTTCTTCATATAGTACTAAGATAATGCCGAGTTTGTCTGCTAGGAATTGAGAAAAGACGTTTATGCAGAAAACCGTATGCGCGCTGTTGTTGCTCTGGCTCTTAGAGCGAGAGGCCACGTCATTGGGCATGAGGTTGACACGATTTTTTAGCGGCATGCGGACTGTTGAGGATCTTCTCCTTGTGCACCAGCAGTGCACCACCGTGCAGCTGTGCTGAAAATGACAGCATCTTGAAAGCGAAGGTGCCTAGTATGGTGAGATGCACAGGACTACGAATCCTTAACGATGACTCTCTCCGTATCTTTTTAACTGTTGCTTGTGTTTTTTAAGAAATAAATACCGATAATTTTAATAAATATTAAATATCATCGATTAGTACTATAATTTGTATCATCGAAAAGATTTTTAAATCTAGTTTTTTAACAAATTTATTTAAAAACATAAATATTACACGTATTTTCTATAAATCGAGTCAAATTTATGGTATGAAAACCCACAACGATATTTTAAAAAGGACAGAGGAAATACTAAGTGCAGATACAGACACAAAAATATATAGGTACACTTACGGACTTACCCTATGTACACACCAATTCTATGAACATATTTACATCCGAAAAGACAAGCTAACAGATCTCGCGACTGAAGACTGACAAAATCATCTTGAATAGATAATATCATCCACCACAAAAAACTAGCAACGTTAAAAACTAAAATAAATCCCAAAAAAATGTCTAAGTGAACATTTTTTATCAGATATCTAATTAATCAGCCGAACTACCCACGGTTTAGTACATGAATATTGATGCTTTTTTTTTTTTTTTTTTTTTTTTTACCGTTCTCAGACATCGCAGGAAAACTTTACTTGGGAGTTGGAACTCTGAGGACTTTCCTTCTATATCCTTATTCTAAGCACTTTCCATTTTTTAACCTCTTGTATTGTAAATAAAAACACTCATCAACTCGTAAGATTCCATCTACCCTACATGACTAGAAATATAGTGGCAGTTGCGTAGGTGGGGGCTAACCATAACAACCACCCCAAGGCCTTTCACGGGGCGAAAGGCCGGGCTACTGATTGAGGCTCTACTGTACGTTTGCTGCTTTTCCTCTGGCTCAAGAGGCGACAATCGAGTTCAGGGTACTGGTGATACGTTGCTATACTTGAGACGCAACATCAACTTTGATTGAGCCACGGGGGAAAACGAAGAGCAACATCAACTTTGATTGAGCCACGGGGGAAAACGAAGAGGTGAGGAACGCCAACCATACAACTGGCGAAGTAGACTGGATCCGCCTAATAAAGTAAGTTCCAACAGAAAACTTATTACCGATTCCATTCAGATGTGTGCCAAATTATAAGACGCTCTAGCTTAAACTTTGCTATGTATCTAGAATAAGCAATGTATAAATGCATGGTAAAACCTATATATCTAAATCTAAAAAAAAAAAAAACAAAATACCTTACAGTTCGGAATGGAATATTTCAATAGAAGACTCAAGCAAGCATTACTCACTACCAGTGTGTGAATGAGGTCATCGCTACAGTAACACTCCACCTCCGGGCTACACAAGATCAATCACACAGCACGCAAGAGAGTAGCAATCAAACAGCAATGTAATGACTTTCCTAAAAAAACAGCAATAGAATAAACAATATTGAGAATTCCTACACACCACAGCTCTTTTGTTTATAATTATAATAACATCGCCTACTGTTTATTGACATATATTTGATGTTACACGTCACTAATTTCTTTACAACAGGATTGGGTCAAGCCATAGCTCCCCGTGTGGTGAAGCCAATACATAATACATGTGTCGCATACAAGAATGGCCAAGCACAATGCATGATATAATCACACAAAAATCGCATTTGCTGGGGCACAAATTTGCTCTTGTTAACTATGTAGCCTACAGAAGTTGCGCACTGCCAAATGGGTTGTGTTGTTGATGCCCGTTGTTCGCCACTGGGAATGCACCGAAGCCAGCATCCAGAAAGGGATTGTTTGTTGCAGGGCTCATGCCTATCTGTGGCTGCATAGGTGGTCCAAAGGGATTTGGTTGCATCATCGTGGGGATCTGCTGATGCTGTTGAGACATGGCAGCCATTTGAACTGATGGTGGCGGAGCAACTTGGTTTGACATCGCGAAAGGATCATTTGTCATGAATGGATTAGGCGCTGCTGAACCATACATCTGTTGCTGTTGCCTCTGCCTGTAGGCCCCATCATCATAAAGGCTGTCCAAAATGAGCTTGTCGAATCCACCACCCTGTAAAATGTGGCCAGAAGTTTGTTTTGATTGAACACAGTTTGCAATGCCACAAATTGTATGAAATACTGTTGCTATGATTCAATGGTAAGCCAGCTAAACTGGCTAAATTGCATTCTAGCATACCAATCAATTGGTTCAAGTGCTCAAGGTATCCTGCCTCCATTCCAAATCATAGGTCATTTTAGCTTTTCTGGAGTGCATAGTAAAAACTATGTACCTTGAAAAGCCGAAACAGCTTATAATTTGGAATGGATGCGAGTATTTCACAAGGTGCACATGGTCTGCCAAACATGCAATTACATTGGCATCACTATGCAGTCTAGATCTACTGATTATGGGTGTAACACAGGGCATAAGACATGCATGTTTATCTTCACAATCACTGTAGGGCAGACAAGGGGAGCTACTCATTATGTTTATCTTGAGACAAGAATCCAAAAGACTGATCTGAACTTATCCATGCAGTTAGGCATTCCGCACCCTTTGGCCATATCTAAGATATGCAAGGCTGATGTATGGGCCACAGTAATACTGAGAGTACATCAAGTGATCTGGCCTTGATCCACAGAACAACATATTCAGATGCTACAGCATTTCAACATGCAATGGAAACATAAACACAATCAGAAAAAAACAGATATGAAGGTTAAAGGAACAAACCAATTGACCGACAGAAGCAGATGAAGAAGAAGTGTTGCTCGGTGCGGTAACAAGGGCAAGTTCCCATCCTGTAGGATCAAACCCCTTGTCTTGAAATGCCGTGTTACCAGTTGTTGAAGCACCATCTGATAAAGATGCAAAGAATCAACCGCTTAAAGAAAGATCCTTTACAGGTACTTACATGTGCTAGGAATTCACAAGTAACACAATACCTGATGGAACAATAGCCAAGGCAAGAGCATTGCTTTCCTCTATAGCTGATGCAACAGGATTTGCATCATCTAAGCCCTATGAGCAAACAAAAATTCAGATTGTAGAAACAAATAAGTTTTAGACCATAATATTAATTATTTATTTTACCCACCAGTAAGTCACCAGTATCAGCCACCTCAGTCTTGGGAGGAGGTGAAACAACTTCCGTAACAGGTGGTACTGGAACAGGTTCTTCAACTGGTGCCTTTTCCTCTTCAACAGGAGCAGGCTCAGGAATTTCCTCTGATTCTTCAGGTTTGTATGTAAGAAGAAGCCGTTCAGGAAGTTCCTGGTGAAAAAAAAAAAAAAAAAAATTCATCTTATTCCAGTACTCAGAAGAATACCAAAAATGAGAAATAAACCACAGAATCTCAAGGTGGTCAATAAAAGGCTGACTGTGAATTTCAAGTTTACTAGTAATAGAAGCAAATGATATAATTAGTTGGTGTGTAGACCTAAAATTGAAACAAGAGAATAAAGGAAAACTGGAGAAGCAATTATGAAGGTTTAAGCTACAGCAATGTGTGCTTAAATTCAAGCTCTATATTTTCACTAGAGAAACCTTGTCACTTAAAACAGGGGAAAAAACAAGCCATGTGCTTTCCAATTGCATAAATAGATAATAATAACAATAAGTAATTAAACAACAACAAGAAAAAAAATTAATCAGAAGCAAGTTGGCGTAGGATAGACTGCATGATATCAAATCCAACAATTGAGCACATATTAATGGTATAACCCAATCACTAACCAGGGGTTCTCGAACTGGGACCATGCGTGGAGCTTCCTTCACATACTCCTCCATAGTTGCAAGAAATGTTTGTGGTGGCTGAGAAATACCCCACATAAGATGTCACAAAAAATCCAGTGCAGATAGTCAAGACTAGACAGACAGTACAAGTCCTCACCTCCCTCAGAGTGGGAAACTGAAAATTCCTAGCAAGTTCTAAACCCCGGCAATTCTCGTAGAAATCAGATAGACTCCCAGCCTGAAATGTGTCAAATAACCTATAAGAGCAACGAAAACACAGTGTTTTGATCTTTCAGAATCTTGGAATACTTCAATGATCATCCTCTTTTGGCCTCTGGAGTTACCTGTTGGCCAGCCCTTCTGTAGATTTCAAGAGCTTTAAGTGCTTCATGTCTTGGCATCTCAAAAAACTAAACAAAATGAAAGCCAACATAAGTGCATATTGCCAGCCATGCACAAGAAGATATTTCCACATGAAAACTAGCCTTTACCTTATCAACAAGGTTGATAATTCCATCATTTATCGCACAATAAATTTTAAAGCTTTCTTTTAGCACCTGTCCAAATATAACCATAATATGAGGTCAAATCAACTATCAAAGCATGAAACAAATGTAGAATAGATGATACTATTATTTACTATATAGCAATACAATGACAGTTTCCAAGCAGGGAAAAATAGGGGCATAATTCAATACCTGTATAGGGTAGAGTACTTTCACATATCAATGAATAATAATATAACACAAGCTTTCATGGATGCTTCAGGAACAACTAATATGGAACATTGAAGGAAATATTTCCAGCAGTAAACATAGGTAATTTCAGGAAATATTTTCTTATTGTACTGGATATGTATCACAGATATGATACTGATAATAAACAATAAAAACTGTACGCACTATAGTTATAGCAGGAAAAATTGCTCTATTTTCAGTTTTCCACCAATATCATTTTGATAGGTTGAAGAGCCAAGGCTGACATATTTGTTTAAAAAATATAATTACATAAGTTAAAAACAAATAGTGCTTTCCTATCCTAAAATAGCAGACATGTCACACTGCACCACAAACAAATCGAGACAAAGAACAGAGCTTACCAAAGCTAGAGCATATTGCACCAAGTAGTTATTATTTGCAGCTCCTTCAGGCTACAGAGGGGGCAACAAACTTATGTTATGTTTCAAGTAGAAGAAAGAAAACAAACTAAATGAGGAGGAGCTAGCAGACTAGATAGCCAAAAGTTAAAAGAGATAATCACCCGACATCCAACAAGTCGGTATAGTAACTGCTGCAGCGCTGGCAGCTGCTCTAACAGATCCTGTGAATCTAACTCTCTTGTTCTACTGTGACCCTGATGGCAAAAAGAGAATTAGTTGACGAATTAATTAGTATACTGGAATTAGTACTGAAATTAAACACAGTTGCAATCCTCAAATCTAATCATTTGCAGGCTTGAAGTACCAAACTGAGATGTAATGTTTCAAACCTTTTCAGGACCTTGACCTTGTTTGGTCAAACGCTCAGCTTCGACATCATACTTAAGAACTCTGAAACATTCCAACCTTTCCTCCAAAAACAAACCATATGTGCGCACCCAGGCAGAACAATCCCAAGCTGCACAGAATTCGGAATCAGAAAACAAGGAAATCATGAGGTCATAAGCAGGTTCGGGGCAATTTTCTACCAAGTCAGAAATTCTAACCAATTGGACTGGAGTCATCTTTAAAGTTTGAAAGTTGCAGAATCCGTCCCCTTTGTGTAAAGTTAAGAAGCTCTTCTCGAAATGTAGGATCGCCCTCGCGAAGAAGTCTATGGATTACTACGAGTGTTTTCAGAGCAACCTACATGTCACAAAATGGATATAGATAAAATTAATTACCAGCGTATGAAATCAGAGAAGAATTTTAAGATTTTGTCTCGCAACTGCAACATTTAGCTTTGCTAATCATTCATGAAGAACCTTGAATGGAAATACTAGTTACTACCAAAAGAGAACCAATCATTCTCAAATAATTATCACAAGAATTACATAAGCTAGATCCAAAAGGTTCAGAATGCGACTATTAACTTCCTTCAAAACCCCAGTTAACATAATCCAGGAAACTACAAACAACCAATCTACTAATCTAGTATACACTGAAACACTATATTTCCAAATGAAACAAGGCATAGCAACTACTTCTATCCACTTGTACATCTTTGATAAGAAGATACAAGAAATAGTGCAGGTTACATTTCAAGTCACAGATTTTCATCTCAAATCATAAAAAGTATTAACCTAACTAGGGTATCAACCGTAAGATTTTTTTTTTCCTAGAACACGCAACACAGGAGATCTGTGTATCTTTGTATTAGAGATAAGGAGAGAAAGAACATCCCATACAACACAACCCTCATATCTCACTGGAGAATAAGCGAACCACAAACACCTGAAACAGAAAATCAAGGAATGACACTATCCCGGACTAATCAGGTTAGACCTAGCCCCTGACCTATGCCCAATTCCTGAAGCTTTCTAGCTCCAGCCAAGGCCCCAAATGCTCATCTCCTCCTATTACAGATAGGCCACTGAGAGATGGGGGAAGCACCATCAAAGACACACTTGTTTCTGTGAATCCATAATGTCCAAGCACCTCAAATGACAGCACTGTTAAATCCCTTCATGCTACACTGTGTGTTGTAATGTTATTTGAATGAAGACAATTGTTCCCACTTACTCACCCGATTCTCAGCATTTCATTTTAAGGCTTTGTTCATGCTTACAAACAACTCAACAGATATTCCATATATCACCATGGAAATATATCATCCAAAGTATAAACTCAAATGTCCTTAATATGATGACATGCTAACGTGCAGCACGTTCGCAAAAAGAAAGTCCAATTAAGAATACGTCCAAAAACAATTAAATCTCGAAACAGCACGAACAAGGAAAACCCTCATGCGAGCATAGAACTTACAATCCAGTTGCGGGTCTTGGCAAGACGGCGGGCAAGCGCGTGGATGCAGTAGGCGACATCCGCCCGAGGCCTGGCGATGGACGTGGCTGCAACAACCTCTGCAACACCACCACACAGCAATCAACAATCATCAAACACAACACGAAACCAAACCTAAAAGCAGGCACGCCCCTTCCCTCCTTTCAGAGCCTCCCCCTCACCACTCAGAGGCACGATCTAATTCCGCCCGTCCCCATAATAAACACTAAATTAGGCCGGAGCTTAGATACGCGGAAACACGGGGTATAAGAACGAATCAACGCACTGCGCAGGTGTCGTTCCTTGGGCGGGCACTCCACGTGGTTAGTCGCCTTCACGATCGCCACATCCAGATCCTACAAAAGCGAGCAGACACCAATCAAAACCCGCAGATCCGAGGCTGCTCCCGCGCTCCCAGCACACCGCCTGCTCGCCTAGCAGACGGGGAGACTAGGGTTTGGGAGCAACCGCCCAAACTTAGGTCGGAGAAAAAAATCCCGGGAAAATCGGGGGAGACGACAACGGATCGAAGGCGCACCTTGAAGTCCGAGTTGAGATTGGCGAGACTAACGGTGGTGGTGTCCTTGATGGCGCCGTAGGCCTTGCGCCAGCTCTGCATCGACGCCATTTCCTGGGGGACGGCGGGCCGCTTCGTCCTCCTCGCCGCCTCTTCCTTCCCCTCTCTCTATCTCGCCTTCTGGTTGGGGGCGCGTAGGATTCGGGTTTTTTCTATTTCCTCCTCAGGGCGGTTTTGCTGGCCTGTAAAATTTCGCCGACGGGGAGGAGAGTGAAAATGAACAAGGCGAGGCTGCTTTTCGCGAAGTTGCGTACGAGGAAGGGTGCGTCTGGAGTGACGACTTCCCTCTCGTGGTTTACGAGCGGAAGGTTCGAGGCTTTGAAGAAGCGTCTCGTGTGGACGCCTTGGATTTGCATTAAACCCCTCCGACCTGGCAGAAATGTGTTTTTAGTTTCCATGGGGTTTTGTGGCGAATACTAGTAAGATGGAGCAGAGACCCCGTTGAATGAAAGTGTGGTCTACCTTTGACTTGTGTAAAGGTCAAAGGACAGATAATGCGGATAAGTAGGAGTAAACCTGAGGTGCACTATACCTCCAACAACATATACACAATCGCTCTTTTTCATAGTATAAAGTTGTATATGTGATGCAATATATCTTAAAATAATATTATAGGCTTACTTACATTAGATTGTGCATGTGATAATCACCAAAAAATATTTTTTCTCAATATCTTAAAATAATGACATCTTGAACTAAGAACTTTAGCCCAGGCGGATGCGTCCAATTTCCAACAGTCAAAAATGAAGGTTTGAAATCAATGCTTAGCAGCTAGGCAAGATTCCTAGGTCTACACTTAAACAGTCCCTAAATCTATGTATCGAATAAATAGACTATGTAGCAATCAATAATCAACTTTTGTTTTCTATCCTTGATGTCGTATTTTGGTTACATAAACAAAGTTCTTTGAGGACAATTTATAGCTAACTAAGTCCCTAAATCTATGTATCGAATAAATTTTAAAGATCCTCTCACGATGTCATCAATCAATAATCAACTTTTTATCCTTGATGTCGTATTTTGTTGTTACATAAACAAAAAAGTTCTTTTTAGGACAATTTATAGCTAAATAAGCTAAGATGTTAATTTGTTTTGTTTGATGTGCTCCATATTTTCAAATAATTTTATTAAAAAACTAGATCTAAAGTTTCAAATGATACTAATTATGATAGGGTCTCATTATTTAGCAAATGCTCCAAACAAATGTTCCATGGGGTCCATGTGTGTTCCATGGCTCCATGCGTGATGCTTCTCTGCCTCTCGGTTGCTCGCTTCGGTGTCAGGCACCTCTGAACGGACGCAACCCGCGTCGGCCAACGAAACGATGCTGGGATGTGGACCCTCTTTTTCTACCATGGAACCGAAAATTTTTTTCAGTGATGTTTCTTGCCCATGACCATGATTAAAAATTGGGGTTTCAGTGATGTTTCTTGCCCATGACCATGATTAGCTGTTTACTTCAGTCTGGAAATTCTGAATTCCAAAGAAAAAAGATGAACAACATGATTAGTCTCCAGCCTTCCAAAGTGATCCATTGCGTTTCGCTAGATGAACGAAGACAGGATGGCCGGAGAATTTGACACCACTTGACCACTTCCATTATTGATTTCTGTTGTTCCCAATCATTGCTTGGATTCACTAATCACTAGGTTTAGGCAGCCATGAATGAATCTATGTACGTTTGTTGCTAACTTGACATCTGGTTCCAATAGTAGTTCTCCCACAACAATCGTAGGACCTAAACTCCTGCTGGATGCAGTTCGGTGGTTGGCAGTTAGGCTTTGATTTTGTCCTGATGATATTCCATTTTTTAACAAGAAGACCCAATCCCATTGCAATTTCTTTGCGGAAAAGAAGAAGATTGCTTTCATTTCGCTGTGATAATATAAACGGAGTAGTACCCAGAGAAGCCACAACAAATCTCAAACAAATAACAAAAAAGTGGTCATCAACATTGCGTGAAGAGAGAAGGCACAAGTGATGGTAGTGAAAACACGTTGCCTCTGTTCTTTCCCCAAGGAATGGCAGGCATCTGGCCTCTGTGTTGACATGCCATGTCGACATGTTCTGGAATGTGGACCAGGCCGGGCCCCGTGACCATGACCTAGCCGTCCATGGCGGCTTGACGGATGGTACAACAAGACTCGAGGAAGGGGACAGAGGACCCCCTCTGGTCGTGTGGTGCTTTGGGCTGTCCCCTTCCTCGAGTCTTCACGCTGCTCTCTGCTGGGCTCTTTACTTCTAGTCCTACTCCAGGATCCTCTGCACTCTTCAACTCTACGCTACGTTGCTCACACTTCAAGAACCTTCACAAGGGAACAGCCAAACAGGCATGCAAAAATGTTCAAGTTGGGGATCTACAGGTCTCAGCCACAGGTTTTCAATGTTATCCCCCGGTAAACTACCATCTGTTTGTTAAGGCCCATAGTACTCAGATACGTAAATGCAGCTCCCAGCCAAGTCAGTCGTTGGCCCCCTGGGCAAAATGGCAAGAGGAGGACCGTGGTCCACGATGGACCACTTGGGTAAATGCAATGGCAATGCAACAAACAGAGAGGAAAGGGGGCCAATACAATACTATGGTACTACTACTACAGTCCCAAGTCTCCAACTGCGCCATAAACTTCATTCATTAGCCATCACAAGCTGCAATGTTTCGCTACAGTTCAAAAGACCGCTGCGCTGTCCCAAGCTCCCAATCATGGCGCCACGGCACCAATGATGACCTGTCACGGAATCTTGTACACCACATATGACATGAGGGATGCTCTTACAGGTCGGAAAGCTTCAGCAACCTCCAATCCATTATCACAGGATATTCAAGCAGAGCAGAGCTGACAGCTGAGTGCTTATGATGAACTCGCATCCTACCTTTTGATGTTAGTGCTGTCACGAACTTAAGACAGGGATCCCAAAAATCATGGTGCTTCAATAGCAAAATATTTACAGCTATACATCGTGTTACTCCGATCTTTTTCAGATAAATTTTACTCACCAGTCACCAGTCATCGGCATGTACTGTACGAAGTAAGTAGGATAGTGTAGTATACCATCACCAATGCTAATGGGCGACGTTTTATACAGAAGAAGCGGACAATGTACAGGTGCGCCGGCGGCCGGCCTACTCCTCCCTGGGTATCCACCGGCTCCACCAGATGCTTTTGCGCTGGCTGGCGAGCTCGTCCATGCTCTCATTGATCGTTTTCACGATCTTCTTCTGCAGGCGCAGCACGGAGGCAAGCACGTTCCGCTGGGCGCTGCCTTTCTTCGGTTTTATTTCCTACACGAAACACAGTGAACAAAGCACACACACAAAAGTGGTGAGTCTTCGGTCTTCTCCTGACAGATCATACGTTTACCATTTATCCCTAGAGTCACAGTCACAGCATGCAGAAAACCGTGTCTGAAAATGACATGCTGTCTGTCTTCTAACTGCTTCAACAGCTCTTGGCATTTCAAATCTTTGTGTGTTCTGTGTAAGATTAGTGATTTGAAAGGTAAAAATTTGTTTGTCCAAGAACACTCGGAACAAAGCAACAACTCCAGTACTTATTTTTAAGCCCTTTGTGTGTTGTAAACTACTAGTTAGTATGCAATCATACTGCCTCAAAAGGATAGGTAAGGCTGCCATACGTACCCTAAGCTCTTGAAGCTGTGCTTCTGTAAAGCCTCCCACATCTTCAGTTCCTGACCTTGCCATGAGGCCGATAATCCACCGAGCCGCTTCACTGTAGTCCTTCTGGGTTGCCCGGAACAGTTGCAGCCGTAAGTTTTGCATGACAGAGAGGCCAAGGAGCCCCTCACGGTTGAAGTATGGGTGTGCCAATGCCGCCTCAGCACTGGTCCTTTGCCGTGCTTTGTACCGGACCATAGATGTGAGGAGTTCCCATCCGATACCATTGTCTAAATCCATGATGTCAAAGCCTCTCCGAAGCTCAGCAGTAGCTCGTGGCTCCACCAGATTCCTCCAAGCTTGTAAGTCATAATCGCATCTCTTCAGTTGGCGATTAAATTGTATGAGACTGCCATCAGTTCGGAGTGAAGGGAATGCCTACAAAAGAAAAACGATATCTTGTTAAAGTCTTGAAGATATTGCAACAACTTAAAGATATCCAATGGAATTCCACAGAAAGATGCTGCCATGGTAAGTATGTAAAACAAAATAATAAGATCATCCCAGCAGATTTTAGTGCAAATCTACATCTAACAACACCACAGTTAAAACGAGTAAACAACAGTGTAAACTGCTCAAGTTTGGTTTCACTCCATGCTATAGATAGATGATGCTGGCTGAATCAGATTGTGGAGATGTAGCTAGCTACAGAGCATATTCTGCACACATTAAGAAGACGAGGACAAAGTGTAGGTTGGTAGAGCTAGAAAAAGGAGGTTGGATGAAGAGAGTAAAAAACACTTGAAATTAGTATAGCAGAGTGTCATGACCTATGCAATGTCGCAACAAAAGATATCTCTCATTTCAATAAAACACAAAGACAATCCCATTAGTTAATTAATATGTGTGCTCACATAAATCATAATGATCAGATGAGCAAATGCAACCATCTTTTTTTTTTTTAACCAAGAAAATGCAACCATCCTGCAAGTCAGTAATAACTAATACAATGGTCACTACAAGCACATGATATCCAAAAACTGGATGGAGTTTTGAAGAGACGAACATAGTAGAAGAGCCTACCCAAGCAGCAGTGTAATATAGAAGGAAGTACTATCATGGGATTCAAACCATGAACAATAACAATCATCACAGCCTGTGGTCTGTGGAGATTGGAAAATACCAGTTTTAGACCTTTTCATATTTCTTAGTCGTGTGCTCTAAGATATACCAGCACTGCTGCACCTAGCATTGTATACCTGTACTGATCCTTAATACATAACTTTGCCTCTACTAATTTTTAATATATAATTGTGCCTCAATCTGTTTTTCAGACACTGACAAATATATGTTATACCCTGTAATCACTCACCATCTGTAAGAATATGAGGCCCAAGCTATATATGTCGAATCTGTCAGGAAGATTCAGCTGTCAACGGAAAATATCACTGTATAAGTTTAAGTAATTATCCATAATAAAGGAACAAATATCTCACAGACATGAAAAGAAAAAACAGTTTGAAGGAAACCTGCCACAGGACTGGAGACAAAGTTGTTGCAACTGGAACAGAAGGAGCAGATGGGGTCTGTGTGCTCATAATATATTGCTCTGGTGCAGCATACCTGCCAGGTATTTTATAGTTTCAACAAGCTTTTCTAGTGAAACCATTAGCACAAACAGCTTTGCAAGGTAAAATGTTTTGACTAGTGGAGAATTTTCTTTGATGTTGCCATGTTATGCACGTATTGATAATGAAGGTAGCTGTCAGTACCTTGGATCCAAAAGGAACTCTTTAGGAATATAATTAATTCCTACTCGTAAGTCAGCTGCGGCTCCAAGATCAATAATTTTGAAGGTTCGCGATCCTACCAGAGAGAAACATTTAAAAATTAATGCAAAATATTTTAGCATGAAACTGCAAACAAACTGAGATTTTTTTATTACCCTCTGAAAATATCACATTTTGAGGTTTTATATCTCTGTGAACAATTCCTGTTGAATGAAGTCCATCAAGAGCAAATAAGAGTTGTCTCATCACTGTTTGAATGATCTTATTCTCTCTTGCTATTCCCTTTGGCAAGTTCTGGACATTGCCAAGAATTTTTGTCTCCACCTAATTGGTGAAAAAAAATCAAGCCACAGCTGTTAAGAACATAACAGCCACTCCATGTCACTGTAAATTTGTTATGGGTTCTTGGTTGACTCAAAAGTTAGAATGCATAACATGGAAGGTTTAAGTTGTCTCCTCAGCAATAGATAAATATGAAAGACTGCAATTTGCCATACAATGACAATGTTAACTTAACAAAAAGATGTCAATCAGACATGCCTGAATATTCTCAAATAAAAAGAAAAAAAAAAAAAAACATGCCTCACTACTCTCTCTAACTGTGGATCAGAAACTGAGGCTAATGTCTAATAAGCTAAAGGATCATACTCCCTCCGTTCCAAAATTGTAAGTCATTTTTGGCTTTTTTAGGATTCCTAGTCTTTTTTAGGGTGTACTAATCTTGCTAAACAAGCATAGTTCCAAACAAACACAACTGGTCACACATTTTACTGGAACTGATTGAGCTTGATCATTCTAGTACAACTAAGCAAGTCAACACAGTGCAAAGGTAGACAGAAAGTACAGCTGAGATATTTTCAGCATCAAGGTGGTAATCGTAAGCTAAATCAACTGCAGTTCATTCAAACAAGTAAGTAACACAACAAACATGAGAAAAAAATGCTGGTTCAACTGAAGTTTGAGCAACCAAAGTAACTTGAACTGACTCAAGACTTTTTCAAGGTGGATGCAGAACTTACATTGTAAGGGAATTCCTTGCTTTGCATGAGATCATAAAGTGTATCTTCGCCTTCAAAACGCCAAATAATCCAATATTCTTCAGCTCCCTTACCTTTTGCTTTGGACTAAAAGGCAACATGCAATGCCTCAGGAATCAACTAAATTCTAGTAATGAAAGCTAAGACCATTTTGAACTTATCCTTAGGAAAAAAAAAAAAAACCCTCAACACAAGCAAACTGTAACTGTGAGTATACCTCGCGAAAGCCATAAAGAAAATCCGCACAGCTACTAGCACATGCCCTCCTGACACGTTCATTCATCCAAATCTCCACCGCGCCATACTCTGTTGCCTTCTTCACGACCACATCCCCTTGCTTCAAAGATGAATAAAAGGTTTTAGACGTCCATTGTTATGACTTGCCAAATTGCCAGGGTTTTAGATATCCTGAAGTCTTCAAATCCAGTCAATAAACCAGTATGAAACCGATTCCCATGTTTTTTTTTTTAAAAAAAAAAAACTGATTCATATTTAATCAAAGTTTAAAAAAGCGCTAAGCGAGCGGTGACCCACCGCTTAGAGCTTAAGCAGGCTTAAGTGTACAAAGCATCGCCTAGTTGCCGCTTAAGCTCCGAAGCGTACAAAGTGGCAGCCTCCCGCTTAGCGCTTCATCGCACTTAAGCGGCCCCTAAGCGACACTTTTCTGAACTTTGTATATGATAACAACAACCACAGTAGTGCACAGTTAACTCGTGTGGTCACAATATTGAATGTACATCCATTTTTTTCTAACTTCTTCAAGAGAACAATTCCTCTCTTTTTTTGACGTTTGAAGTTTGAACCACGCACTCAATAATCAAAATGCCCAAAGTGCACAGCATCTGGCTTTACCCTGCTACCCACTTTGTTGTCTACGCCAAGCACAACGTATCAACTGACGATTAGCAGCCTGAATTCTAGAGTCGAAGCCCTTACAGATTACATGACGATGCGTGCGGCATTAGCCTTACCTTCGCCGCCGCTTCGGGGTTCGCCAGTGACGCTTTATACACGACCCCGAATGCGCCCTCCCCAAGCTTCTTCCCGAGCACGAAGTCATCCTGCCGAATCACCATGTCAGCCCAAACGGTGGCGATAGATGACTTGGGGTTCGGAATTTCAAGCGCGAGCAAAACACACCTTGCGGAAGGTAGGGCGGAAGAGGCGCTCGGCGAAGGCGAGGACGAACATGTCGAAGAACCCCGGCGCGACGCCGGGCGTGGCCCAGAGGTACGACACGGCGGCGAGCGCGAGCGCGACGCCGGGGGCCGTGATGGTGAGCCCGTCGTTCTGGGGGAGCGTGCTGCGGTAGATGACGTCGCCGCACTGCATGACGGTGCAGGGGAGCCCCACGCCCACGGCCTCCACCAGCTGCCGGCCCAGCCCCGTCGCGACGCCGCCGAGCTCCGCCGTCACCGGCCGGAACGACGCGGCGGCGGGGCTCGCCGGCCGCCGGCGCCGGCGCCGGAGGAGGGTGTCGTGGCCGGGGAGGAAGGAGGTGGAGAGGCCGAGGCCACTAGCGGCCATTTCGGATTTTTCCCGATTTTTTCCTGGTTGAAAAATGCGGCTCGCGCTATCTATTCCTCCGTGACCGTGAGTTTGAATTATTATTATCGTTCGCGAGATAATTTCATTCAAGCGTGTGGAATGGATGAGTTTGACACGTGTCTGTGGGTCCACATGTCAGTGGCGCTAGACTTCCATAAAAATTGAGGAAAAATAAACAAAACGTGCTTGTAGTATGTTTGACGTGTGAGTTGTGAACTTCCACGATGAGTTGAGTACTTCCTAAGCAGTGAATTTTGGAACAGAATACGGATATAATACAACAGCTACAATGTAAGAAGATATTTTCTCTAGGTTTACTTAGCATGTGTCAAAAATACAAAAACGGGAGGCCAAAATTTGTGGGCTTGTGGCTATGACGAGATAGACGTGGAGTGGAAGCATCGGATGCTTCCGCGAGCTAGTGGCTAGGATCTGCTCTCAAGTCTCAGCCTCTCACTCTCTGTCTCATGCTCCCATACAAGACACGGTCGATTCTTCTTCTCCTTCGAGGGTTGCCTCAAGTGCTTGTATGTATATATCAAAACAAGAAAACAAAGAGGTTGAAAAAGGATAAAGTGTAGTTTTCAATCTCCAACGTACACGAAAGTTAGATTTTAAACCACAAACTATAAAATCAGGTACCGGATACCCACCAACTGTCGAAACCAAACAAATATGGTCCTTTATCTAGTTTTCAACATGGTTTTAAAATTTCTAAAATAATAAAACCCTATTTTTAGTCTCTAAAATTCATTAACTTATTATTTTAAATCCAAAAAATGTGAAATTGGTACCATTTTTTCTAAACAAATATCTATTCATTGGTGCTATATTTGGGGTTATTTGAATCTTATTTGATCATGTTTCTAATTAACTAGAACAAAAAATAAACAAAAATAAACAAGCTCTAAATATTGTAAATAGATAGTCAACAGTTACATAAGAATTTTTGAAAAAAATTAGAATTAGTTTTATATTTCTCGATTTAAAATAGGTTATATGAATCTTCAGAGGTTAAATTAGACTTTTACTCTTTATAAAATAGAAAAATACCTTTGAAACCATTTAAAAGGCTAAATTTGTCCATTTCGATTGTTCGAGGGTCTCTAGTACCAGTTTATAATTTGGCTTGGAAATCAAACTCTCATGCAAGTTGAAGGTTGAAAAATCGTTTTACCAAAAAATCAATCCCGGGCAGGACTGTTGTTGTTACTTCATGGATGCAAATCAGGTAGTTACATAAAAATTTGCTTGATATTGATACATCGGCACATCTGCTAATACGTTGAAGTACCTCTAAAAGCTAAAATTCCTATGTTCTTTTTTTGGTAATACATAGGAGTTGTCCTCGCTAAAGATAACAAAGGGTGACGAGGGAGTAAGAAATATTATTTTTACAATAACTAGCAAATGTATCTGCATTGTAACATGACACAATTTGTTTTACAGTGATCATACCAATGATCATGTGCAAGCTAGTTTTTGTTATTTAATTGGACTTGGTCCAACCTTAGATCAAATAATGAGCTACCTATGATAAGTAGGTCATTCTGGAAACACAGACACTAGAAAAAGTTTTACTGCATAGCAAAATGATATTTTTAGGAAAAACATATGAAGTAATTGGGGAGGTAACAGAAATGGATAATCACGTTTCAGATTTCAGACGTCCGGTTACTAGCAGCTAGCCCAACAACAACTTGAGTACCTAATGGGCTGTCGAAATCGTGGGCCTCTTGTGACTTGGGGTTTCATCGTGGGCCTTACAGGTTGGTGAGCCCATCGACAATGCCCAGACACACACACTCTGCGCGCGCAGTGTTCGTTGTTTCTTTTAATTCGGTCTGCCCTCACCAGTTCGTGCAGGTCGGTGTCTCTCTGATCGTGAAGCAACTCGCATAACATGGCCAGGGCGTGGACGAGGCCGTTGTTTATCGTGGTCAAATGTAACTAAGATGTCCTCGCGAAGAATCAAATCCAAAGAAAACCCCATTTTAACAGCCATGCACACCGCGCATGGGTTTGGTCAGTTCATGCGGTTCATGCCTGCTCTGCTTCTAATGGTTTAATTAATTCCCAGAGTCAAAGGAGAATAAGTTAAACAAAATAGCCCTTTGCAAATATCGCGGTGCTCGGAACGAAATCTTGACGGTGTCCTTGTTTAGAGGTTTTATAGGATTGTATGTATGTGTAAGTTGTTCATCAGCCAGATAGATAGCAGCAATTAAGGCCACCTAACTGTGCATAAAGAACTGCATAGTAGTGCCTAGTAGATAGATTCGATCTTTGTTTCTGTCTGTTTGCTAATTTGTTTGATGATCGTCAGTTTGAATGGGAGAAATAGTTTTGGTCATGGGCATGGAAATGTAGATATATATTTGTCCAAGAAATGGCCCACATCTTGATTTCATTTCCTCGGAATAATATAAATCAAAGCCATGCCATGACAGTATGGTTTCAGGTATCCATGGAATGATGTCTTTGTCCCTAGGAAGGATGACTAGGATCCTTCTATACACATACACTTTATATGTCTAGCCTCTCTAATGATATATACTATACGCTTATATATCATCCTGGAATTATTCAAAGATACAGTTTGTTAGGGCACTCGATCACAGTAGACAAAATATACTCCCTGATTTGGCTGCTCTCCAGACTTGAGGAATCTGGTGCTGGACTGCTGGCCCATGCCAAAAATCATACATGTTTCGGTTACCAATCACCATCTAGCAAACTGCAAGGCACACTCATAGCTCGGTTCTGAAAGCACAGCAACCAGCAGTTTATCAGCATTCTAAGTTTCTCAGTTAGCATTAGCATGGCAATCAACCTGCTGCACTTGTTCTCCTGAACCCTGATGGTTCATGACTAATCCAGTAACCCTTTTCTCTGAAGCAAACATGGAAATGCATACGAACGGATCGGACCTGATCTATTACTCTGTCTGAACTCTGAAACAACCACGTTCCTGCCTTGAGCTCATAATAGACAGCAGCACCCTGACCCAGGCCACGCCGAGCAGCGAGCAGCGAGCAGGAGCCTGTGACGGTGAGGTGGCGAAGGCTGGCCGTGTTCAGACGCGGCTCCCATCCCCCATCCCTATGTGTCTCCTGCGGTTTTCGAAGATGGCCGTACGCCGACCCGCAAAAGAAACGGCAATAATACGCTCGCCTTGCTTGCTGTTGCTGCTAGTGGCCTTTCCATGGCCCGAAAACGCAGTGGAATCCGCGCACGTGACCGCCACATGATCCGATCGAGTAGACGGACTTGCCTTGACTCGGTTGCATCAGCATTCAGGAATGCGTGCAGGTGCAGGTGCAGGTGCAGGTGCCGGTGCAGTCCCAAGGGCTCGATCAGCTCCGGCCATGACCTGGCCGGGCTGGGGACCAGTTCAGTTTCCTGCATGGTATGTACAGCACAGCAGTGGTTCTGGTTGCTTAACAAATTCCAACTTTCCAGCAGCAGTTTGCAGTGGAAACTGCGAGTCATTTAAGTTCAGTGTCGAGTTATATGATCGTCTAGGAGAGGGGGAAAAATGGAGATTAAGCTTCTGCTCTAATGCAACGACATGAAGTTTAATTTGGACTGCATCATATGTTCTGCATATACTTTTCACTTTGAAGCAGAACCAGTATGGAGCGATTCCTATGGACCTGTCTTTGTTTCGTCAGTGAACTCCACAGTCCACACTTCATTTGCACACAGGCATCAGAGAGCAGAGATAGATGGTCAGCACTGGCCGGAGTTCAGACTTCAGACTGAACAAATCTTCCCTTCAGATGCATGCCTGTACGGTTCCATACCTCTGATAGCTAGCTGAGCCAGATCATTAATTCATCAACACCTTACTTTAATACAAAGATACACGAACCCTTTGCGCGTTCTCAGAAAAAATATATAAGAAACAAAATGTTCAATGAAATAGAAAACTTCTCATTCTAATATCTGTTGGAATAATAATTAATGTGACATTACATTACATGCTACATATGTCCCTTTAGAATAGCATATCGTCTTGCCCAAGTTGAGGCCGAGTTTACCGTGTGCAACCGACCAAGACAGTTCCGCAGACGAAGGCAGGCACCTACCTGCTAGGCATAGGCTACCGTCTACTGATGATCCTGCGGCTGCTGCCATCTTCCTGGAATCAAATTCCATTTCATGCCGAAATAGCAGCCACTAGCATTCATACATTATCTGTCGGTTAGGAATCCGAATATCTAGCAGGACATGAATCCGAGATAGGAGCTAGCTAGCTACTAACTACTACAGTCGTACTAGTAGCTACTAAGCATCTGCAAATCCGAATTCCTAATCGCGGCATCGATTCGGTGTCAAGAAGAGGCATTGTCCCCTGGAGCGTCATCAGAGTTCGCGCCACTTGACGGGGCGGGATGCAGCATGTGCTGGTGGAGTGGCAGCGCCAGCCACAGCCTCTCGCTTCCAAGAAGGGGTAGGGTATATGCGCCTTCCAAGGTGACGTTATGATATGCGCAAGTAGGCACCAGGCCGGTGCTACTGGCATTGGCAAGAAGTGAGCCTTCGTCGCCGTCGCCTCATATATAACGCTACGGGATGCTCTCACTTGGCCACACGCCATTGCAGAAGCAGATCCAGCAGTAGTGGTGCAGAGCAGCAGAGCCTTCACAGCTCCTGAGCTCCTAGCTTCTGTTCGTTCCGGACAGGATGAATAAGCCATGGAGCAGCAGCCAGGGGAAGCGCAGGGGAGGAGGGCTCAGCAGGGTGCTGAGGGAGCAGAAGGCCCGGCTCTACATCATCCGGCGATGCGTCGTCATGCTCCTCTGCTACCATGACTGATCTGATTCATCTCCTGCTGCTCTGCTCCTCTTCTTGATCTTCGGTTTTTAGGTGCTCTTGCTGCTTTTGATCTTCGGTTTCTAGCTTGTAGGGTTGACAATTTTTTCATGTACATAGGCTAGTAGTTCTCAGGTAGCTACTAACATCTGAGTGTTGTGTTGTCCCTCCTAAGTCCTACAATGGCAAGGATGTATGTACTGCAAGTTGTTGTCTTGTGTGGTTGATAGCTCTCTATGAGAAATGGAAAATCAAAAGAAAAAAAATTGTCTTTTGGTATCTACCTTTTGTCTTACATTCAGATTCACTTTAGTACAGCTGTTTCACCAATCTTGCATTGCACAAAAGGTCTTCAAATCAAATCGAGTATACATCTAAAGAGGAATCGTTCTGCGCTTGACACTTTATGCGTGTAACCAGAAAGTGAAAATATATGCTATTATTCCGGCCGAAGATATAATCAAACAAAACCAAAGAAGGGTAGGGCAATATACACTACTAACTGAAGATATAATCCCCTTCAGAAAAGAAGAAGAGGATATAATCGGAATCATATGGACTGCCAGGCTGCACGCTGTCGTCTGAGAAAACACATAATTACAATCTGCAAAATTTTCCCGGGCATTTGAATAACCGTTTGGAAATGGCACCACTGATACACATGCCATACTTCCCAGTTTTCCGGTGTGTTCTCTATCTTTCAAGTAGCAAACCCTCTTTTTATTGAAAGAATAGGTTCCTTACAAATTGGTAAATAAACCACCAAGTTGACAACTTGTCTGTGGTACTTTTAGTTTTCCAGCAGCAATAAAAAACTTTAGTCCAAAAAATATACATAGTTTCAGACTTAAACTGCCAAAAGATGGACCATGAAAATCTGTGCAACGATTAAGTAATGGCCTAATAGTACTACTGGGTTCAGTGAGCAGCAAGCACTGGACCACAACTAAATGAGAAGCTTCAAGGCACTTGCATGTACGTCAGGTAAGAATGACCTGTCTTTCGTTCTTGAATTCTGAATTTTGAGAGGCACACACAGCTCATTGTGAGCAGAAGCCTGGCAGATCTCGTCAGATAAAAATGAACTATTGTTTGTCCTTGTTTTGAATAATGACAACTCACTAGATGGTTGAATTGAAGGTCTTTCTAACATGAATGACTAGCAGGCACTGATTATTTATGCAAGAAAAATATATATCAACTGAACATGATAGTTTATGCATGGCAGCTAAGGGCGTTCAGACGTCTCAGCAAATATCTTAGCGATAAACTTTTGGTTAAAATGCTGTTCTGTCCATAGGAATGTTACATGTCTGGCCAGACGATCTTTGGCGAACGCTATAGCCAAGACAAAAAGAAAATCTTGCTGCATTCAGACTTCCAAATTGTTTGTGCATTTGCAGCCACATTTGTATATAGTGACCTCAAACTAGTGAGTCCTGGCTCTGATGAAGTGAGCAGCAGCATAGTCCTCCAGTGCTGCTGTAGAGTTGTTGCATTGGATCACTTCAACACTTCATTCAATATGAAACCAGCTTGCAGGACGCTTTGTTCAATACAGAGATCAACTTAGGTTAGTGTAAATTGGGTCTGTTCCAATTCGAAACCGCTGAGCCTTTTATATAGGGTCGGCAAAACCAGCGGTTTAGCTGCCATGGGATGGGAGCTCGAGACAGACGCTCGTATCCTACAACCACTTGCTTCAGGAACCATGTCCAAGTTCAGGTCACTGCTGTAAATAAACAAGAGTTTGTAAGCAATAGCTCGCTTACTTGCTCTCCAGTGAAGCCGGGTAGTTGCTCAGTAGTTGCTGTACTTGATCAGTAGCTAGCTCTGATGTTTTGGCCTCTTATGCCTGCAAATCAAAGATCAGAATTCAGAAAGGGAGAAAGTCGTCAGGCGTTGGATTAGATTCTCCCATAATTCGCTTGCCTATCGCAAAAGTTGAACACAGAGGGCCATTTACCAGTGATTGATACCCATGAACCGTAAGCCACTGTTTCCTACAATGAACTACATGCTTGTCTGCATTCAGGTTTTCCTAACCTTTTTCTGTTTGCATTTGCATGAAAACTCACTGACGACGATCTAGTTTGTTAGTCTTGAAACTGTAGCAATTATGTTAGCATAGCATGATGATTTAGCTGATGAGGTTCAGACTTCATAGGTGCTGCTGAAATGTGATGCGATATGGCATAACGGCATGAGGCGATGCGACTCTCTCTGAGATGTCGTGAGGATTTGGAATCGGAAGAAAAGATGAACCATCGATGGTCTGCACTGTCCACGTTTCAAGGTATAAAAATGGTTGACCTCGCTGAGAATCGATGTGACCCCTCGTGGCATGTTGATCGGAATCAGCAGAAAGATGAAGCATCAACTATCTGCACTGTCCACGTTCCACGGTTTAAAAAAATGGTTGACACTGCTCACTGCTGAGAACGCATGCACGCCAGTGGTTCAGTGTAGGTTCAAGTTAAGTCAAATACTTAACAAATGCCATCGCCAAGAAATTAAAAATGAAAAGATACAGCAAGATGGGCGTGCATTGGGCACCTTCTTCAAAGTCAAAGAGCCGGATAGATTTGTTTAGGTTTGTTGTTTGCAGGTCAGAAGATGGTCTTGGCACGAAGGGAAATCTATGTGTTTGGTTGGTCGGAGGCTCGGAGCTGTGCTTGGCTGCTTGCTATGTTGGACTAGGGCGGTTGGATTGTGTTTGTTTCTTGACACAAGAATGTAAAAGCCCCAGGACATGCTTTTTTTTTTGGGAAGCACGACATTGCACTGTAAAATCTAGCTAATCTCAAATTTGACCAAAACCTCTCTATTTGGGACGGTGTGATCTAGTTTTTGAGATGAGGTCATCCATATTAGGTGCTTGATTGGGTGGATGGAATGATGGATTTTTGTATCTGTGCGATTGTTTAGATTCATCCATTTTTTCACTCTCTCTCCATCACATCAATTTGTGCATGGAGCATTAAATGATTGGGTGGATTTCACGTATTTGGTTGTTAGTCCACGATTAGGAATGTTTAAAATAGTTAACTCACGGTTGCAATCTAAATAAGGCTCAAATAGTTAAGAAAATTTAAATAGGAAAAATTTAACGATATATTAATCAATGACAAATTTTGGCATGGTAATTTTTGTATTATTAATAAAATATGTTAATTACCATTAATCTCATTCTATTTAATACCCCTTCCAGGTTAGTAAAGGAAGTCATTTTAGACAGCGACACGGTCTCTAAAACATAATGTAACTTTGACTCCTTATTTCTTGCAAATATTTATTGAAAAGTGATATATGTATATTTTTTCATGAAAGTATTTTTCACACAAATCTATTCTATTCATGTGATTTTCATATTTCCAAACTCAACAACTTAAGGGTTATTCATGATTTGCATTCCCAATATTTGACCCAAATCTTATCTAAAACAACTTACTTTACCAACCTGAAGGGAGTACAAATTAACAATAAAATAGAATAATTTCTTGTAATCAGCATTGCTACATTACTCTATTAAATACTCTCTCTTTTTCAAACTATAAGACGTTTTGGTATTTCTAGGTTCATAGTTTTCGCTATGCATCTAGATATGTGATGTGTCTGGATATAATAAAAACTATGAGTTTAGAAATGTTAAAACGTCTTATAATTTAGAACGGAGGAAGTAAAGAAGATGATTAATTGGTTACTAAAGATTTAAGATTAGCAAAGGGCGGATGGCTTAATCTAACCAATGCAAAAAAAATTATTGGATGGTATCTAGCAAAATATTCTCTTGATATTATAAACAGCTTTATCCACCTTGTCCTAAACTAAACACCATCAAAATTTGGGCAGCCATCTCCGACCATTCTCATCTTAGAAACCAAATACACCCTAATCCCTAAAGGCATTGTGTTTGGCTGGTTGTATTCCAAATGGTACAAGAGAGCTACCAGATGGAATAGACGGCGTTTGTAGTTGCACAAATTCAAACTCTAGTCTAGCTTCTAGCATTCAGTTCAGATGTGGCTGCCATGTCTGGAGGTCACACTCACAACTTGGAACATAACATTCACCGTTTTAGCTTTTGACATTGTTGTGCCCTAAGGTTCCTCTTGCTCCACAAGGCCTACCATCGATGCTGGTGGGGGGCCATGTATTTTTGTATATATCAATTTTCACTATCTTACTACTACTAATTATTACATGTTAATTAGACACATTAAGAAAATACTATTATTAATTAGAGGTCCCTTCGGAGGCTCCACGTTAATCATCATCAGTCGCATTAATAAAAAGATAAACGCAAGAAATTCTCACATTAATTAAAAACATCCAACCATCAAATCGAAACACTCAACCATCCCACAACCATTGGATCTAGTTTTCCTATAAAATTACCCCACCTTTGCCACTATAACTATATATAATAAAATAACCAAAAGTCTAATTGCTCGGCAGGAAAAACATTTTCATTGAATATCTAAAATATCCATGATTTTTATGGCTCTATTAATAAAAAAATTTAGATATGGCCACACGTCCTTCAAGGTTTGTTAATAGAAATTAGAAAATATCTAAAACATAATGTAATCATCTTGATGACATGGAAATAATAAACGTGATTCAGGATCTCCCAAAAATCTCTAAGCTATTGCCACCAATGACCAGCCAAAAAAAAAATCCATCCTATATATCTATATAACCATGTAAATGTTGGAACATATGGTCCAATCCAGTCCCTATAATACATGATAAGCCAGCGATCCAGTGGCCGGCGGCGAGCTTCGGCCTCCGTCTCCGGCGAGAGAATCAGATGCCATGGACCTCAGACAGTTTTCCCATCGTAATCAGTATTCAACCCCTCCCAAGCTGCCCTTCTCGGCGAACCCAAATCCGGTCCCTTGCCGCCGTTCAGCTCCAGGCAAGAATCCCTCAGCGCCGAGGCCTGCAAGTTCAAGTAAGCTCCTCTCATCATCACCGTGTCTTTTCCCTCTAGGACTGGGTTGCCTGATCTAATATCCGTACTTCGCTCTTCTTTGTTAGTATAAGAGTAGTCGAATAGTATATTGCAATTTGCATTTTCTTAAGTGACATCTACTTGAGGCATATAGACTGATGATCCTGCTGCTGCCATCTTCCTGGAATCAAATTCCATTTTGTGCCGAAATAGCAGCCACTAGCATACTGCATACATTATCTGTCAGTTAGGAATCCGAATATCTAGCAGGACATGAATCCGAGATAGGAGCTAGCTATAGCTACTAACTACTCTTACAGTCCTAGCTACTAAGCATCTGCAAATCTGAATCCCTAATTACGGGCATCGATTCGGTGTCAAGAGGAGGCATTGTCCCCTGGAGCATCATCAGAGTTCGCGCCACTTGACGGGTGGGATGCCGCATGTGCTGGTGGAGTGGCAGCGCCAGCCTCTCGCTTCCAAGAAGGGGTAGGGTATAGGTGACGTTATGATATGCGCAAGTAGGCACCAGGTCGGTGCCACTGGCATTGGCAAATGGCAAGACGTGAGCCTTCGTCGCCGTCGCCTCCTATATAACCCTACGGGATGCTCTCACTTGACCACACGCCATTGCAGAAGCAGATCCAGCAGCAGTGGTGCAGAACAGCAGAGCCTTCACAGCTCCTGGCCTGTGTTCGTTCGGGCAGGATGAATAAGCCATGGAGCAGCAGCCAGGCGAAGCGCAGGGGAGGAGGGCTCAGCAGGGTGATGAGGGAGCAGAAGGCCAGGCTCTATATCATCCGGCGATGCGTCGTCATGCTCCTCTGTTACCATGACTGATCTGATTCATCTCCTGCTGCGCTCTGCTCTCTTCTTGGCCATTGACTCAGTCTTTAGGTGCTCTTGCTGCTTTTGATCTTCGGTTTCTAGCTTGTAGGGTTGACGATTCTTGATTCTTCCATGTACATAGGCTAGTGGTTCTCAGGTAGGTAGCTACTAACATCTGAATGTTGTGTTGCTGGTTTTTTTCCTTCCTAAGTCCAACAATGGCAAGGATGCATGTACTACTAGTTGTTGTTTGACAGCTCTCAATAAGAGTTGGAAAATCAGAAGAAAAAAAGTTGTCTTTTGGTATCTACCATTTTGTCTTACATTCAGATTCACTTTAATACATCTGTTGGACCAATCTTGTATGAAAGGTCTTCAAACTGAATTCGTGCAAAAAACAAGATAAATTTGAAGAGGAATCGTTTTGTGCTTAACATTTTATGCACGTTAACCAGAAAGCTTAAATCTATACTATTGATCCTGCCGAAGATATAATCAAACAAATTGTTCGGTTCTACCCTAAACCAAAGGGGTTAGATGGGCATTGAGAGTCCTCCTACAAGTTAAAATCCCTCCTGAATCCTCTTCAATTGCCTCCAATCCCCTTGTTTAGGGTAGAAAGGAACAAGGCCCTGAATTGGGGAGGGGAATATACACTACTAACTGAAGATATAATCGGAATCATGGACTGCAATGCTGCACGCTGCCGTCTGAGAAAACACATCATTACAGTCTGCAAAATTTTCCCAGGCATTTGAATAACCATTTGGAAATGGCAACACTGATACACATACCATGCCATACTTCCCAGTTTTCAGGTGTGTTCTCTATCTTCAAGTAGCAAACCCTCTTTTATTGAAAGAATAGGTTCCTTACAAATTGGTAAATAAACCACCAAGTTGATAACTTGTCTGTCGTACTTTAAGTTTTCCAGCAGCAATCAAAAACTTTAGTCCAAAAAATATACCTAGTTTCAGACTTAAACTGCCAAAAGATGACCATGAAAATCTGTGCAACGATTAAGTAATGGCCTAATAGTACTACTGGATACAGTGAGCAGCAAGCACTGGATCACAACTAACCGAGAAACTTCAAGGCACTTGCATATACTTCAGGTAAGAATGACCTGTCTCTCGTTCTTGAATTCTGAATTTTGAGAGGCACAGCTCATTGTGAATAGAAAAGCCTGGCAGATCTCGTCAGGTGAAAAATGTACTTTACGTCCTTATTTTGAATAATGACAACTCACTAGATGGTTGAACTGAAAGTCTTTCAAACATGAATGACTAGGCACTGATTATATATTTGAAAAAAAAAATTAAGTGAACATGCTGGTTTGTGCATGGCGACTATGGGCGTTCAGCAAATATCTTGGTCTTGATAAACTTTTGTTTAAAATACTGTTCTCTGCATGAGAATGTTACATGCCATAAACCAGACGATCTTTCGCGAACGTATGGCCAAGAGAAAAAGAAAATCTTGCTGCATTCAGACTTCCAAGTGTTTCTGCATTTGCAGCCACATTTGTATG
>JADLZL010007604.1:0-17933 GCA_015844335.1 Chrysopogon serrulatus | reverse complement strand
TGGTATTCATGACTTGTTGCTTATTCTTGCGTGGTGAATAATTTTTTGCATAATCTTGAAAAGCTGATGAAATGCTTTTGCTCCTAGTGCTTGTGACGTAGTGTTACTTAGAGAATTTGGAGGCTCATATTCACCCTCTCCGATAGTCATTTTGGTCTTTTATTTTTTTTTTGAATATGAGAAAATATTTATGTATATTGACAAAGATACTTGTCATGAGATCTTGTAACATCCAATGGCCGCCCCATGGAGATAGCCCACTAGGGGAAAATGGGTCAATCCTGCTCAAACCTCCCTAACTTTCGAGATCAAAAGTTATTAAGATAATTACTAATCATACTACTCGTATTTAAGTCGGTCTGGTCACACCTCAACTTCCGGTATGGCACTAACCAATCGGATGAACATTGCTCCGCAGCTACAGCACCGTGACGCTACAGTAACCCGAATCCGGCCTGACCCATTTCGGATCTACAGTAACCCCGCAGCTACAGTACCATCTGCTGCAGTACCAAAGTCCAGCGCTATCCCATTCTGGCCCAACTCAGCCCATTTAGGCGAGGATGTTACAATCCCCCCCCTAGAATTCGACGTCCCCGTCTTTATCTTATATGGTAGGTATGATGTATGATCGTCCTATACATCTTCACGACGTTAGTTAGCACACCACTCACAGCTCACTATAGTGCAATACTTTACACACTAATCTTGCAGAGTGAGACGGGATACAGAAAGACTTTTGGCAGGGCATTGTTGACGAAGTTGACTCTTCATTGGATTTTCCTCGAGAAACTCGAAGATTCTTCAGTATTGTTGAGGATTATCCAAAAAGCCAAGCACAAAAAAAAATCTCACTTCTAAAGGCTAGCTATACAGAAGACCAAATATTAATGTTAGGCCTTGTTTAGATGGGGAGAGGAGAGAGATTGAAAAGTTCCCCGTCACTTCATTTTTATTTGGTAAATTTGTCTAATCGTAGGTCCAATTCAGGCTCAAAAAGATTAGTCTTCACGTGATTTACAACCCAACTATGCAATTAGTTATTTTTTTTATTTATATTTAATGCTTTTACATGCGGCAAACAATTTGTGAGAGGAGAGAGATTGAAAAAGTCCTTTGGCATTTCATTTGTTTGTGGTAAATATTGTCCAATCGTTGGCCCAACTAGGCTCAAAAGATTCGTCTCATGATTTACAACCAAACTTGCAATTAGTTATTTTTTTATTTATATTTAATGCTCTTTTGCATGCGGGTAAAAATTGATGTGATGGAGAAAGAGCTGCTAAAACTTACAAATCCAAATGCATCTAAACAAAGCCTTAATATACCTTTCTGGTTCTTAACAACAAAAGAGGGGTGCCTTTGAGCTATAGGATCTTCACTAGCAGGTACTTTGAAATGATGCTTACACCAAACCATTTTTTTTTTCCTCAACCGCACATACTCCCTCCATATGATCTGATAGCATACTGGCACCACCCAAAGGAAATTATGACTCTCATCTTCTCAGCTCTTACCTGAATCATGGCACCTCTTCTCAACCTAGAGGCAGTGAA
Organism: Chrysopogon serrulatus; assembly: GCA_015844335.1. Classification (NCBI taxonomy): domain Eukaryota; kingdom Viridiplantae; phylum Streptophyta; class Magnoliopsida; order Poales; family Poaceae; genus Chrysopogon; species Chrysopogon serrulatus. The sequence goes on along the minus strand of JADLZL010007604.1, from coordinate 16,377 downwards.
AATGTTAAATAACCTTAGCTAGTTGGTATGCACATGCATATAAAACCATGAATGTAGTTTGTTTCAAAAAAAAAATCATGGAAGTAGTGAGTAAGCTGCTGGGATGCAATGATGTTGCACTATAATATTATAGTAGAATGCCATCTTCCTCTCTCTCAATAGTGTTACTATGTATGTCTTGTTAGATCATTCCTACCTAGGCAGAACTTTTTTTTTTCCTAAGGGTGATAGGGAGAATACCCTGTCACTAGATTTTTCTCACCTATACAAAAAAAAAAAAAAAAGGAACCTTGTCTGAGTTATGAATCTCCACTGCATGTACTCTGAAATTTTGCTTACTCCGCCCCTGAACTATTCTCATACAACATTTCTTCCTCCATATGATCTACCAAGTGTTATTACACTCACCGCAAACAAAGGAAAAAAAATGATGATATTGATTATCTTTTTCTCCTCATATCTGAATTGGCACCTCCTTTCAACCTGCAGGTAGTGAACATGTTAGGTAACCTGCAGTAGTTGGTAACCGCACACACATATATTCTTCTAAGCACAACCTTGGTAAATAAGCCACAGGACACAATAATTTTGTTGGATACAAAATATCAGCTAGCTCTACTCAATACAATACTATGCACTTATCCATTCGAATCTTTCTACCCCAGAGCAAATCTTTTTCTAAGGGTGATAGGGAAGAAATAGCCTATCATTATATTTCTTGCAATCTGTACAAAAAAGAAACTCTAGCAAGAAGATCATCCTACTGTTAGTAGAAACAGTTCAATTTCATAAATAAATCTTTTCTATAGGAGTAATAGAACCACATCACTTACGCACAACTTCCTGATTTCGAGGACGAAATCTTTTCTAAGGGTGATAGGATGTGAAGACCCGCCTTTTTAACAAATAGTTTACCACGGTAAAATAAATAATAAGCCCCTCTTAATTACATCAAACTGGTAAAGTAATACCCCTTGACATGAACATAAACAAATCATATGTTAATTCTTGAAACTAATTATGTATATATATCCAAATCAATATAGCTTCACAAAATATCTCCCACATACAGTTACTTTATAGTAGTACCTTACACTGCAGCAACCATTCCACCAAGTTGTCCTATTTTCGCCTTGTTCGGTTGCAAAAAAATTGCAACCCGAATGAATAGTAGCGTTTCGTTTGTTTGTGGTAAATATTGTCTACCAACTTTAAAAAAAAGATTTGTCTCGTGATTTACAACTAAACTGTGTAATTAGTTATTTTTTTACTTACATTTAGTATATATATATGGGTAAAAAAAATTGATGTGATGGAGAGAGAGGAAAAAAAAGTTGGAACTTTGAAGGAACCGAACAAGGCCTTTATATGAGAGTGCTCTTTATATGAACCTGACTGTTGCCATACCCTTCTAGAAGAAGGCTAGCCAATCTCGTATCAGCAGCTTGACATCCAGTGAGGTGCTTGACTAGGCTTGGACTAGAAGTAAAATATCTACTTGAAGGGAGGAAGTAGAGTAGTAGTATGAAGGAAGGAACCCACATCGAAGGAACCCACATCGAAGTAGTAGTACCCAACTCCTGTCTCTCTACTCGAGGAGGTCGTGCTCCTAGGAGAGAACCAAACCAGAAATCTTTCCCAAAGCAAAAATACACACACTAGGAACCACCCCAGGAGATGATCAAGCAAAATAGATGTAGTCATCTGCTCTCATCGCCACCAAGGGGGAGCAGAAAGGGGGGGCGAGGAGGAGCAGGACCGAACAAGTAAGGGGTGGGGGGAAGATGGCCTGGAGGACCACAGCAGCGCCAACAGGCCACAGCTTATCACCATGACTGAACCGTCACGGTCTCACTTATGAGAAGGTGATCTCCCACTCAAATCTTGTCCATTTATTCAAACACAATCCCGTTGTAAAGTAGTATTGGCTCAGCACGATAAGCACATACTGAGTAATAGTATGTTTTAGCCGAGGGAAATTGGGATAGGCGATTTCAAGAACAAGGACTTGTATTCTCTTATTAGTAGCAAAATATACTTGAATCTGGGCTAGAACATTAACAAAAGAAACTCCCACATCTAGGACACTTAGCTGTAGCTTGACATGTAGACTAGACTAGATGAACTGGGTATGAAGATGCAGAGTAGGAGCACACACTATCAGGCTGTGGGGGTTGTCGCCAGAGTTCTGAGTCGTGGTGCTGCACACATGGGTCTTCCTGGCTCTGTCTTGGCATCACGGCCGCCAAACAGGGCACCGTGGTGGAGCAGGCCGCCGGTGATCCCCAACCTGCACCCAACAGAGAGGGGAAATTGAAGAGGAGAAATAGCTAGATAGCAACTAGCAATCTTGGGAGCTTAATTTGGGTTATTAATCACTGAAGGGCTCTGCCCATGGGTCACGACCAGGAGATGCTGGTTCACCTTGCGAGCAGCAGAGCTAGGATCCCAAATAGACAGCACTAGAAGACCAAATTGGAAGGGGGAAACGACATAGGTAGCCAGCAGAGTAGCAGAGAGGTGTTTGGTGGCGAGATTTCCCTCCCATGGGGTTGGATTTGGGCAGCGGAGCTGCTGCAGCTCAAGAACAGAGGTGAGGGATGGAGAGAAGCAGAGCCAGAGGGAGGCGACGGGAGAGTGGAGAGTGCGTGTGCTCTACTGTGCAGAGTGCTGACTTGCTAGTAGTTTGGGCTTTCACAAGTAGATGCACGTACTAGTATTCCTATACCACTAGTACTAGTACTAGCAGGGAGCTGGGCTCACGTGTAAATGGGGAAGGGAAAGCTTAATGTTAATTAATCTAGTGACAGACTAATTTCATGTTTATCAATATTATTTGTTATAAATCATACCGAAGCTAAAATTTGAGACTAATAAAATAGCTTCACTCAATAAGACACACGGCTACATAGATGGAATGTATAATTTGTGTGTATTCTTTTTATTTTGCTTAATAACAATATATATAAATAATAAATAAATATTATAATGACAGGGAACAAGATAAAATATTGAAGAACATCTGGAGGGTATTGATGGATGTGCGCTGATATCTTAAGGGACAGGCAAGTCATGTAGATTTTTATAAATAAAATTATTGCGAAAATACTTGCATCAAAACCTATTTTCTAAATCAAATTTGAAGGAACTTGATGATGAGGATGATGATGATGGATAATGATTAATGATTAATGGATGATAATTGATTATATGGTGTAGAGAGAGTCCATGGAATGCGATGATGAATTTGGGTTGGTTGAACTCTCTCTACATCTAACTATGTGTATATAAGGACTAACCCCTCTCACTCATTGCGTGTGCCGTATGAAGTTGTATCGGCCGTGAACTCGTTTGGGATGAGCCGAGTCCGGTACCTATGAAAGTTGTTATATACTCCCTATGGTAAGTTTGGAGAGGGTTGGGTTGATGAAATCCCCAACCAGGTGTCGATGAAGTACACCTAGGCGAATATATTAGCGCACGTGAGTAGATGTGGATGTATATAATATACCGGACATTGGGAAAGTCACGATATCTTGACCATGAGTCACACCAAAGGAAGTGTGATGGAAAATTGGTCAGGGTAATCATGGGTAAAGTGATACAAACCTACGTAGGGTTAAACCGTGAATTCGCGTCATGTGTCTTGGATTAGAGGCTACGGGAGCCTATAGGAGGCTCTGTCTCACTATATGAGTGATATAGATTTGTTAATCTATTTTCTAAAATTTGTAATTTTTTGATAAATGATTTATGGTTGAGGATGGATATGGTAAATGGATAAGAATGCATTTCATTTGATCTATTATATGCTTGCTGAGTACGTTGTACTCTCTTGCTATTAACCCTCCCCCTTCAGATGACAAAAGACAATTTGTGATGATATGGTGTACCAAGCCCACGGATCAAAGACGTCCAAGCGAAAATACAATATACATAAAAAAATATTTCTAGTAGGATATGATGGATGTAACGACCCGCCCGGAAAGCGGCTAAGATCCACTGCACGTTGAATGGATCACACCTGCTAATTAACTCTCTTGTGCTTTCGTCCTCGCTTCGCGCAAAAGGTTGCAACCGGAGTTAACAGGCTCCCGCGACCAGGCTTTTAAGTTGGTTTGGCGTCCCCTGGATTTAGGATATGGCACTAAAGTTCACCGTGTCTTGCGTGCTACAATAGCCATTTGTGAACAATAACCGAAAAATCTCATTTCAACAAGGGCCCAATCGGCCCATTTAGCGGGGTGTCGATCCACCCACCCTTAAGGACTCGGCGTCCTCGTCGATCGCCGAACCAACCTACCCATACGGGACAAACGTCCGAACCGACTCTCTTGGCCACGTCCGCATTACCAGGCTCCCCTCGGCCCAAGTACCATGCCCTCTCTCGGAGCCATGCGCAACTTGTCCAAGCTCCCGATCCATACGTCCGTGAAACCGCGAGAGTTGGCTCGATACCATTTGTAACGACCCGGCCCGAGAAACGGCTAAGATCCACTCTAGACGTTGAATGGATCGCACCTGCTAATTAACTCTCTTGCGCTTTCGTCCTCACTTCACAAAAAGGTTGCAACCGGAGTTAACATACTCCCGCGACCAGGCTTTTAAGTTGGTTCGGCCTCCCCTGGATTTACGATAGGGCACTAAAGTTCACTGTGCCGGCGTGCTACAAGAGTCCGCCGTGAACAAGAACCAAGAGTCTCAACCCAGATTTCAACAAAGGCCCAATCGGCCCATTTAGCGGGTGTCGAGTGAAGTCGGGTATTGTATTTATCTTCAGTAATGTTTATTAACCGTCTTTTTTATTAAATGTAACCAATTATTGTAAGGTCCTAACTATTATTCTGTTGCAACGCTTTGATTAGGGTTATTATTCGAGAAAACATTGTTTTTTCGGGTAATAATCTGAGACGACATTTTTTTACCTCGGTAGTAAAAAATGCGGGCGTTACAAGACACACCGCCATGTCATCATAAGCATTGCATAAGCATTTATGATTAGAGAACCTTAACATGTGTACCTAAAATGAGTTTATTAAATTCTAGGGTTGTTTGAATTCCTTTATATCATATGTGTATGTGCACACCTTTTAAAATTCACCTAATGCTTAATTATGTTTATAAATGTGATTAACTAAAACCAACCTTAATGCTTGAAAGTGTTTGACTAACCTTGATTAACATCCCAAACATGTTTTACAAGTCAATTATGTAAAATAAAAAAAAAAAAGTTGGATTTGGAATTTAAATGCCAACTCTTTTCATAATTGGCTAAGTGTTGGAATTTCAATTTCATTTTCAATTTCGAGCTAACTATAATTAATTTTGTAAATAAAAGTTGCCAAACTTTGGTACCATTTCAAAGTATGAACTTTATAATTTGAAAGTGTACCATTGGTTGGGTTTAAAAATCACCACAACACATTAATTGCCTAAACTTTGAATCAACTTTTACTTTTTAAAATCTTGAAATTCAAAAATACTTTACCCCTTTCTCAATTGCACCCTAAAATATTTAAAATTTGGAAAAACTTCAAAAATACAGATTATACATCTCTTTGAGCTCTACAAGTTTGGTAAATAAAGTTTTTCAAGTGTTTGAATAAAATCAAAAGTAATTTTAAAAGTTTATCAAATTAGAAAATATCCCATTTTTTATTTTTAAAATTAAATTTAAAATTTATTCAGTTTTATGAAAAACTCTTTTAATAAAAGTTATAGATCTTAAAAATGGAACAACTTTTATTTTTGGAGAATTTTATCTTTTATTCAAAATTTAAAAGTAATTTTGAAATCTTCAAAGTTAGGGTTTTTGCTCTCTTTTTCAAATTTGAAATGTAATTTCAAAATTATTTGAAATCTGGCAAAATTTGTTTAATGAAAGTTGTAGAGCATAAAATTTTGCATAATCTATATTTTGGGAGATTTTCTTGTCCAGTTCAATTTTTGGGAGTAATTTTAAAAAGAAAAAGAAAAGGTGGCACTGCTACAGTAGATCAACAGGAGGGGGGACACCTTGCTCTGCCCATACCGGCCGGTCGCCGCCGCCGTGTCCTTCTCGCGTCGTCGCCGGTTTCCCGCCCTGCCAACCACCTGGTCATCGTCGCGAAGCCGCCTGCCACCTCACCGCGCCGTTCTTGCCCTACAAAAGGCCGTGGCCGACGTCGTCGTCAAGTTTCTTTCTTCCACCGCCACCGTCGACACGCCTCTTTCCGCCGGCAAAAAATTCGCCTTCCCTGCTCCACGATCGAGCTCAAGCTCTTGAGCATAGCTCCGCCACTCCTTAACCTCTTTCTAGAGCCGCTCTCGCAACCAATTGCCACCGGGATTGGCTCTGCAAGGCCGCTTTTTCTTCTCGACAACGGCCGAGGCGCCGCCGTGCCACTTCTCACCGCGGCCGGCCCCTACAGGCGGTTCCAGCCCAACCAACACCACTGGTTGCTTCACCGAGCTCCAGTAAAGCTTGTCGACCCATCGGTTCGGTCGCTACTGCATCCACCACGCCGGAACGCCATGTCGCCGCCACGGAGCGCCGCCGCACACGCCTTTACCACCGTCAACTGCAACCGAGCCATCTCTGCTTCAACCAAGCGCGTTATCAAGTCTCGGTTAGCTCCTTTATGCTTCCCAGAGCTGTAGCCTAGCCAATCCAGGTCGGCAACGGCGAAGAGCCCGTTGCGTCGTCGCCGCCGTCGTTCTTTGAAGCCGCCGTGGGTGCCACCATGCCGGCTCCCGGTGGCTATCGGGGGTTGTGTCGTAGCTTGTTAGATGCGTCTCGGTGAGAGGATTGTAGCGGTGCCCTCCTCGTCGCCGGAGAGCTCGCCGTCGACGAGAGCGGCCGCCGACCGTCACGCCTCCTCCGGTTTGAATGGGGAAGAGAGGGAGAAAGAGGAGGGTCGACAGGCGGGGCCCGCCTGTCGGCCGAGAGAGAGAGAGGGAGAGGAGTCGCCGGCGCGCCGCTGCGGGGCTCGTGGGCCGAAGCGGGCCGTTTGGGGCGCATGGGGCCCGCGAAGGAAGGTTTTGTTTTTCCTTTTTCTTTATTTGTTTTTAAATGCTGATTTTTATAATTTCATAATTAAATTATCTGGGCAAATAAAAATGTAACAAAAATATGTGTGTGATCCTTGTGATGTGCTCTTTGTAGAAAAAAAAATACTAACTTTGGTTTTCCAAAGAAATTTTATTTATGATAAAAATTGCTCCTTTAATTGATAAATGTAACTTCCATATTTTTTAATAAATAAAATATAAGTCCAAAAATCATGATATTTGTTTTGGGTGCTAATGAGATGATAATGATCTTAATTAAGAAGTTTGATCATGATTGGACTAATTTTTGTTTTATACTTAATACTTTGATTAATTAGTGTTTAATTAATCTCCGATTAGCAAGTTTAATTAGCGGCTTTCAACGGCTGTAAAAGTGGTTAATAAATTAATAATTAATCTTAATCATTATAGAGTTAATTGATTTTGGGATTGAATGATGACCCTAGGTTATTAACCCCAATGACCTTCGGCAATTTACGTTGATTGCGTACCGTTAGTCAATCGTCGTCGTACTCAAGATAGGCTAACTATCGTTGCATCATTATCACATGTCTTTTATTTATTGAATGCATTGTAATCATGCATCCTTATCGTGTAGCTGTGAAATCTGAGGAGGGAGTCGATCCGACTCCTATTTCTGGAGAGGTTGATCAGTGGGAAGAAGTTGGATCCGATCTTCCTGACTTTGTTGCCGACCCTAACTTCCCCGAGCCCCAAGACAAGCCCCGGATGCATTTAAACACTTTTTTGTATTTCAAAAAGCTTTTATATTATATGTTTATGATATGATGCATTAGGTGTTAGAAGTTGTGTGATATCCTACTTGATGCATTTACCGTACCTTGATATATTATCCTGGATATCTGTTTTGATTTTAAAATGCTTAGTATGCTTAGTCTTGCTGATAGCATAGGATTTAAAATTAAAATATTTGCAAAGGTGTGATAACGGTATCATCTTTGAGAAAGTATCAAAAACTTAATGTACCTGTTGTTTATCCTTTACTTCGATTGGGTCAAGGATACTCAACAGTGATATGATGAGTAAGTCGAGACATCGGTGGAGTGACTTGCATCAGGAAGGGCTAGTGCTCTGGTGTAGTGTCATCCACTTGTGTCGGTTAAGGACCGTCCGTTGTTTGGCCCTAGGATCATGAGGTTATTGGATAGTACTAGTCGTATGCTAATGGCGGTAAGCTCTTTTGTACTATCCATGACGAGAACGGACAACCGGGACGGGCATAGCGTGTACCCATCCTACGGGGCGCACCATGGAAGGACGTAGGGAGGTGGTGTACTGTACTCTCGTGGATAGGACATGTTCTGGTATGGAGAAATACAAGCGTTGAGTTGATGTATGCAAGATGGTCAGTCCTGCATATATCGTGTGGCTAGAAAGCCCAGTTGGGTATATAAAGCGATTCGAATCGTCGGTGCTCCACGATATGGGAGACTTGATCCAAAACCCGGCATCATAGTAATGATGGAAGCTGATGGAAAGAGAGTTTTGAAATTGTTGCATGAGTGACAAGTGATTGCTATAGTAAGGACCAGCTTTTAGTCATTTTTGTAAAAAGGTGTCTTTTGATCTTGCTAAAGCCTCACCTTGATTCCTATTAGCCAGTATTCCTGAGTCTTCTCTCTAATTTTTAGTCGGGTAAGTCTGGCGGAGTACTTTTGGTGCTCAGGGTTTGTTAAATCCATGTTACAAGTGAACTATGTGAACAAGTGTGCGACGACCCTTGTTGCATGACGGTTGTTGAGGAAGGATCCGATGAGTAGGTTGTGTGGCCCTTGGGCAAGGTATTTTCATTGTTGTGGTTTGTAATAAAGTTAAGTAATGATACTTCGGCGCGATATGTAATAATGATATTCTGGTTTGTATAAGTTTTATAAATAAGTTGTAAATTAAGTTATTGTAAGTCTTCCGCTACTCTGGTATTTTGTATGAAAACTGTTGTAATACTGTGATGTCTTTGTAAGTATCAATCCTGGAAGAATCGTGGTTTATCGGGGTTTCACCCGATGGAACATTTTAAGTTATATGGTGTACAAGCATAGTCGACGGAGGTCTTAGGGACAATGTCAGGTGCTTGTAGGCCATATAATTTATAAGGTTCTACCACAGGAGGTATCGGAGCGGTACTTACAAAGATACAGTATTACTTTGTAAAAACTTTAAAATGTTTTGGATCCAAAAGCTAACTTTGTTTAGTCCAAATTATTTTGCTCTGTCTTAAGTCTTTCTAGTAGCCTTCTTAGGTACTATTTAAAAAGAGTCTTAAGCGGAGTATGATGTTGTTTTCCTTTTGCCCTATATTACTAAAAGTATGTTTATGTTAATTTAAAAAGTCTTTTGTTTGATCCGTAGGTTTGATCATGCATCATGCTTAATTAATATGTTTAAAATCATATCCCCGTTAAAAAGTGGTTGGCTTAAGTAAAATCAATCCTATTCTTGCTAAACTTAAGGATCTCAATCTTACAGATTCTATCTCTTCTTGCTAAAGGATGGCCCGTGCCAAACAAACGCTCGTAAGATGATGACGCTCTCGAAGGGTGTGCCACGTCACCGGTTGGCGCCAGCGCAACAATGATGCCGAGGCCGGATCAAGTGAGCCGAAGCTGAGAAGAAGTCATCCAAGAAGCAGAAGATAGCTCAGTTGTCTGCAGAGCTAGCTGCCGCCACTAAGGATCGCTTGTTGGCAACTGTCGAGAATGACAAGCTGAAGTCCGAGCTAGTAGATCAGTTGAAGTAGGAGCAGCAAGATCTTCGGACTATCACCAAGCTCCAGCAGACTACTGCCCGTCTTCAACATGAGCTGGGAGGTGCGATGCATCAAAAGAATGATGGATATGATTACATTGAAGAGTTGCAGGCTCAAGTAGATGACCTCGAAGCCTACAATGCAGCCTTACATGAGGAGATCCATCACCAGTACAACCTCCATGATCCCCTGTACCAGCAGCAGGTAGCTGCGGATGACCTTGGCTCCGTGGAGTCACCTGAGGTGCACCAGATGCCCACGGAGGAGGACGAGGACCGTGAGTCAGCCGTGGACAATGAGTCGGATGTCTGAGCTCCTCGAGATGGACGTGTAATATAGTTATCTCTAAATGCTATGTAGTAAACCTGGGTATATCCTGCCTACGAGCGGACTTGTAACATAAATAAGTGAACCCATGTGTGACCGGCGTTTACTAATATTTTTAAGTTCAATAAATCTGCTTGTGAATAAATATGAGCCTGTTTATAACAGATGCCGGTCAATACTCGTGTTGGTTCTTCACATGAGGGAGGTGAGGTTCCGCAGGCACCACAAGCACCACAGTCCTTGGCCGAAGCAGTGGCAGCTCTGGTGAATGCCACTACCGAGAATTTTCGTCTGCTACGGGAAATGGGTCAAAACAATCACAATGCGCCACATGAGAATCGTGGTCGTCGTAATCGCGATGAGATCACATATGCGGATTTCACAGAGACCCGTCCGCCAGTCTTTACTAAAGCTGATGATCCTTTAGAGGCTAATGATTGGCTCCGTGTCATAGAGCAGAAATTTGATTTGTTAATGGGCTATCCAGACCTTCTGAAACCCAAGTTTGCCGCACAACAGTTGAGGAGTCCTGCATCTGCATGGTGGGCAAATTTTCTTGCACGTCAGCCAGCCGGACAGCGAATCACCTGGCTCATGTTACGAGAAGCTTTCCGGCAGTATTTCATTTCCGATGGGGTTATGCAATCTAAGCTGGAGGAGTTCCTGGCATTAAAGCAGAGTGGCCGTCCAGTCGTGCAATATGCCAACATGTTCAGTCACCTGTCACAGTATGCACCTGAGCATGTGGATACTGATAGTAAGAAGAAGAAGTGCTTCGTTAGGGGTTTAAGGGGTGACATTGCAACCCATCTCACTGCCAATCCAAATGCCACATTCTATGAGGCAGTGGATATTGCGATATCCTATGAGAGATCTATGTTAAAATAGAAAAATAAGGAGAGGCGTGCTTTCACTAAACCATCCGGCGCAATCCAGAAACGTCGGAAGGTTATATTTCACCTCACTCAGCACAACCGCCAACCATTCCGCTATCCGCAGCAACAACAGAGCCGCCAACCTTATCACTACCCACCATAGCAGCAGCAAGTCCAAAGGCAGCAGGTGTACACTCGTCCTGCTACCATGACCTATCCACAACAGCCGAATACCCAGGGTGTTCGAAATCTCAATCCACCAGCTCCCCAGGCTTCGTCCACTGTTAGAGGTCCTTGTTTTATCTGTGGAGAGCCTGGATATTTTATTCGATTTTGTCCCTATCCAAATAGGAATAGTTTCAATTTTCAGCAAGGATCGGGCAGTCAGCAGCATCAAGAGTCAAGGCAGGGGTAATCCGCAGCATGTCCCAAAAGCGAATACCAGAAAGAAAACTGGGCGTGTGTATCACGTCCAAACTGGGGATGTTTTTGAAGGAGAACTTGTTCTAATGGGTATGTTTCCTGTTGCCTGTCGCCATGCACTTACATTATTTGATTCTGGTGCATCGCATATATTTATCAACCGTACTTTCGTTACAGAGCATGAAATCCCAATAAAAGAAATTAAAGATGAGTTTTTGGTGCAATCGCTGGGAGGGCGTATACGCTCACGGAAAATGGTATATCAGGTCCCCATATCTCTTGGTGGGTATCTCTATCCCACGGATCTGATAGTACTGAAGGATCAGAACATAGATGTGATCCTTGGAATGAATTGGTTACATCACCACGGCGCAATGATAAACGCGCTGAATAGAACAATTAAGTTAACTCTACCTGATAACCAGTCTCCACTTCTTATCTAATTCCCGACTCCCAAGATGGCAGTGGAGACAGTTAATGCGACCTCAGTGCAAGAAATCAAGAATATACCTGTGGTCTGTGAGTTTTCAGATGTATTTCCTGAGGATTTGCCTGGGTTACCACCAGAGCGAGATGTTGAGTTTGTGATTGAGTTAAAGCCTGGTACTGCACTAGTATCCCGAAGAGCTTATCGGATGCCCCCAAAAGAGTTAACAGACTTAAAAACTCAGCTGAAAGAATTGTTAGACAAAGATTTTATCCGACCTAGTTCATCACCGTGGGGTTGTCCGGCTATCTTTGTGAAAAAAAAACCAGACTCTGAGAATGTGTGTGGACTATCGTCCACTAAATGAGGTGATCATTAAAAATAAATATCCTCTTCCTCGCATAGATCTTCTCTTTGACCAACTTGCGGGAGCCAAGGTGTTCTCTAAGATTGATCTTAGATCTGGTTACCATCAAATCCGAATCAGGCCTAAAGATATTCCTAAACCCGCCTTCACCACCAGATATGGTCTATATGAATATCTTGTTATGTCATTTGGGCTTACTAATGCTCCAGCCTATTTCATATACCTGATGAACTCGGTGTTTATGCCTGAGCTCGATCACTTTGTCGTGGTTTTTATAGATGACATCTTTATATACTCTAAAACCAAAGAAGAACATGCAGAGCACCCCTGTATTGTTTTGGCTCGTCTCAGAGAATACCAGTTTTATGCCAAATTTAGCAAGTGTGAGTTTTGGCTTGATAACTATAAATTCGTTAGCCATGTCCTATCTGCCAAGAGTGTTGCAGTTGACCCTGGCAAAGTCCAAGATATCCTTAACTGGAAACCACCAACCAGTGTTCACCAAGTTCATAGTTTCCTTGGAATGGTGGGATATTACCATCGTTTCACTCCTGCAACTCTTCGATTCCTATTCTTGCTAACCCTAAGGATCTCAACCTTATAGATACTATCTCTCCTTGCTAAAGGATGGTCCGTACCAAGCAAACTGCTTGTAAGATGACTGGCTCGAAGGGTGTACCGCGTCACCAGTTGGCGCCGCGCAACAACGATGCTGAGGCCGGACCAAGTGAGCCGAAGCCCGAGAAGAAGTCATCCAAGAAGCAGAAGATAGCTCAATTGTTCTGGCTAGCTAGCTTTGCCACTAACGACGCTTGTTGCCAACCGCCGGGAATGACAAGTCAAGTCCGAGCTAGCGGATCGGTTGAATTAGGAGCAAAGAAGATCTTCGGACTATCACCAAGCTCCAGCAGACTATCGCCCGTCTTCAGCATGAGCTGGGAGGTGCGATGAATCAAAGGAATGATGGATATGATTACATCGAAGAGTTGTAGGAATGAAACGACAGTAATATCCCGCCATTCCAAGGAAACTACGAACTTGGTGAACACTGGTTGGTGGCTTCCAGTTAAGGATATCTTGGACTTTGCCAGGGTCAACTGCAACACCCTCGGCAGATAGGACATGGCCAAAAAATTTAACGTTATCAAGCCAAAACTCACACTTACTAAATTTGGCATAAAGCTAGTATTCTCTGAGACGAGCCAAAACAATACGGAGGTGCTCCGCATATTCTTCTTTGGTTTTGGAGTGTATAAGGATGTCATCTATGAAAACCACGATAAAGCGATCCAGCTCAAGCATAAATACCGAGTTCATCAGGTACATGAAATGGGCTGGAGCATTAGTAAACCCAAATGACATAACAAGATATTCATATAGGCCATATTTGGTGATGAAGACGGTTTTAGGAATATCTTCAGCCCCGATTTGGATTTGATGGTAACCAGATCTAAGATCAATCTTGGAGAACACCTTGGCTTCTGCAAGTTGATCAAAGAGAAGATTTATGCGAGGAAGAGGACATTTATTTTTAATGGTCACCTCATTTAGTGGACGATTGTCCACACACATTCTTAGAGTCTGGTCTTTTTTTCATAAAGATAGCCGGACAACCCCACGGTGATGAACTAGATCGGATAAAACCTTTGTCTAACAATTCTTTCAGCTGAGTTTTCAATTCTGCTAACTCTTTTGGGGGCATCCGATAAGCTCTTCGATACCGGTGCAAGACTGCTTTTAACTCAATCACAAACTCAACATCTCGCTCTGGTGGTAACCCAGGCAAATCCTCAGAGAATACATCTGGAAACTCGCAGACCACAGGCATATTCTTGATTTCTTGCACTGAGGTCGCATTAACTGTCTCCACTGCCCTCTTAGAAGTCAGGAATTGGATAAGAAGTGGAGACTGGTTATCAGGTAGAGTTAGCTTAATTATTCTATTCAGTGCGTCTATCATAGCTCCGTGGTGATGTAACCAATTCATTCCAAGGATCACATCTATGTTCTGATCCTTCAGTACTATCAGATCCGTGGGATAGAGATACCCACCAAAAGATATGGAGACCTGATATACCATTTTCCGTGTGCGTATACGCCCTTCCGGCGATTGCACGAAAAACTCATCTTTAATTTCTTTTATTGGGATTTCATGCCTTGCAACGAAAGTACGGTTGATAAATATATGCGATGCACCAGAATCAAATAATGTAAGTGCAGGGCGACTGGTAACAGGAAACATACCCATTAGAACAGGTTCTCCTTTAAGAACATCCCCAGTTTGAACGTGATACACATGCCCAGTTTTCTTTTCGGCATCCGCTTTCGGGACATGCTGCGGATTACCCCTGCCTTGACTCTGATGCTGCTGACTGCCCGATCCTTGCTAAAAATTGGAACTATTCCTGTTTGGATAGGGACAAAATCGAACAAAATATCTAGGCTCTCCACAGTTAAAACAAGGACCTCTAACAGTAGACGAAGCCTGGGGAGCTAGTGGATTGGGATTTCGAACACCCTGGGTATTCGGCTGCTGTGGATAGGTCATGGTAGCAGGACGAGTATACACCTGCTGCCTTTGGGCTTGCTGTGTTGTGGTGGGTAGTGATAAGGTTGGCGGCTCTGTTGCTACGGATAGCGGAATGGTTGGCGGTTGTGCTGAGTGAGGTGAAATATTCGACGTTTCCGGATTCCGCCGGATGGTTTAGTGAAAGCACGACTCTCCTCATTTTTCTGTTCTAACATAGATCTCTCATAGGATATCGAAATATCCACTGCCTCATAGAATGTGGCATTTGGATTGGCAGTGAGATGGGTTGCAATGTCACCCCTCAAATCCCTAACGAAGCACTTCTTCTTACTATCAGTATCCACATGCTCGAAAAGTACCGTGACAGTGTGACTGAACATGTTGGCATATTGCACGACTGGGCGGCCACTCTGCTTTAATGCCAGGAACTCCTCCAGCTTAGATTGCATAACCCCATCGGGAATGAAATGCTGCCGAAAAGCTTCTCGGAACATAAGCTAGGTGATTCGCTGTCCAGCTGGCTGACGTGCAAGAAAATTTGCCCACCATGCAGATACAGGGCCCCTCAACTGTTGTGCGGCAAACTTGGGTTTCAGAAGGTCTGGACAGCCCACTAACAAATCAAATTTCTGCTCGATGACATGGAGCCAATCATCAGCCTCTAAAGGATCATCAGCTTTTGTAAAGACTGGCGGACGGGTCTCTGTGAAATCCGCATATGTGATCTCGTTGCGATTACGACGACCACGATTCTCATGTGGTACATCGTGATTGTTTTGACCTATTTTCCACAGTAGACGGAAATTTTCAGGAGCGGCATTCACCAGAGTTGCCACTGCTTTGGCCAAGGACTGTGGTGCTTGTGGTGCCTGCGGATTCCCTCGTGTGAAGAACCAACACGAGTTTTGATAGGCATCTGTTATAAACAGGCTCATATTTATTCACAAGCAGATTTATTGAACTTAAAAACATTAGTACACACCGGTCACACATGGGTTCACTTATTTATATGACAAGTCCGCTCGTAGGCAGGACATACCCAGGTTGACTATATAGCATTTAGAGATAACTATATTACACATCCATCTCGAGGAGCTCAAACATCCGACTCATTGTCCGCGGCTGACTCACGGTCCTCGTCGTCCTCAGACTCCTCCGTGGGCGTTTGGTGCACCTCAGGTGACTCCACGGAGCCAAGGTCATCCGCGGCTACCGGCCGGGGTACGGGGATCATGGAGGTTGTAATGGTGATAGATCTCCTCGTGTAAGGCTGCATTGTAGGCTTCGAGATCATCCACTTGAGCCTGCAACTCTTCGATGTAATCATATCTATCATTTCTTTGATTCATCGCACCTCCCAGCTCATGCTGAAGACGGGCGATAGTCTGCTGGAGCTTGGTGATAGTCCGAAGATCTTGCTGCTCCTCGCTTCGCCTTGTCATTCTCGACAGCGATTGCCAACAAGCGATCCTTAGTGGCGGTAGCTAGCTCTGCAGACAATTGAGCTATCTTCTGCTTCTTGGATGACTTCTTCTCGGGCTTCGGCTCACTTGGTCCAGCCTCAGCATTGTTGTTGCGCGGCGCCAATTGGTGACGTGGCACACCCTTCGA
>JADLZL010007603.1:0-52170 GCA_015844335.1 Chrysopogon serrulatus | reverse complement strand
ATATATATATAATATGGATATTTATGATATGTGTCGTGACGTTTGACTCTATTTATAAAAAATTAGTAAAAATGCATGTGCGTTGCTATAGGACTATGATTTTATTATGTTGTTGGGCGCGGCACAAACATGTATATATATATATATATATATATATATATATATATATATATATATATATATATATAATATGGATATTTATAATATGTGTCGTACGTTTGACTCTATTTATAAAAAATTAGTAAAAATGCATGTGCGTTCTTATAGGACTATGATTTTATTATGGTTCTGGCGCGCGGCACAAACATGAGTGTATGGCAGAGCCAGCCGCGCACGGTGAGACACTTGCCCCAGCAAAGGTGGCTTGAATCTGCGGCCACGACACCACGTGTGCACAATATGTCACTGACCATGGCCCGGCAGCCTTGGGTGATAGCATGATGTCCACGGTGCGTAACTGTACCAGCAGTGTACAACGGCACAACGCTCATGCAGGAACAGTGGCCAAAACTGGCCATGGCAACATGCATATACATACTACGTGGTGTCTCTAGCCACAGGTAGACAGCCTTGGGCAGAAGAACTATATATATGGCAGCACGCGTGGCTTGGATATATATGAGCGCCTTGTTGATTTGATTCCTAGATGCATGGAGCGAGGCGACCAGTGCACGAGCATGTTGGCAACATATTAATTTGGTCGTTGATGCCTGGCATGTGC
This sequence comes from Chrysopogon serrulatus, assembly GCA_015844335.1. Classification (NCBI taxonomy): domain Eukaryota; kingdom Viridiplantae; phylum Streptophyta; class Magnoliopsida; order Poales; family Poaceae; genus Chrysopogon; species Chrysopogon serrulatus. The sequence goes on along the minus strand of JADLZL010007603.1, from coordinate 51,449 downwards.
ACCACGATGATGCCGCGTTGGTCATGACCGTGCCCGGGCTTGCCGCCTTTTCTCCCCAACATCATGAGGTTGTACTTTGTGTACCTGTACACTACGCCGCCACTTAATGCTCCTTATCAATCAATGCAAATCAAACTCAATCAAAAAATAAAAATAATGCTACGGCATGATATATATCTATATTATATATCTCTGTTGTTACGCACCTGGAGTTCGAGTCCAAATTAAAAGTGTTACTGCTACACAATATTCGCAAAAAAAAATATTTAGAAAGACTGTCACTGGTTCCTATAAATATTTGGATAAGCTTCAAAGAAAGAAAAGAAGATAGAAGTTAGAGTTTGCTTCCTTTGTAAACAAACTGATAATATATAAAATATAGAACACACCAATTTTACGAACCAGAGTTTGCCTCCCTTTTGACATTGAACTAATAAATAAATAAAGAATGTAGTTTTATCCTTTTCTTTTTATTATTAAGAGTTCTATTAGCAGCGAAGTCGTATGCACGTTGGCTTCGCGCACTTAAATCAAATTCTGTCTAACAAGGAATTGAAAGTAAGATAATATTTTCTATAATTTCTACATGCTTATCTTTTTTGTTATCCAGCTTACTTAGGATGGAAGAGATCTACTTGGATTAGGATTTCTAACTATGTCTAGCACGTCATAAATATAAATCAGTAGAGTTGTAGAAAGATGAACATAGACTTATTTTATTTAGCATTTACAGAGTTGGTTAGAAGAGGCCATATAAAAAGAAATACTGAAAAAAAAAAAAGAAAATTTTGTCTTTTATTATTAGGGATAGATATGTTTAATATTTATATTTTTAAATAAATTTATTAGAAAACTAAATTCAAATACCTTTTTAATAATATTAATAATATACCATAGATTTTGTTAGCCGTCAGCTAAAAATGGAGCTCACCTTGTAGTAGTCGTGCTCGCACCTTTGTATGCTCGGCTCCAACAGCTAAGGCCCATAGTCGTTCGGGAGGTCTTCCAACGATTAGTTGCCGCGTGGGCCGTGGCCCAGCATGCATGTTGGCACCACTTCACGCTGGCCGAACCTGAACGCGTCTTGTTTCGAAAATATAGGCGGAGGCGACCCCGGCCAGCCTCCGAGCTAATCGAGGTATTCACCTGATTATTATATAAGTCAGTTGATAAGATAAATTAACTAATTTATTATAAAAATTATTATTTAAATGGCTGATAAGACAAATTATTTTATGTGGACAAACGCGTCCTAACGGTATCGTCCCTTATGGCTTGGGTTTACTAATATGCGGGCATGCCAAGATATAATATAAGTGTATAAAAATAAACAAAAACACAAATAAGTAGAAAACTCTTAATTGTATTAATTCTTTATAGAATTATAGGGTACAAGTTTCCTTGAGATTTTACATCATATTGCGCCTAACCAATACATCTGAAATCAATGACTATGTAGTTTCTAGTTTTCGGGGTCTCGTAAGACAATTCAGTTAATTACATGTATAGACTAACTTCTATGGATTAAGCTGCAGTGATGGTCGTGTCTCCAAGTCTTAAGTGTTGTTGTCTCTAAATATGTATGAATAATTATGAAATATAAATACAATAAAATTTGCTACAGCCTCGTCGGCACGGAGTTTAGAGTGAAGTCGGTGAAAGTGCTCAGTCTCATCAGTCACAAATATACAAATGCCTGCCTAATTGCCTCCGGTCTCGTCAGTATTTTTCTAGCCTCGTCGGTGCAGGGATTTGATCATAACTTCACAGCTAACGTGCCAACAAGTTGGCCAATTTCTGATTTAATAATTGTGCATACATACGGCGACTACAGCAGCTTAGTCCATGCTGCACATCTTAATCACGTTGAAAGGTTCCAGACATAAACCACTGGCATGTACATGGACAGACATCAATTTTCTAACCCAGACTCTGACGGCTGATCGACTAATAGCTACACAATTCGAACTCTTGTGCATAGATACAACCACGGAGAACATCACAGTTGTAACTCAGCCCAGTCCGTAGCAGCGTCAAACCCAAAGCCCAGTCCACCTCATCGGTGAGCACAAGCGAGACAACTTTTTTACACAATACAAGACATGGGAATATGAGATTACTTATTATAGTGAGATTTTTTTTCGCGAATTAGAATCTATGCAATAGAATAGGTTATTTTAACTGGAATTTCACATTTGATAACTTTCTTGTTCACTTATAATAAGCTTATATTAAAATTCATAGAGGGAGAGATGGAACCGAAAACAACGACCAAAAGAGGAGTGAATAGGAGCCTAAAATTTTCTTTTAGAAATAGCCCATTGTCCCAAGTTCAAACCCAACAAGCAAACAAAAATGATAATGAGGCCAACTAGTGACCGGGTGTCTTTGGCAATGACCAAAGATATAGCGGGATTCTCAAAATAATAGTTAAGCAGGCCAGAGAGGGAGCAAACATGAGATAGCAAAACACGTGAGAGAAAAGCAGCAGGCCTAGCAGGCCTAGGAGCACCGATGCTACAGTAGTGAGTGTGGGATCACTTTGTTGCAATCTCACTATGTTGAGCCTGTTTTGCTTTATAGAAACCCTTCTCCTACACCTTACGTAACATTGAGAAAGTGCAAGAAGATAGAGACCAAGGTACTCTCGGATCATTGGTTCAGTCAAGTATTTAGCTAGCACAGCAAGACCAGATAGATATCTCTTTTGATGTGAGCAAGTTGAATAAGTACATTTCCATCTCAAGTGATGATTATTGGCATGCACTTGAAAGGGTCTTATGTTATCTTAAATATACAGTGAGTTTTGTGATTCGCTATTCTGGGCACGCAACTGTTCTTGAGAGATCTCTAGTGATTCAAACTAGATATCTGATATTGATCAAATCTACACTACTAGTGGGTTTGTGTTTACTTTTGGAGGTGGTGAAGTGTCATAGAGGTCATACAAATAGATTAATTTTATGAAGTCAACCATAGAAGCACTATACAGCTTTTGCAATGGTAGAATGGTTGTGTCAGGTCTTATTGGACTTGTAGGTGGTTGAAAAACCAATACTAGTTATCCTTATGAATTGTGATAACAGAACAGTGAGTGCTAAGCATAATACGAAGTCAATAAAACATGTTAAAAGATCATACAAAATCTTTGTTATGTTACTACAATCTTCTGGCATTAATTAATCTAAAAATTTCCTAAGGCGCGGGTGCACTTATGGCGGTGGCCGCGCCACCGGGTTTGCAGTTGGAGGAATAGGTGAGAAGGGGACACCGGCCGGTCTCCAAATCGGCGACTCCGAATCTCCGATCCAACGCCCATGGGTGAGTGATGTGATGATCGGACGGGCCTCCACCAACTATCCTGCACATACGCACTACACCTGTGACCTGTGGAGATGCAACACTATCCCGCACATGAAAACTGGGAGATGCAATCTGCAAAAGGGCAATGCAGTTGCTGCTATCCAGTATTGCAGAGTTTATGTAGTTTGGTCATGCACCCACCCATGTTGCGGTTGCTACTTCAGTTTCTGATACGCACCACGTCCAGGCGTCAACATGATTAGATCTGCTTATGTTTTAGCCGTGTGTTTTGTTTGAAGGTTTTAGTGGGTTGAAACGAGTTGATCCTAGGTTAGGTAGATCCGTGTTTGGATGGGAGGTTGAGTGGAGCTGGGTCGATCCGGGTTGGCAAATTCTTCTCAGATACAGGTTGGCAAGGTCCGCTCAATTCGAGGGGACACATCAACGCAGTCTGCTTCGTCTCACAGGACAACTGGCTAGCGCAAGCACTCGGGGAGGTGCCGTGGGCGTGAGCGAGTTCGTGGCGGGTGGGTGCCAGGCAGCACTACCCAGATGCGCCTGGCATGGGCGGGGCAAGCTGCAGGCGACATTGAATGCATGGAGGGAGCTGGCCGTGGCAGGGCGCTGGCTGCCATGGCATCGCATGCGGGGCAAGCTCTAGTTGACCTTGGGTGCGCGGGCAGGCAGCGCCTGCGAGCTCTGGGAGGCAGGGCGGGCACTAGATAGGGCAAACGTGGGACAAGCTCCAGGGCAAGGTGCGGCGACCGGATGCCTGGAAGAAGCTCGACCCTCCGGCCATGGTGGCGCATGGGGCAGGCAGGTTCCATGCAAGTTTGGGGCCTAACATGGAGGAGAAAGCGAAAATAATTCCTTCTTCATCCCTCGAACCAAACAGAAAAAAACTAGGTTCGACTCAGTCCCTTAACTAAACACGAGTTGGATCAACTCAATCCCTTAACCAAGCACGAGATGGTTGAATCCAACCTAGAAAACTGGGTTGGACCCATCCCAACCCACGTCATCCACGAACCAAACACACGGTAGAAGAATGCCATGCACGCATTTGTTGGATCACCTGGCAAATTCTCTACATATATAATCTGATGCTGGAACGCCAGGAGGCAATGCCACTGGCGCCGGATCATGTGGTGGGGAGTGCGTCACCTCTCTAAAGCATCACATACTCCAGTACCGCACCGCACCATTCTATGTATTCAAGACAGATATTCCAGCAACATCAAAATCTTCAAATTTTGCATCAACCAATCTTACTCCCTTCATTCCGAATTATAAGTCACTTTGACTTTCTTAGTTCATCCATTTTACTATGTATCTAGACATATTATTATATTCAGATGCATAACAAAATTGATATACCAAAAAAATCAAAGCGACCTATAATTTAGAACAGAGGGAGTGCGTATTTAGCAGTACTGACTAATGATGTGACCAAGGCTAGAATATTCAAATTTTGCATTAACCAATCTTACGTATTTAGCAGTACTAAATAATGATGTGACCGAGGGTAGTTTTACACAGCTTGCAAAAACATTTAACGCATATGACCCTGGAAGAAAGGGGGAAAAGGATTCCCGGTCCAATTCAGGTCTCGCATGAATGCACAAGCATGAAACCCTGCTTTTGGTGCTCTGGGGTCAAATCAGGCAATTGTTTTCGCGCATATAGCTCTGCATCACAGCAGACACAGCAACCCTGCCTTTCAATCAGGTCCAATACTCCAATACGCATGCTGATGGATCTCTGGCCTGAAAAGGGAACAAAAGATTTTAGGCTGTGAGAAATTTCCGCAGGCATCAAGTCCCTACATCTCTTCTAGTTTGAAAATGAGGTCAACTCAACAAACAACTTGCAATCACCAAAAAGGAAAAGGATAAATCAACAAAAGCACAGTCCTCTATCAGCAACTAAATCTTTCTGTAACATCATACTGAACACCAAAACAATGACAGGATATACAAAAGCAAAAGACATAAACGTTGTTTCTAATTCCTGAGTTATACCTAAATGCACATGTTTACAACACAGCAGCTGGTAAGGATCAGATTACTATTCCCAACTTGCAGATGACAAGGGCTTCTTTACCATGACAGATACAAGTAACCTAAACTCTAGCAAATCTTTTATGGAAGTAAAGTGAGGAAATATGAGCTTTGATTAGGGGTTGCCCCAATAATCATGAAAACATAAAAGTTACTTTTTGCTGCATAGCTGCCCCCCAGACAGCTATAAGCAAGGCAGAAGTAAAGCAACGTCAAGTGATCCTAAATAGAGGTGAGTGGATAATAGGAACTGAATCAGACATCAAATCATCCAACTCTGGAAGGCAATCTGGTCCAGCTTATGGTTGCGCATTACCATGAATATCACTCTATTAATGCACGTGGTTCATACTGCAGGGAATTAAGTAAGTTTCGATTCAAATACTAAAGGAATTGAATTTCTGTTACAATTCAACAAGAGCATGAGTTAAGACAAGAAAAAAGCAAGCAGGTGCATACATGGTTTTTTGCTACTAGTCGACCCAAATACTCTTGTATCTATTCTATAATTAAAAAAGGGGTATACTAGTACCACTTAGAATACCCCTGTTAGATTGCTGAGAAAGGATTAGTTTTAATGGGACAATTTCTTCTGTGATTTATGGAAGCCAAAGAGAATAAGTGGGTACTCTACAAAGTCCATACATAGTACCTCTGATGGTAACAAAAAGGGTTTTCTCATTTCAAGTGAACAGTGGACCAAAACATCCGCCTCTGCTTCCTGTACAAGACCAGAAATCATATATCAGTATCCTATTATTATCAAAAGTTTCAATTAAAATGATGGTGCCTACTGGCAAATCCAAATTAGAACTCTTTTATAATTCTACGACGAACACACTGATCGATTAAGAAAAAGGGCAGGTTTTCCACCAGTAAAAATATTAAGTATAGAAACCATAGAACGACAGACAGAAGACAAATGCATCTTGTATCGCTATCCATTCAGGTTTTCAAATTTAAACATGCAGGTATCAGAGAGGGCTTACTTCAGCAAACTCTCCAGTTGTCCGGAGCCTCTTTGCACCCTTTTGTGAATCAAAAGCTTGCTCAAAATTTTCGGGAAAATGGACATCATAAGGTCTTGACTGCTTCCCACCTGACAAAGACAACCACATAAATTACATGCAATGCGTAAGGTTCAGCATAGGCACAAGCGTGGCCTTTATGGTAACTTGTTTGAGACATCTGGGCAACTTTACTTTCAGGGCAAAAAAAAAAAAAAAAAAAAAAAAAACAGAGAGAGAGAGAGAGCATGGATTCTCGTTGTTGCAAAACAATTAATATTCAAATATTTTACCAGTGATGATATTTGGAGCTATTGAAATAATTTTAGTTGGTCTTTCTGAAGTGGGTAGCATAGCCTCCAAAACTGGAGCGCTTGGAACACCTGTAGAGTACAGTGTTAGAGTTACAAACCAAGGATGATGATACTTCTAAAGTAGAAGAAATATTGTGTATGCATATGACAAGACAAGGATAGCAGGGGCTTAGATTATATGTTTCGAAATCAAGAATCCATGAATAAGGAGATAAAAAAACGAAAGCACAAGGAGATGAAGTATGGTCCTAAAAGGTCCCAATTTAAATGTGGGCCACAGGATTCAAACAAAAACTACACCACATAATGGCCGTGAAAAGTGAGTAAACGACGCTAAAACTGATCACTAGAGTCTAAATCTAGAGAAGAAAATTGAAGAAGATTCAGAAAGAAAACATCTAGTATGGTACCCAATATGTCCTTTTTAAAGGTAGTAAGGTACCCAATATTATCGCATAAGTATATCTACTAAAAGCATATGAAGGGACTAAATGCTGACCTGAGTCACCGGGCTGATTTGTCTGCTGACTAGAGGGAAGCCTGCATACAACAGAAAGGAACATTTACACAGAGGCAAACTGATGGCGAAAAAGGTAAATGTGTTCAAAATTCCAATATGTTGGCAGATCTATTTGTATGTGCTACCTCTTCTTCATCTGTAGAAGGAAACGTGCGAGTTCACATGCTGGTTTGCGCTCCACTCTCTTCCTTTGATGCCTCCAAGAACCCCGCAAACTGGCAATGTGGAAGACATTTGGAAGACATTTGTGTTAGGGCATGACCGGACAGGGCTAAGAGAGACGCCTCTTGCTGAACAGCGCAAGGGCTAAGAAGTTGAAAGGAGACTGAGAGGCACCCAAGGGGGGTTATTTCTGATGCCGTGGGTGCGCACTGCAGCTCTTGCATCCGCAAGCTGCATTTGACGTCAGGATGAAGATGAAGCAACTCCTGCAGTTCCTCCAAGGTCTTGAGCTTTATGTCCTCCCAGTTCACAGATGCCCTGCAGGCATAAATCAAAGCCATCACAATCTATAAGAACTGAACCTGGAAAACCGGTTGCACTCGAGCTAGTGCTTGGTTGATTAGGTAGCCTAGGTACCTGGCTTGTGCAGAGGCCATGGAGCGATACAGGTCGTTGCGCTCCGCAATCTCCGGGAACTTTTTGCGGAAGGCATCATCATTGGACCAGAAAAGTGAGCTGGCCTCGCGGCCACCTTCCTCGCCGCGGCAGGCGAGGTAAGCAAGCATGGCGTGGTGGTCCATGTTGTGAAGTACGGAGGTGTATTTCTGGGCAGTGCCCTCCTCCCCCTCCCAGAGGGGTGAGAATCCGCTCAGGTAGGTTCCGGCGGCTTCCCACCGCCCACCCTTCACCAGCTTTTGCAGATGCGCGGCGTCGAAGTACACCATGGACTCCCTCTCAAGCCTGAAAAATCCATCTAGAAACATTTAGGAATCGATTCCCCGGTTCGAATCTACGGCTCGGTTCACCTCCACGCCAATGGAGATGCAACGAGCTGACGAAAAAAAACTTGACGGAAGAAATCAAGCACGAGGGAGCGAACGGTCGGGCAGGCTGTCGTACGTATGGGCGGTGCTGTGGAGGCCCTGGCGCTTGAGGAAGCGATCCAACCGGCGGAGGTGAAGCAGAACCTCGGGGGAAGACTGACGCTTCATCCCCCCGGTTGCCGTCGTGCTCTCTGTGTCCGTGTTCGTGGTGATTAGGGTTTGGTTGGGTAGAAGAGACCTTGGCCGGAGGAGGGGGAAGGGAAGAGCGGGCCGCCGCCTTCTACTCCTGTCTCCTACACTAGTCCGATCCGATCATCCGATGCTCATTCATGGATGGATGGAGCAGGTGGATCTGAACGGGCCATAATTGCAGGCAGGCAAGCCATGGGCTCTAACGTCAAACAGGCCCGTTTATGGCCCTGTTTGCAACAGCGGTGGAGAGAAGCCCTTCTCCCGACGGTTGTACAAACAAGCGACATGTTTGGACTCATCAATAAACTATATACTAACTCATTTAAATAGTTAGATTTTATAAACTAATGAACTAGTAACTAGTTAAATTTTGGATTAGTTATTAGTTCATCAACTAATTTACCTATTTAGTTCTGTATAGATTAGTTGTTAATCAACTAGTTACTAGTTCAAATGATTCAAACAGAGGGCTAAAGGTAGGCTACCTACCAACTAGTGTGGTAGGTAGCATGTCACCGATCTCCACCCCCTGAGGCCTCTTTTAGCTGACCCTAATCCATGTCCAGCGACAGGTGCATCTTGGTCTACAACGCTGCGAAGGTGAGGAGCACGCTAGCGTAGGCCACTGCGAACGAATACCACAAATGGCGCGAAGTCACGACCATCCTCACCTTTGCAGCTGCTCTCCGTCCGCGCCCTGCCATGCCGCTGCTGGATCACGGACAGGAGTTCCTCCGGCGGCGACACTAGGTACACAGTAGGGTGGCCTAGCTATATTGGGTTAGGCGCCGGATGGCCCAGCTACGCCTTGTGCTGTGTCGCGGGATGGCCTAGGCGTGCCTGGCTGGCCGCAAGGTGGGGCCCAGTGCCGCGTCGCCCACCAGTCGTGGCTGTGCACCCTCTACCAAATGAGCAGCAACACCTTCCTCCACGGCCCTGCAAGGCGGATCTGGTGCAGGAGGGTTGGTCCGCGGCCCCTGGAAGGCGGCTATGGTGGCTTCTTGGCCGGCCACAACAGCAGCGGCACCCTGGCTGACTGCAATGGCGATAGCGGCCAGGCCGTCCTCCCCATCAGGTTTCACTTTTTTTCCTTTCACTCGGTCTCCATCGGATACGGTCGAAATGTGGCGGTACAGAGAAGAAACCATAAGGGTAGTTTAGACTTTTCACATCTCAATCAGTGGGCAAACTAATAGACTGTCCTAACAGACTTGACACAAAGCCATACAATACAAGTAATGAAATTTTATTTCCAAGCTATAGAAGTAAGTTCAAAAATAAGGAAAGGAAAAATAAGGGAAGAAAGAGGCATTTTTTTCAGGACTAAATCTCTCTTTATTTAATCAGCGGACACCCAAACCGAAAGGGGAACCGGCCGAAGGCGGGAAACGATTGACCTAGGCGCGAATGTCAAAAGGAAAAAATGGGCCGGGCCGAAATGTAACATGCTGGCAGGTTGTGAGTGGAGCAGTCCTTGAATTTTGCTAAAAAAAAAAATATTTGCTTCAATGACAGCCTGTCATGAGAACCGAACGTTGCCTAAACCCCCTCGCTTCTGCTGCCGCCGCTGCTCTCTCTCATTTCTTTCCCCCAAACCGCAATTCCCTTCATCTCGATTCCCCATTCATCGATTCCCTCAGAGACGGCGGCGGTGGGATGGCGGAAGTCAGAGGCGCAGGAGGAGGAGGAGGGGGCAGCGGAGGCAGGGGCGACTTCCCCTCCCGTCGTGATCACGCTCACGCGGCCCTCGACGACTCCGAGCTCGCTGACTATCCGTGCGCTTCTCTGCATTCTCTGTTTGATGTTTGCCTCGCGTCCTTCTCGATGGTCAATCGTGCCATGAAATCGTGGATCCTGTGCGGCTGTGCCCCGTTGTGCTCGAGAATGGAGAATCACATCATATCGCGACATGCTCTTATGAATGCGTTGCTTACACCTGGTTACCGCTGGAGGATTATGCGAATCGAACGATTGCTAGTTAGGGTTTGTTTTTCCGGGATTTTATTTACTTGCATAACCATGGATTGGCTTTTCTTCTGAAACAAGTTTCGCCATGGATTGGCTTTCGTTCTGAAACTGAAACAAGTCTCACTCAGGGATTGGATTTCGTTTTGAAACAAGTATCACCTTGGCATTCTCTACTCAATAGACAATGTGAGTGCCATATTTCTGGCTTTACCGAGGATTGTATTCTGGTTTTATTTATCGAACTTGGACTTGTGGCTATGATCTGGATATGTTGATATTCACAACTAGTTGGAACGTTTGTTCCTGAACACTTGGGTTCCTGGCAAATTACAATCACTACTTTTATTGCCAATACATGATCCATTAAGTTATTTTCTCAGCCATTGCATGTTGATGTTTTTTCAACGTTCATTAGATTTATCTGTGCCTGCACTGTCTTCTCCTTTAACGAAATTATTGCTGCACTGTCAGTTGACGCACACATACATATCTGGTGTTAATCTATCAGTAGAGGAGACAAATGCAAGTGTTCCTTTTATTCGGGTGTAGCATATAATGTATACAGTTGCAAGGGCCATAATAGTGGTTTGACCACATATGTGACTGGGCGATCAGCTTCTATGACTATGATGGACAGTAATATTTGATGACCTTCTGTGTGCATTGGGGATCAAAATAATAGGAAACTACAGTGTAACCATAAACTAATCTGATGTAAGAGACTACAGTTTATGTATTATGTGACTTTGAGCTTATATTGGTCAAAGTGCCTTTTGTTATCACCCAGTTTCTATGACATGTGACATAGGTTACTCAATTGCCATTTATACAGTTTGTGTAGTATTTCTATGAATAATGCATCAGAATGATACTTAACAATCTTCATCTACTTTATTGTACAATAAAATAATAGAAGATCGCTTACCTGTTATGTGCAGGCATATGCCCATTATTGGTGACAATAATGAAGCATACCAAGGGGAATTAGAAGACAAAGAGTTCTTATATATGTAAGTATGTGCCAGAAAATAAATAAGCTATTTCAACATTGCTCTAGCTATATTTGCTTGTATTCACATTTTAAAACAATCAATTCAACTAATAATGAATTATGCCTGGCCTGCCTTTGGCTTGTTAGCTTATTCTAAATTTCCTTCTGACTAGTATAAACTAATTCAATATAAGTCAATTTGAATGAAGTTCAATACATATGCATGATACATAGACTTGGCTCAACAGGTAGCTCTTGAACAGTAGTAATACTGTGATGTCTGTTTCTGTAACTCCAAAGAGTACCTAAATATTACATGCATAAATGCTTCTACATTATTCAACATTTCCTTCTGCATAGCATGTCCCTTCATGGAATTATATTTGTTTTTTTTAAAAAAACAATGTACGTACAGTCTGCTATCAGAGGAAGAGCCCCCTCTTCTGATACAAGAATTGCTTGGACAAGTAACCGAAGAGGCAGCTACCCCAGCACCGCTGAATACTGCATTTACAGGGTGAGCACTCGAATCTGTTTTTTTTTTTCTTTCCAGTTTCACTCATTAAGTTTTAATCAACTCTACGATGGTGTGTTTCTTTCTTGCTGATTCCAGTCTGTTTGAATGCGTGACACTAGCATGCTGCATGCATGCAGCTGCAATAGCTTTCCAAATGAGTGGCCTTAGCCCATCATGTAGCCCTGTAAGACGAGGACTGGTATAACTGCAGTGTGGATTGGATCATGAAGAACCAAATCCATTACAATTTTCCCAGTAATTGTTTTACATGAAGTGCGTACCATTATGTGACACAACTTCTAAATGGGACTCTTTTGTAGTCCATGGTTTTATAAATTGGCTTTTCAGATAGAGATGAAAGAATTTTATTTCCAACCACCTCATGGTTAGTTTTTTCTTGATTTAAACTTTGTACTTTGTAGAGCCCTGCCAGAACGTGCTGTTCTCAATGCTGAAGTGATTGACGATAATGAGTCCTTTGTGGATATCTATAACACATAAGATTTCTCTGATTTCTACAGCACATAAGATCGGCAATGTTTGCAAGTGTTGTTGCATGCTCATTATCACATTTTTGGATCTACACACTGTTAGGATGTCATTTGCTCTAGTTCCAGTACTATTCAATTTAAGTTCTCCAGCCTTTCTCGTACAAAGGAGTAACATGAATGAATAACTGTGTTTTATATGCTGAGTTCTCCAGCCTTTCTCGTACAAAGGAGTAACATTAATGAATAACTGTGTCTTATATGCTGATGAATGTCAGTGCTCTATAATTGACATCTGAACTGTCCAATATGAATGGAGTCATGGACTAAATTGATGGCCTGTTTAGCTGGATTAGACAATTTGGAACCTGCCAATCAAAAGGGCATGATTCAGGGCTAACAAAGTGTGAATAGAGCGATGCCTGTGATAGATGGAGTGGCATTTTTATTTCAAAGTGGCATTCTAGCTAAACTGAACCACATATATTTGCACAATTTACAATGTTACGGTATGAAAAATGCATCAATGTAGCATATATGTGTGCTTTAGAAGGGGCTTGTTATTGCTCGATTTGAATAAATGTGATGACATCCCCTTAATAGGTTCACCCATGCTTAATGCCTTTGTTTCACTAGTGGATTGATAGTTTTGTTTTTGCCCGATTCATGATTAATGTTTTTTTTCTGCTGCAAACTTTGTATTTTATAGGGACCCAGCTGAGAATGTTGTCGGTACACTCATTGGTTCAGAGATAACTGAGGATGATGCCACTTTGCACAATATCATGTAAGTTCAGTATGTGTATAAGTCATACATGTTATTACTTCTTTTGGACATTGTTGTTTTGAAAATTCTACCTGTTGTACTGATGTACCTTGTAGGGCGCCAGAGGAGGATGCTTCTACTGAACTCGAAAATGTGTACCTCCATGCATTAAGGGGCTCTGAGGGTGAGGATGAGATTGTTATGGTGCCATTGGACATGTAAGTTCAGTTAAAATGTGCAGGATTACTGCTGCATCCATGCTATGATATCCGTGGATAATCAGGAATTCACCTGCTGTAGTACTGGTTCTCAATTTTAGTTCTTTGGTCTAATTTAGAACAGGTGTGTGGAGTAGTATTATTTAAGCCATTCCTTACTAGTGTCTTTTGTTCTGGATATTAGCGGTCCGACCATGTTAGAAGCTTGATACCTGCTCTGTTTGATATGGTATGATATTGGGCAAAACAGTAGCTAAGTTTGTGATGTCAACTAAACATGCTAAATTGGACCAAGGATGCTAGATTGGGTTGAGTATTGTCTGAAATGAGGTGATGCATGTGACAAAAAAGAGTAACATTTCCATTTTAATATTGCAGGCTTTTAGTGGTGCCAGATCTGGAGAATCAAGGAAATGTCGGTGATCTGGATTCTTATCTGCGTGAAGGGCAATGGGAGCACGCGCTGCGGCTTCTCAAGAACATGGTAGAACAAGGTGAAGCTGATAACGGCGCTGTCCAAGCAGGTGCGCCCGAGCTAGATATCTTCAAGGCACATCCAGAGCTCGTGTTGTGGCTTAGAGGGCAGACATATGCTGACATGCGGAAGCAAAGGTGCTCCAGGGCAGCATTGCTGTACTACACCAATCACATCGCAGCTTTTTATCCTGAAGGTGTGAGCACAGGCAGTTGCTTTGCTGATAGTATCATACTGGGTTTACAGAAGATTAAGAGGACTGGGTCGCCTATGAGGTGAGCATGCGTACTTATCTCATGCTAAAGAATTGATTATCTGTGCCAGCCAGAATCATTAATTGTTCACTTGCGTTCCGCTTGATATGCTGCAGAGGCAGCAGGGGTTTTGAGAATGAAGAAGAGACGCGCCAGTGCGTACATGATTATCTGAAGGTGTACTTTCCTCGTTACCGGTAAGGCTTAATTATTAATTAACTAATTATATTACAGCCAGAGCCAGTCTAAAGGAGTTGATCCTCGTGCTGATCAAATCTACCTGATGCATGCAGTCCCCAGCTCAGGGAGACAGATAGCCGGGTGTGGGAGTTCGGAAGAAAGGAGGGCGGTAAGGTGCGCTGCTTCCTTGGGCGTGATTGGTTCCGTGAAGAAACCAGGACCTGGCCGCTTGGATGCAAGGCTTCGCTGATTGGTTGGCTAAACAGTCCGACGGGTGCAAACAAGCCCTCTCAGCCTGGCCGCGGAGAAACGATTTCGTTTCTGGCGAGCCTGGCTTGCGGGATGCACAACGCCCGTTCGAGCAGCTACTTTTGTCTCTGTAAAAGCAGTTCGGCTGTTCAACCAAACAATATTCCTCTCTATCCTGTCTCCGTACAGCCGATGAACCAAACAAATTGCTCTTGCATGAGATGAGCCTGGTGGCTAGGGGCCTGGCTGGCCGGTGCGAGCCAAGTTCAATCTTTCTCCCAACCAATCACGCCCAAGGAATACAGTGGACTCAATCTGACGAAGCTGAAGCAGCACCTCAAGGGGTTTGGGGATGGGAAACAGGGGAAATGCCCGGGGGTAACCTTCTACGTTACACAGAGACTGGAGCAGATTCTGGAGGCAGAGGACGCGGCTGGCTCCAGGAGAAGGGGGCCACGGGCAGCAGTTCCTCCTCGTCATCTTCCTCCTCCTCCGCCTCCCCCACCGCCGGATGCAGCAGCAGATGCTGCGGCTCCGTCGTCGAGTTGATCGTAGCGCCAGGGACTACTGCTACATAACGCTGCTAAAGCTAAACTCGAACCTGTTGCAAACACACGCCTGCTGAGCTGAGCTGGTCCATCAGCGTATCTCTTACAGTACATACCATGTGGATATGATATGCATGACACCGGCCGGTGCTACCTACTACCCTTAGCTTTCAGTAAAACTAGTACTAACTATGTGGTGAAGAAAACGTGATGTTGCTTGCTGTGCCTGTGCTGTGTAATGCTGCTGCTTATGGTCTGGAATTTGGCTTGCTTTGATGACCTCATTTTCGTACCACTCAGACATTCGCTACAGGAATGATGGATAACACAGACCTCATCTTCATACTCCAGTGCAGTCTAAGCTGGTCATCAAATCGAATCCTGATGAGCGAGTTCTTTCAGTTCCACTTCCACACAGCCTGATCGATAAATAAATACGTGGACAGACCAGACTGTATACTGCACGAAGTGAATGACCCAAACCAGGGCAGGTAGCAGTATACTGCATCAAAGTAGCGGAGGTGAAAGCCAAGTATGCCTGGCGCGGAGGCAAAGTCGATTGTCCCGCCATATCAAGGTAGCCAATGCTTATGTTCATGTAAACACATGTAGCTAGTTTTTTTTTTTTTCCTAAACAAATAAATAAATGAATAAATAATCTCTCCACTCAGGTCCTGTGCGTTCAAGCCTCAGGTTAAACAGGGACTCGAGTACATGTGATTCATTGTCGACTAGGCCATCGGCACATGATATATTGTTTCTCTGTAGAACCGACGACACAGCCCTCCCCTTCAATCTGCCCAAGCCCAAAAAAACTCACGCTGATGCATCTCCAGACTGCAAAAAGGAACAAATTGTTGAAAACCGTCAGCCTCACAGGAACAATATATCCTCCAGCAAGTCTCAGCAACATCACATGCCATACCGATGCAATGATGGGATACACGAATGCAGAGCAACAAGCAAAATGGGATATGAGGTCAAGTATGAAAATTGTAGCTTCAATATCCAATTACACTCCAAGGTCAAGTAACCTTGACTGTCTCTATTCCACATGAGTGGATGAGAATAGGAATTGAATCAGACACCAAATTATCAACTCAGGCAGACATGTGTAAACTTCACAAGGGAATCTGATGCCTCTATATTTATGCACATGGTTTCATACTGCAATGAACCAACAATTAAGAAAATTTCGGTTCATAACTAAGCCAATTGAGTTTCTGTTCAAATTTAACAAGGACATACAAATTCAGACAAGAAAAAAAGGAAACAAGTGGGTGCCAGTATGGTTTTAGCTAATAGCTGTCATATTAATATCTTAATATTGTAGAGCTACATTACACAAGAAACCATCTTAGAGCCACTTCTTGGATCCTAAAGAAATATACGACTAACTATAGAAAGCAGTTCCATAAGATATATTAAAAAAATAATATGCACAGAATAGAAAAAATGCATAGCAGCAAACAAAATGAAATCAGAGGTATCAAAGGAGATCATATATATGTTAATGATTATATTACTAATCAGTTGTGACGCAATAGCTTATTGCGGATTGCTAAAATGTAAAATTTCATTATTTGAACTTTTTCAATTTATGGAAGCCACAGAGAATTGGAGGTTACTGTACCAAATCCATCCACAGTACCTGTGATAGCAACATAAAGGGTCTTCTGGATTCCAGTGAACCAGAGTATCTGACTCTGCTTTACGAGATCAGAATCCATCAATTCATATAAAGTTCTGATTACAATAATGATGCCTACTGCTATATCCAGAAATAAAATCTTGTATGATTGTACCACGAACGCACAAATCAGTTACGGAAAAGGCAAGATGCCTACTGGCATGTCCAGAAAGTGTAAAACAACAGAAAGCAGAAGAATGCAACTTGCAACCTTATCCATTTGCTATGCAAGGTTTTCTAAATAATAGAAGCATGTGAGCTCAGTATTACAAAGGGCTTACTTCAGCAAACTCTCTAGTCGTCTGCAACCTCTTTGTGCACTTTCTTGAATCAGAAGCTTGCTCAAAACTTTTGGGAAATTGAGCATCATAGGGTCTTGCAGGCTCCTTACCTGTTCAAGACAACTCTTAAATGCATAAATTGCAAACGGAACATCAATGACTATTGGGTCAGCATATCAAATGACTAACAATAGATACAAGGCACAAGAGTGCCCTTTATGCAACTTTTATCAGACATTGAGCTATTTCAGGGGCCAAAAAAAAAACATAAAACTTTTATGTGGGAAAACAATGAATGTTGAAATATTTTACCTGTGTTAGTAGCAGATGAGATCGAAAGAATTTTAGCCGGTCTTGGTGATGCAGGCAGCACAGCCTCTGAAGCTGGAGTACTTGGAACACCTGCAAGGGATAGTATTACAGTTACAAACCAAAGATGATACTTCCAAAGGAGAAGAAATATGGTGTATGATGTGACAAAAATAAAGGAAAGCAGAGGCTGATATTCATATGCATCAAAATCCAGAATCTACGAATAATGAGAAAAAGGGAGCACGAGGAGACAATGGTAATGCTCATAGAAGGTTCAAGTATGGACCACAAGATTTAAACAAAATCTATGGGACATAAGAGCAGTGAGAAGTGAGTAAACATTGATAAAGTTACTCATGAGAATCACTAAAGCTTTCATAGAGAAAAAACGATTGATGAAGAATCGAAAAGAACACATCCATCTGGTATGCTATAACCAGTATCTCCTTGACTGAGCATCAAAGGGTTTGCATCATGTGAAGTATCAACTAAAAGCACATGAAGTCAATCGTTACACACAGTGACATGAATCAAAGTAACTGTCACTATTAAGATTCAATTCATCGTACAAAATATATGAGCAAAGGAACAAATAAAAAAGGCAACACATTGCCTGCATTTTTTAAGCATGACAAAATGTGAAAATACACCTACCGATAGAAAATTAAGTGAAAACAATTTCACATTTTGTCAGATTGAATGCAATACTTAATCTTGGCTTTGAGTGGTTAGTAAATTATCTAGTAGAAGTCATATATCATTGTAGAAAACAAAATGCGAATGACATATGCACAAAACCACAAAGCTGAATGCGTAACTGAATTACTTGTCATACTATCATGCAATCAGTCTGCAGACAAGCTTCTTCCGAATCATATAATAGTAGGACTACTGTATTATATTTAAAGGATATATGCTACTACTGCTGAATTTAACATCACACATGCACGCACCTGAATGCTTTATCTCGTGACTGACCAGAAGCCTGAACAAAGCAAGGAGCTTCAATGCACAAGTACTAAGAGCAAGAACATCAGAGAAGAATCCCTGTGTGGACTAAATACCTCTTCTGCATGAAGAAACGGGCAAGGACATGTGCTGGGAGACGGCCAGCTTTATTGTTCCGGGAACCATTGCATCCGCGGAGCCTGTAACAAGATACACAATTGGCACTTCAGGTGATATCAGAAAGAAAACTGAGATTGATGGAGGGAGAGCATCGAATGGGAATCAAAAGAGTGACTTTGAAGCTGCTTCATGTATACCTAGGACCAAGTGACAAGATGTAGGCAGGATCAGAAGTGCAGCGCGGTAACTGTGCCTTGGCTTTGAGCTCAGGACACTTGGCAGCCATGTTCAAAATGACCTCTACTGCCATGGGCCTGACACGACGATAGTGCCTGGATGCCCTGCAAATATGGAAATCACGCAATCAATCAATATTTGATATGTAATTACACATTTTGCAATGCTAAAAAATCAACCTTTTTTCTTTCGAAATAGTTGTTGCAGGTGAACTAGTACTAAAGCAAATTGAGGAGTGCAGGCGTGCAGCGAGCCACCACATAAAAAAGTAGGGAAAAAAAGATACAGTGATTTGTAGTACCTGGCTCGGTCGGAGCGCATGGAGAGTAGGATCCTGCGGAGGTGGTGGCCGTCGGGGTGGGATTGGAGGGAGGCGTAGAGGCGCTGGAAGAGGGCGTCGATGTCGTGGGTCCGGCCATGGGCGAGGTCGCACATGACGCGCAGGACGAGGATGCGGACGACGAGCGTGTCGGCCTCGCGGCTGCAGTCGCCGACGGCGATGAAGCCGAGCACGTATGAGGCTGCGTCGGCCCAGTGGAGTTGTCGCAGGAGGCGGCGGAAGTGCGCAGCGTCGAAGAAGGCGCCCGTCTGCCTCTCTAGGCTGCGAAATCGTTGGATGCATCATCCTTCCATCAGAAACGAAACAATGGGAGGTTTGAGACAGAGAGCAGGGTGGGAGGCGAGCTTACGCGTGGGCGGTGTCGTAGAGTCGGTGACGGCGGAGGAAGGAGAGGATGCGGCGTAGGCGGAGGCCCGTGAGGGCGGGACGATCGCCGCGGAAGCACCTCGTCGACATCACCATTGCTTCGGTTTTGGGGGAGGAAGACATGAGGAGTGTTGGGGAACCGCAGCGAGAGAGAGAGAACGGGCAGGGAAGGGAAGGGAAGATTATGAGAGGAGTAGGCCGGCCGTCGTGGTGTAGTGGGGTGCGATTCGGAGTCGCGGGCTTTGCCAAGTTGCCCACTACTCACAACTAACCGATTGTACTTTCAAAAAAGGAAAAAAAAACCATTGGATTGGGGTTGGGCCAGGCCTAATATGGCTCTTTTTTCCCCTATATATGTTTGCACTTTCTTTCTACCTCAGAGCAAGAGAGGCTGAGCTGTTGTGGAAAAGAAAAAAGGAGAGAAGAGAAGTAACATGTGTAAGCTAACTAAAGGCTTCTGCTAAAAAAAAAAACTAAAGGCATAAAAATTAAGAAATCTGTGAGAGGGAGAGGTGGACTGTAATAGAGCTAACCACTATATTAGTTGAGTGAGAAGTAGGCTACAAGTATTCTTACAACCAAGTAAAGACTATATTATTAGCCTTGCTCTTAGAGACGGATCTACCTACGTTATTATATATACAACATCTCTAGATTAGGACTCGTTATCTGAAGTTGTTTTTTATTGGAATAAATCCAACCTCTCTATATATACGAGAGGATCACGACCAATTGAAGGATCCAACACTCAATCGTCAGAAACACATCTATCTCTCAACTTTTACCCTTTTCCAACCTCTCGTTCTGTCTGTTGTTGCTCTTGGCGAGTTTCAATGGCATCCTAGACGGCCTTCTAGTGCTAGGAGATCCTTCGCTTCTAGTGCTAGGAGATCCTTCGCGTGCATCCCTCCGATGGGTCTTCCTAAGGGGTGTTTCGGAGCTACGTCGGTGAAGAAAGTGCTCTAAATCTGTCTTACCAGTCTCTAAATCGGTTTGATCGATCCCGCTGAGTTCTTACTATGTTCTAGGTTAGAATGCAACCTCTTAGATCTGCTAGCCTCTACTGATGTGTTGTCTAGCGTCAACACCTACCTGTTGTATCTAGACGTGGGAGATAGATTTAGTGAGTGACAGCAAAGTGGTTTACGTCTTGATGAGTCCATCAAATCGGCAGCGCTATGGGCCCATGGTCAGTCAGAGAGAGAAAAAGAGAGGCACACGCATCACGCATGGTAGCCATTCTTCTCATGGCTTCTCAACGCTGTTCGAAACAACCTCTGAGATAAGTTTTGCACAACAACATGTTTACCTCTCTTCTTTAATATTAAAGTCACACCAGCGAAAACAACATAAAAATAAGTTGTAAAAAAATCATACTAAAGTTAGGATAAGGGTAAAAACTGATTTTGTGGACCCATTTTATATTTTATTAACAAACATGTCTATGTGTTGCAACGAGAAAAAAAACTATTAAATGTTCGACCTCTTTGCTTTAGTTTCTTATATATCTGCAGCAGTTGCAACAGCTTAACCGTATAGGTGCTATGTTTTATGTTGTAAATATAATGTCGTGAGTAATTAATGCAACAGTCACTCGTTAATAGAAATAAGTATGATATTGTTATTTATATTTTTTTCTACAAAACTTAAAAACAACACTTCATTTTTCCATGATCTTGAAATCTATAATATAAGTTAATATTGACAATAATATAGCAATGTCCTATTGACTGTCTTAAATTAAAATGGAAAAAGTCTAGATAACCCCCTGACCTATTGGCGCTGGAATACTTCATCCCCCAACCTACGAAACCGGATGTTTGACACTTTAAACTTTGCAATACCGTCTAATTTACCCCCTAAGCGGTTTGGACAGGCGGTTTTGCTTACGTGGACAGCCACGCTGGCGCTTGGGCCCATCTGTCAGGTGGCCACTCTTCCATCTTCCTTTTCTTGCCCTCCTCGGCCTGCTTGAGCACCGCCACCACCTCCTCCTGCACCGCCGCGTCGCCACCCTCAGGCCCCGCGGCCAGCACTCCACGGGGAGGTCTCGAAGCAGCAGGACTGCGCGTCCTCCGCCTCGCCATCTCCGTCGCCGCCGTAGGCAGGCTGTTGCTGCAGTAGCAACTGGTCGAGCGTGGCGCGGAGGCCCACGGCGATGGCCTCGTAGCTCCGAGCGACGCCCAGCCACTGGCACTCGGCGGCCAGCTGCCAGAGCCTCTTCTCCAGCTCCACGTTGCGACAGCGGGCGCGCTCCAGCTCCGCCTCTGCCGCGTGGAGCCAACCTGCCGCTGCGCGTTCCACGGCAGCCACCAACGCGCGTGCGTGCCGCCGGCGTGCCTCCTGGAGCCCCGTGCGCATCCTCTCGGTCTGCAGCTACAGCCATACAAGCAAGAACCAGACACCGTGTCCACAACGTATGGAGGAACTCGACTTCCTCTCGGTCACCAGATCGATCGAGAGCAGACTGCGGCAGCGGCAGGGGCAAAGTGCTCTGAGAGCTGTGCCTCCCTGATGGCCGTGCAGGGCGCTAGCGCGGTCGTGGCGGGTGGTGCCGCGGCGCTTGTGACCGTGCTGCTCGACACAGTGAAGATGCGGCTGCAGGTGATGGAGGCCGACGCGTCGACAGCGCGGCCCACGCTGGCAAGCACCTTGCGCGGGCTGCTCAAGGAGCCCCTTGAGGAAGTCGTCCTCCTCCTGCCGGCAGCACGTCTTGCCGAGCCGTGTTGCACAGCCACAGACATGCCGTCGTGGAGCATGCCCCTGTACGTGACCGTGAGGCCGCCGGCCTTCTTGCTGTGCCTCCCGAGGAGGTTGAGCGGGGTGGAGATGAGCCGCGTCTGCCTGCCCACATACCGCAGCGCCCCGTCGCTAGGCCTCGTCGCGATCCGGCCCCCGTAGATGCACATCAGCTTCACCTTCCCGAACCCGGACACCTTGTCGTCGCCCCACGTCCTCGCGCTCGGGCTGCTCGGGTCCCCCGCCGCCGCCGGCATAGCAAGCAGCACGAGGAGTAGGAGGCGAGCTTGCGCTGGAGCCTCCACAGGCGGCCGTCCGCGAGGAAGATGCCACTGCCGAGGAGACGCCCGGGTCCGCGTTGGAGACGTCGTTGCTGAACCAGAGCGTCGCCGGTCCGTAATCGCGGCCGCACAGCGGTACGAGGGGCGGGGGCAGTGGCGGCGTGGCCCGGCCCATGCGCAGGCCCGGGCAATAGGCAGCGCCACTGCAACGGCCGCGGGGCTCTCCTGCGCGGCGAAGCGGAGGACGCGCAGCCCAGCAGGGGAGCGGTAGTCTGGGAAGTCGTCACCACGACGGCAGGCCCAGCGCGAGGAGCTCGCAGAGGTCAGGCGGGAGTTGGACACCGCCGAGAGCGGCCTCCGCGATGGCGAGCTCCGTGGCGGAGAGGCCAGGGAGGACGGTCACCCCAGCTGCAACGAGGTGAGCGAGAAGCGCAGAGGCGGAGGAAGACGGAGGAGCATGTGCGCGGGGGGCGTATTCAGCAGGTGCCCGCCTGACAGATGGGCCTAAGCGCCAGCGTGGCTGTCCACGTAAGCAAAACCGCCTGTCCATACCGCTCAGAGGGTAAATTAGACGGTATTACAAAGTTTAAAGTGTCAAACATTCGGTTTCGTAGGTTGAGGGTGAAGTATTCCAATGCCAATAGGTCAGGGGGTTATCTAGACTTTTTCCAATTAAAGTACAACTTTGATAGACAATATTTTTTTTATTGTAAGGCACAAAAATATTCATATAATATCATAATTTTAGTTTCCATACTATCCATGTGTTGACAAGTATCATAAAAATATATAATTTAATATCTTATTAAAGTCGGCAAACGGTTAGTCATCGTCCTGTTATCCATGCATAGATGCAACGACAATTTATGGTTCTCAAAAGAAAAATATGATTGGAGTCACCGGGATTTTAACTCTAGACGAAAACTAAACAAACCTTTGTTATATACGGAGTTGTACACCTTTTTAGTTAAATATCTATGCATAGATGCAAAAGTTTCTTTTCTTAAAAAAGAAAACCATGCTTCTAGATTGTATATAAGTAACATATACGGCTCGTCACATGCCTAATGCGGGCTATGACCGATGTTGAAGTAAACAGGCCTATCGAGGCTGTTCGGGTCTAAGAAAGATGAGCCACTGCACTTGCTACCGCCCTAGAGGGCCTCACGGCCTGCCCTAGGGGTGCACGCGTGCCTAGGAGAGGGAGGCGGCGTCGGCTACTGCCGCCGCTTTCCTTCCACATCATCTACAAGTTACCTAAGATAATTAGTTATTTTTAGTAAAATTAGAATAAGTACGGAAGGAAGAATCCGTGTTCGATAAGAACTCTTCCGCCTTAGCTTGTAAGTAAAGTCTATTCGGGATTATAAATACTAGAGGATTAGATCTATATCAATCAAAAAAGTAATTGGGTGAAAGTTCTCTAACTCTCTCCTCCCTTCTATTGCAGTTGTCGCCTCTCTCTTCTCCCTCTCCCTGCGCTACCGCTCCTCTACCTCTCTCCCCCACACCACCACCCTGCCCCAGTGCTGTCACCAAGCAGCCCATGCCGCCGCCTCCCCTCGCCATCACCGCCGTGCCCGTTCCACTCTACCTGCTGCGCTAACTCAAAACATTAAATCAGACTTTGTATCGCGCTAGACAGGAGCTCTTCTAACTCGTATAAGCACGAGGTGTGTGTAGAGAGAAAATTGTTATTTTATGACTCAAATCGTGTGGCTTCGCTATTCTATGACTCCTAACATTGATTTCACTAAAATATGACTCTAAACATTTGCACCTCGTAATACATATGATTCTATTTTTTTTAATCTCTTTTCTCATCTAAATACATGTATTTGTTCTTTTACCCCTCATTCTTTTCATCGTGGCCTTGGCTCCTGGCTCCTGGCTCCTGGCTCCTGGCTGTGGCCTTGGCTGGTCCACTGTCGATGCGTTTATCTTCTCCAGAACAAGAATTCAGCGGCCAGCGACCAGCATGGGTCGGTCTCGGTCCCATCTAGCGCCAAGCCGGTGGATGGGGTCATCAGGTCATGCATGCACTGATGCTGCTACTGCCGTGCTGCAATGCAAGCAACCATGCCGATTATCACATCCAAATTCATTAACCAAAATCCAAATTCACGAACCATGTCTTGGCTGCTGGCCGTGGCCATGCGTTGGCTGCTCGCCGTGGCCATGGCTGGCTGGAGCGTGCCCATGGCTGCGTGGTGAGGGGTGGAGGGGCGGCGGGGGGCGAGCGGCTCGCGGCGGCGTGTAGGATACGAGAAGTCGCGTCTTTGATAGAGTACGAGAGAAAGACGTCGATCGTGTATATGCCGTACATGAGAATACCAAAAGAGCAATACGGTCATTAATAGAAAATACATGTATTGGAACTTTAAAATGGTTAGAAAGAAACAAAATCATATGCATTATGAAGTGCAAATGTTTGGAGTATTTTGGCGAAGTCAATGTTAGGAGTCATAGAATAGTGAAGCCACATAATTTGAGTCATAGAATAGCAATTTTCTCGTGTGTAGAAATGATGTAAAGATTTCAGTGTCGCTTTCCATTGCATAAGGTGCACCCTTACATCTATTCAGCCAAACCTTACCATCAAACAAAATGTTCTGTTCGCAGTATAATAACATTCTCTTTGTACACACCCTACAGAAGATACAGAGGAATACTATAATGTTACATTTTGGTACAGAACAAGGATTCTTCGCATTTGCAGTCCACAGTTAGCAAGATTGCAACAAGGTACAACTAAGTTTTCACGATTTCTGTTGGCTTACATTGTTTTGTCAATAACATAAATGGTTACAGTTGTATCAAATTGGCAGGTCTCTCCAGAACAATGCTGACGAGTCAGATGCCAATGAGCTGGAGAAGCTGGAAAATCTCCTGAGGAATGCTTTAAGGGGTATGAGATCCAAGAAGGTAGGAAAGTAAAATGGAACTATATTTTATAGGTGTCATATCTTCGCACCTTGTTTACATTATGTCCCTACTGGTTTGACAGAGATTCACCAGCTTTAAATTCACTGAAAAGAGCTCTACTCAACCAAAAATTTCCCAAACACTTCAGATCTACCAAATCCGGATTCACCAAAAAATGGGATCCCAAATTGCAGTGCTAGCACCGGCAGCTAGTTCAGCATCTCATAGCTCTGGCGCTATTGACAAAATCACATGACTGCCGGTTGTTTTGGTTGTCGTTCTTTTACCTCAAGCTGGGTATTACTCCAATATATTCATTAGATATGCAGTAAGACCATGAGGAAATGCACTATTCAGTATTAGACAAAAATGCAGCTATGACTGGTAGTAGCTGTTTTCTTGAAAGTATGGCCTAGGATCATTAGCACTTTGTACAAATGCTAGTTTGCATGGAAATAGCACTGCAATTGGCAAAATTTTACTGTTAGACTTGTCGTGCTGCTACCCTGTGAACTATTTTAAACTTATGCAAAGAAAAAAGGCAGCGGCCTTGCATGAAAACCCCTGTTAGAGGGCACCCATCCAGTGATAACTAGATAGCCTAATATCTCCTGCCTGTTTTTCCAACTAAGCTTTCAACTCAAAATGGGTGCTAATTTCTACTTTGGTAATGGTGGTAAGATGCAGATGTTGGCGAAATAGAACAACGGTTGAGGGGGTGCAGCCGGGCAGGAAAGTATAATGGAGCTGAAAGTCGGTAACAGAGAACGGGATGAGCGCAAAACCGCGGAGCTGTGCAAGATGCCTGTAGTAGTGATTGTAGGTTTGTAAAATTGCATGTTTTTCTGCTAGCTTAATTGGAGGCAGTGTCCCTTGAGGTAACTGTAGCTTGATGCTCCCCTTTGTTTGCTGTTGCTGGTATGCAGCCAGGACAGATAAATATCTATCCATCATACTTAAAAAGCAAAATTTCTTATCATAAAATCTTTTGTCCAACTAAGAGA
Source organism: Chrysopogon serrulatus (assembly GCA_015844335.1). NCBI lineage: Eukaryota > Viridiplantae > Streptophyta > Magnoliopsida > Poales > Poaceae > Chrysopogon > Chrysopogon serrulatus. The sequence goes on along the minus strand of JADLZL010007603.1, from coordinate 25,170 downwards.
TTGACACGGTTACCGTTTAGTTTTTCGTTTCCATATCGGACTGGAGAAGAGGAGAAACTAATAACAAACAGTCCAACCGTCCAACATATTTGTCCGTCTCCTGTTCTCATTCCAAAACTCTTCATCTCCTCTTCTATATATAAAAAAAATTCAATACCCCGCAATACGCCTGCCTGGTATATATACACACCCCAGCACATCTTTTCTCGATTTGGAGCTTTTGCCCAAAACTCCCAAACATTGCCGTATAGGTACACACGGTCTCGCCGCCGGCTGCCCGCCCGAGCTGTTTCAAGCTGCGTCGAGATGGACGAAGGCGCTCCTACTGCTGCTTTTGCATAAGCGCCATGGGCGCACGCCATGCTGCACGGGCCGAGCACCAACCGAGCCACGGTGCTCGTCGCACCAGTGCTTTGTTTCGCTCCGCCAACAAACGTTCTAGCTTGCTCTTCATGTTGTTGTTAGCTTGATGACATCACCGTGAAGTTATGCCTATGCTATATTCGTCAGTCTAAAAAATTGAGACATAGCATCATCTGAATACCTATACATATTTATATATGATGAGAACACCTTTCAAACTATTTTAGAAAAGAGTATGAGAGAGTATAATTATAATGACGCTAAATTCTCATTACTGTGCCAATGAAGTTGTGTATGGAAGAGAAACTCGCATTCTAGATTCGAAGATGAGGTACGGAGACGAGTGAGATGATCACTTCAGTCGAATTAAATTTATTGTCCTAGATATTTTTTTTCATTGCAACGCACAAAAGTTTAATTTCTTGGTCCTGTAAATAAACGACTATCAGGCTGTGCGCTTGACAGGGTAGCCAATTACTACGTGGGCAGAACACATGGGCACATCGCAAATACGCGCGCGTCAGGAACTTGTGTATTCCTAAGGTTTACTTACTTATTAGGCGCTGCATTGTTTGGATTGGATGTAGTTGGTTGGATCGGCATCAATTAGTTCACATGTGTTGGGAGGCGTTAATGTTAAGTTTGGATCTCTACAGTACTTGTTTCTCGGATGCCTCAAGTTTGTGTTACCACTTATGTCATCGATCGTAGTCGGAATTCTACCAAGGTTTGTGACTTTAGTGTTGTGATCCTGGCATGATCGATCATATGTGTTGATGCCGGCGATGGCTTGAGGCACTCTCGATCATATGCGTGCGTATGTGGCTGGGCCGCGTCTGCCGGCGCATCGGCAGGTGGCGAGTGCTAGTGCCAGTGCCAGGCCGGTCGGGCGCGCGACACGACACGTTCTTCTGGTACTCCACTTCTTTCTAGGGCAGCTCCAGTCCTAACATCGAACCAAGACTGACACAGGTCAGTTGAAAATCGATTTTGAGAATGGTTCGTTCTTTCCAGTGTAAGCATCGGTTAGCGGGGTCCACGAAACAATTAAAAATATACACTTTCCTTGCTTCAGCTACATGTGCAAGTGACTTGGGAGTTGTGCTTCACTTTTTTATTCCCCATGGTGCGAACCGAAAACAAGGCCTTGTTTAGATGAGGGAAGAGAGAGATTGAAAAGTCCTGTAGCAGTTCGTTTGTATTTGGTAAATATTGTCTAATCGTGGCCCAACTAGGCTCAAAAGATTCATCTCGTGATTTACAACCAAACCATATAATTAGTTATTTTTTTACTAACACTTAATGCTCCATATATAGGGTAGAAATTGATGTGATGGAGAGAGATTGAAAAGTCCTGTAGCATTTCGTTTGTATGTGGCAAATATTGTCCAATTATGGTCCAACTAGGCTCAAAAGATTCGTCTCGTGATGTACAACTAAACTATGTAATTAGTTATTTTTTATACTTATATTTAATACTCTTTACATGCGGGTACAAATTGATGTGATGGAGAGAGAGTAAAAAAACTTGGAAGTTGGAGGGGGAAGTGAACAAGGCCCAAGAGTCGCTTTTGCTCTGATATCCCATGGTTCGATGTCTGTAGTGTGCTCGGTTCGTTTATCGAACGTCCAGCTCAGCGTATGGTTCGATTTGAAGACACACTGGAGCTGCTCAGCTGCGTGCGGTCGGGTGGCGAGTGCTAGTCCAGGCCTCCAGCGCCTGCGGGCTTCGTCCACGGACGGTTGCTGGGCCATATCACTAATGAGCTGCGTGCGAGGTTGGGGGCTGTGTCAGTGTGTCACTGCGTGCCATACTCTGAGCGCTTTTCTTTCGTCACAAAAAAAAACTAATTACACTGCCGACGACTCTAATCTAAGTGCAAAAAAAAAAGCAAACCAAACAAATGATGCTTTATTTGCCTTACAAGAGATCGCACCGCAGCTTGATTTCAGCAGACCAAATTAAACATCACCATAGCTTTTAGGTCTGTTTGAATCACTTCTGCATTATAGTAATGAGGTAATTAAAATAACCTCCAAGTTGATCTGAATAGTCCAAATCAACTATAATGATCGAGCCAATACATTAATGTATCCTAATCTATCTTTTTTTGTAGATTGCATTCTACATACACATACTCACCCCTATGGGTTATGGCCATATACAAAGGCTATTCTTATGAGCAGCCATGAATAAATAAGCCAACATATATATTTTACGATAGATAGAATCATCACGAACACCTCGTTTACAATGAGGACATCATATCACCCACCAATGAATAAAAATCAAGAAAATGCAAGCACTTAATTACATCTGGAAATACGGATTAGTGAAATCTTCATACCCTAATAAATCCTGATTGGAACCGAGGAAAATATAATGCATGTGATCACATGCCTCAAGTCCAAGACTCAATCGGTAAACATATTAGATCACAAGGAATCTAACTAGCCAAGCTAAACTCGACTCATATTCACACGATCCATTTTAAACCTACTGATACAAGGGTGAACAATGTTGAGAATTATTATTAATGATCAATTAGGGATTAGTCCAAAGGGCATATCTTCATTCAAGGGGTACCTCTTCATCCAAAGGGTGTCTCTTCACCCCTCTCTCTTTCACACTTGTAACTCTCTTTCACAATTGTAACCGCCTACATAGGCCTTGTATATATATATGTACAACACTATTCAAAGGAATACACAGACATCGTTTGCATCTCTCGATTGTCTCTCGCTCTTTACTTCTAACACATTATCATGCACGCATTGCTCTGCACACCGCTGACGTGAATAGGAAAAGAACGAGAAGGAAGAAGGGAGTTCGCTGGACAAATTACATACAGAAGAGAATACCGATGGCGATGCTGTTCTTCATGGCAAATTATAGGAGACAGATGGTCTGCCTGGCGGTTAATCTGCCACAAGAACAGACGCCGACATTGGTGCTCTTCGCGTTGATCAAACAACGAACGCATTGATTGATGAACTGGAGAAACGAGGAATCGACCTCCACTGCGAACCAGATGTAGGAATTTGAGACGGAATCACTGGATCGAGGTAACTGCCATGATTCGTACCTTCTCAATTGTCAAGTCCTTCCCACCGTCGTCGGGGCCATGGTCATGGAGTTCGTCATCTTCGCGCTACCACCGATGCCGAGCACGAGAGGCCGGATGCGGCCTCGCGCCCAAGCCGCGCCAGCGCCTCTGCTTTGCACGCCAAGGCCGGGGCGGTGGTGGCAGCGGCCGACGGATGGAAGGCGGCTCAGCCATGACCCTCCAGCGCCAATGGAGGCGGCCCGTGCCTGCGCCTTGTGCGCAGCAGCCGGCAACTCCCCATGGCAGGTGCTCCCGCGCCTGACGCCCAGCATGGCCGGCCTTCTTCCCGGAGGTCACGGTGGCCAGCATTCCCAATAGCAAGCCGGCTGATTCCCACAACGGTGGCCCGCCAAGGGTCAGCCGCATGCACGGAGATGGCCGAAAGGCCGATCGTCGTCGTCACGAAGGGGAAACCGTCCGTGCGTGATTGGGATGGGAAAGGATAAAGTTCTGTTTTTTTTCACATAAAGCTTTATTTTTCTGCAAATTACATGATAATCCGATTGGATTATTAATGTATTATTATTGTTTTATGTTTAGCCTCGAATATGTTTTCTGCAATATACAACATTTATATAGCTAATATACATGCTTGTTTTAGACCCTGTGTCTACATAAATTATGATGCGCACTATTTATTTTGTATAAATAGATACATTTTTATGACCTATGAGTCTTTAGAACTTGCATCATAATATTTTATATTGTGGAAATTTACTATGTTAGTGTTTAGATATGTTTTCTGTGCTGTGTTTTTTTGTTTTAGTCATGGACTCTAACAGTATTATTAGTATGGTAGAGTTTTTACTCCTATACATTATTTGCTTTTAAGACCAGAAAAATTATTCATATCTAAACATACATCGTTTGTCAATTTTGTTGTTTGGCAATTGATTTTAAGTGCAACAAAATTGGGTCCTCTTAATTAATTGATAGTTAATTAAAGATGGACGAGTTTAGGCCTCTATTGGCCAAATTCGATGGCAAAATGGTAGCCAAACCATTTTTGCTAGTATGGCTAACATTGGAAGTGGATTTTTGCTTTGATCCTATGGGATTTTGCATAGTAATGGCACCACCTCAGTATAGCACTCTGTGCTTAGTATGTTCTCCGATTTAGTCCATGACTTTAGCATTGTTAGTACATCTGTACTTTGTTGACATTGTTAATTTGGTAATTTTCCATAAATTATACTTTTACAATAGTTGGTCCTCTTAATTAAGTATTTCTTAATTAGTGATGGATTATGCAAAATTGTTATATGCATATCTTGAATATATTTGGGATCATCTTGAATTATTTGGCCCTTGCCTACGGCAGTAAATTTTCATCCATCATTAAGAGGTCTACGTCATATTTATTTTAAATTTGATGATTACCTACATTGTGTTGTCCCAAATAAGTGTTTTGGAAATATAAGAATGGTACACCTTTGTGGTGCTACCATCATTCATTATTAAAGGTTACACACAGGTAGTAGAGTCTTAGGCATTGGCTGCGGTATATTCATAAGAACATATCAGCCTAGAGACCGTGCCTATTGCAGCAATCTATTTGCCTACTACTAAGAGATCTACTCTATTTTTTTGGACATAGAGATTATCTATAATGTGTGCACCAATAATATTGATTGTTTGTGAGGTCTACACATATTGTGATTACCTCTAACTGTTGTGAGGTCAAAAGCTTTGTTGACTACCTCCAACTATCCAAAACTAAGTGACAAGATATGGAACCCCCTACATTTTGCATCAAAAATTACAATATCACCATAGTGATTTTTAATTTGCCTTAGGTGTAAATTAATTAAATCAATGGTTTGTCACATGTTGTGGATACTGACTTCGAGGAGTTTAGTGAACTCGCTCTAGATGGTATCACTATCCCACATGGACAATGGACATTATTATTGGTTTTTATCCTAAAACTAATAGAAGAATTTAATTAACCTCAATTAGGGGTTGTTTGTTATAGATCAAAGAAAAGTGTGCCTTACTATTGTTAAGGTACTACGTCCATATAAGATCATCGATAAGACTATCTTGTGGAAAGAAATGCACATTTTTATGGCTCACTCTTTAGGAGTTTTGTGAACAATAAATGGACTCATATAGCTTGAGGCTAATCATGAGTGGATCATATCTCTAGTTTTTCAAACTATTGAAGACTATGATCATATTGTTCATACAGTTTGCTTCCACTATCAAAAGCAAAAGGCCTAATGTGCAATATGAGAGATGGCAATGCAAACCCAAGAATGACAAAGAATAATGTCATACATGTGGTTGTGTTTAGCATAGCCTAAATAATGTCATACTCTTACATTTCGTAGTTGATCTATATCAACATTGTATAAGGGATAAAGCAAGAGCAACAGAAATAAGATATGAAGGGTGCTTCAATCTTAAAATCTGAAGCTACATAGGAGGTTGGTTGTTTACACCGGATCTTATGAGATCACATAACAACACTTCTCCTTTTCTCTTAAGAGAACATCACATAGATGGATAACAAGATCATCAAAGATGCTTCGAATGATTTGTTTTGAGATTTTGTTTAATCTCGGTCCATTGATAATATGTGATAATGTCCATCGAAGACGTTGTAATACTTGTGTTGTCGATTGCATAACTATTGCGGGTATCATTTTCGATGTATTTGATACTCAACAATATTTATGGATTTCTATATATTAGTAACATGGTGGTGAGGTCAAAGCAAGACTAGTAGCACAAAGGGTTTGGCAAAGCCTATCGGCATTGATTTTCAATGCAACTTGTTCTCTGTAGTAAGTTATAAGTTTTTGATGCTATATTTTAATGCCTAGTACAAAAGCATCTATCATTGGTAGAATTAGTTGATAGATGTCATGATTGCATATATTTATATGATCACTTGATTTGGTTGATTTGTGAAGCTTCCAGGAAGGAGTTCACATTCCCAATTCGTAAATAAAATCGCAACATATATTATGTAGTGTTTAAGTCAATATATGACTTAAAGCAGTTAAGTAGAATTTGGTACAATCGGCGTGAGTGTATTCCTTATTCTGAAGGGATACAAGATTGATTACACGGGTGTTTATTTTTGAAGTCCCCGATTGGATTTTTATAGCGTTATATGATGGCCAATAACATTGACATCATTGATTTATGAACACATATTGATAGCAAGTGGTAATCTAAAAAGGCGGAGTTTGAGATGGAGGATACGGACTAAACCAAAATTTCATTTTGTGTTTATGATCCAAGCATCTTCTCTCTAGATTTTGTACAAAAGCTATCTATATCCGCATCATATTGACTAATTCGATATGAAGGTATCCTATGGTTGCCTACCTCTAGATAGAGGAAAATTGTTTTATGCCATAGTGATTGAGATGAGATATTGGGACATGTGGTCTATTATCTTTTCTGCTATTGATGCGCTAATATATCTTGCAAAAGTTCCCTAGGATATTATTTTGCAATGATTTGCTATCTAGTAGCAGCGCCACTCCTACCAAATGTTGGTAGATTAAAGTTAAGAATATCTTTAGATATCTCAATAGCACAAGTGATCATGGTGTGTTCATTTGGAAGAACTCATGATCCGCTGGATATAATGATTTTGGTTATCTATTAGATCCCCAAATTCTAGATCATTGAAAAGGCTTAATGTACATGAGGAAAGACCATTTTAGAAGTCTTTAAATAGACATTAGTGGTCATTTCCATCAATCATTCTGATTTTGTATTATACAAAGGCTTCACATGAATGTGTTTAGCTTGACAGAATGACCTATCACATACTAAGATTATGTGGTATTGATTCTATTGAATCAATAATCATTATCTATAAAGGTAATGCCACTTATGTTGTATAGATGGTGACAAGTTGTACTTAGTACAATATTCTTGCACTAAGAAGGTTCTATTCCATACATAGTATGGGCACATGAACATTGCAAGCTAAGTCTTATGATTATCTTGCAAAGATATTCATAGAATCTAACATACTCCACATTTTTTGTGTTGAGTGCATTGGTATGAATTTACTTTGAGGTTTGCTAGTATCGGGGAGAGTCTCTCCGATAATAACTTGTTGCAAACATCATATTGCACTCTTTTCTTTGTATGAGTTTTTTCATCCATATGGTTTTCTCTCATATAAAGTTTTTTAGAAATATAAGAATGGTACATCTTTGTGGTGCTACCATCATTCATCAATATCAATACAAGATTATATCATATCATCTATTTTTCCCTATAGGGGTTTTTTGGTGGATGATATTAGGACATTAGATGCATTGTACTCTTTTTTCTTTGTATGAGTTTTTCCTTTTGAGGTTTCTCATATAAAGTTTTTATGAGGCAATGTCACACAAGATATATGATATATCATCTATTTTTCCCCACCCAAGGTTTTTGGAAGATGATATTTGAAGCATATTGACCCTATGGTCAAGGTGTTTTTAGACTAAGGCTTTGAGTTTATCTCAAAGGGTCTAATAACATTGGTGATTATATATCATGGTGTTTCTTCTTATTTTTCCCACTAGGTTTTTAAGGAGTTTTGCCTCGTATATCGGTATTACTTTGGTTTTTCCCTCATGGGGTTTTCTAAAGATTTATAATGGTGCATAATAGATGAACAAATTGAAGACTACAAGAAGTTAATTGATCAAAGGGGAGTATTGGGAATTATTATTAGTGATCAATTAGGGATTAGTCCAAAGGGCATCTCTTCATCCAAGGGTGCCTCTTCATCCAAAGGGTGTCTCTTCACCCCTCTCTCTTTCACACTTGTAACTCTCTTTCACAATTGTAACCTTTGCATGGGCCTTGTATATATATGTACAACACTGCTCAAAGGAATACACGCATATCGCTTTGCATCTCTCGATTGTCTCTCGCTCTTTACTTCTAACAGTATAAAATGCGAGGGGGTTGTTCGATTTTAAACATAGTCGCCCTCCCCCTTAAACCTCTCATAAACCTATTACTCGCGAACTAAACAACATAGAACGGCCGTCCCGATGCCTAGCCGCGTCGGTTGCTTTGTGACCCTTCCGCCGTCTTGGCTCATGGCCGGGGTCGAAGAAGGACTCTCATGGCCTCTATGGGATTCGAGAGCTTGTCGGTGAAGATGCTGTCGTACGCCCTCTTTTTCCGCCGAGGTTGCCTTTGCTCGCGCTAGTCGTAGCCCATCCGCTTCATGACGAGGATTATACAAAAGGATTCATCATGAATGTGGTTAGCGCGACAATGACCTATCACATACTTGTTGGTAGCCGTATTGGTGGCGTTGAATGGGTGATCGGGCGGCAGCAGCGGGGAGGCCTCCTTGATTAGGGCCGCTAGACAAGAAATTCTTCAATCGAATGCCAATGGAGCTTCCCTCGATACATAGTAGGTTCCCGACTCAACAGTTGTTGGGGTCGTCTTATGATTTGTTACCAAAAGATAGGTGTCGTAGAATCTCTTGATCCAACATTTTTTTTACAGGTTGAGTGCATTATATGAATTTTCTCATTGAGGGGCGTGGCCATGCGTCGGAGAGTCTCTTGTCGCGGCATCCTAAGCGAAAGACTTGTGTCCCTGCACTCTTTTCTTTTGTATGAGTTTTTACCATATGGTTGGTAGCCCATATAGCCGCCTTTCGAAGGAGCCTCCGGAAAGGTACATCGCTGCCGACTGCTCAAAATCCCTCGGGCGGTGGCGAGTGTCGCAGGCCGCCACCCGGCCATCGGATCGCTCGCGCCCTATCTGGGGCTCTCGGGGATCGGCAGCACGGCGATGGCGATCCTGGGTGGAGGAGCTTCCCCTGAGACGGGGTGGTGCCTATGAGGCGGCGTCATCCGGCCCCGAGGCTCGGGAGTTACCGGGCCGGGCCTCCCGAGCTGGCCGATCGAGATGAGCCGGGGGCACGCTGGGCGATGATGCCCCAATAGGCTCTAGGCCTGCATCCCGACGGGTGGACGCCGATGGCGCTAATGCGCCCGGATGGCGTCGAGGCGGCGTTTCTTCCGATTTTTCCCGCTTGGCGCCTGTCGGAGTTTTGACCGGGACAACGCCAGCCTTTTGGTTTTCCGGCGGGCGCGCCCCGGCGTTTAGGCGGCGCTGCTGCCGCCCCCGATCTCGCCGATCATGCGAGGCGAGGCGCAGGCAAGGGGGCCCGCCCCAGGCTGAGTGGGCGCCCACCGCTAGCCGACACCGCTCGACATATGAGGGCTTCGGCGTAACCGCGGGGGGCGCGTCACAGTGGAGACAACCTCGGCGTGGTGCGTCCCGGCACGTGGCGACGCGAGCTCACAGCATTGGCCATCGCCCGGTAGACGCGTCCTCGCTTGCGTCGGCATCCACGCAGCGTGCGGTGAGGCTGTGCGTCCTTGACCCCATGCGAAGCGGCGGATGGCGAAGCCGTCGTCCGTCTGCAGGCGGCGGCCCGCTGGCGATGGCGCGGATGCCCTCGGCGGGATGTCGGAGGGGCCGCATGCGTGTGCGGACAACCACGGAGAAACTCAAGCTAATTGTCGCATTGTCAGCGACCCGCTGTCCTCCCACTTGGCGTCGGTGGGCGGGTCGCGGCGTGGTGAAGGCGTCGCTCACAGGCGTGGGTCCCGAGGCTGCCGGCCAGCCCGAGCAGGCGGCCATCGGCCCAGCCGGCTTCGCGGTGGGCGAAGCGTGGACGCTTGTATTCCCGCGCCGTAGTGGTTGATGCCTTTGTGCTTGAAGCAGCCGCAGGGTCTTGGCGCAGTGGTGAATCGGTGGGCGGTGGAGAGGAGGCAGCGGTCCAAGACCTCTTCTGACGTGGTCGTGCAATTCCTGCCCGACCTCGCCCAGTGGCGCCTCGGCTGCCGGCGTGCTTCCCCGGGCGCGCCTCCCGCACACTCCTAAGGTTTCGGGCGCGGGGCAGACGAAAGGTTACCCATCCATGTCCGTGCCGGGCGCGGCGACTAGGACCTAGCCGCCGGGTGGATTGGTTACTCGGGCGGGGGCCTTCAAGAAGGGGTGTTGCCGACGACCCTCGGCAATCTGCCAAGGCCATGACGGTGGCGGCGACGCCCACGGCATTCGGGGCCTAAGGCGCTGGTGAGTCAAGACCAGCATTGGCCACCGCCATGGGAGCTGCCACCTCCGCCGACGGCGGCCGAGGTCTGGTGGCGCTTGATCGCCCAGCCAAGGGCGCTGGGGTTGGCTACGCCGGAAGTCACCCCCCGGTGACCCCGGGTGGCCGCAACCCTCCGCTGTTGGAGGTCGAACCGAGGCGTGGCGGAGGCTCTAAGATCGGTGATCTGGTCGCCGACAAATGGCTGCCTGACGGTGAGGGGCCTCCTCGCTCCAAAGGTCGCCATCGCCGCCGTCCGAAGGGCCTGGAAGTCACCGGCCCACCTCCATCTCTCCGCCTTTGACCGACCGGCAGAGGCGGGGAAGAATGGAGCGGGCGCCGGGGCGAGTGGCCTTGCACGGGTACTGAGGAGGCTTCCCCGGGCGTGTCTGGGCGGTTCCGGCGCGCGGGGCGAGGCGGTGCGTGCCGCGACGCTGGTGATGGTTTGCACCGTGCCGCGCTGCCGGGCTGACCCAAGATCCACCGCGAGGGCAATTAGGAGAAATGCACGGGCGTGGCTCGGCAAATCGCCGAACGGCCGGGCGAGCGATGTTGGCTAGGAGCACGCGGAGTGGAAGGGAACGGGTCGCCGCGCAAGCCCAGCCAGGGGCGCCCCGGGCACGCAGGGAGGGAGGGGCCGCGGGCGCCGGCGACCCCCGGCCCCGGCATCCACAACAGCCGGCCGCGGCTGGCCGGCGGGCGTCGGAAACACGGACGCAAGCGGGCGAGAAGGAGGAGACGCGTGGGGAGTGGGGGAAGGGGGGTGGGTGGAGCAGGCCCGGCGCGGGCCGACGGCCGGGCGGCTGCTATCAGGAGGCGGGCAGCAACCGCGCCATGCCCGGCCACAGGCTGCAGGGGCGGCGGCGCGCCAGGCTCGTGCCGCGGCTGCACGGGAGAGGGGGGGCGGGAGGGGCTGGTGGAGGAGGGCAGGGAGAGGGACGGGGGGAGGAAGCCGGGGCGCCCAAAGGCGGCCGGCGGCCGGGGCCGGGCGGCGGCGGGGAGGAGGCCACGGGCTAGGGTTGAGCCGCCCATCCTCCCTCTCCCTCCCGCTCTAGGATACCCAGCAAGAAATCCCAAGAGAGAGAAGCGGGTGGAGAGAAAAAAAAGAGAGAATCTTTTTAATTTCGTCGGGTTAGGGACGCATGTTTGGTTAGAGGGACGGGGGTTATCTTAGTTTTTTTTTTTTTTTTGGTTTGGAGCCAAATAGATATGGGTTGAGGTCCCTGATACATGGACCCATGTGTGTCATCCTCTTCTGTGAGCGCATACACAAACGCACTCACCTGGCTGACAAACAGAGAGCACCACACTGGACACGATGTTTTGGTGCTGCGTGAAAAACTGAAAATAAACATTTCTGCTTTTCTGGTCTATTTGAATCTGTAAAAAATACGACCGATACACTGATTACAAATAGGAGTACAATGCAAAGCAAACGACGTTGGGCTTTGGTTTGCCCGATTCCTACGTCGTCCACAGGCCACAGCGCCTATGAACGTGTGATGCATGCCTCAGTTAGCTAAACATGTGAACGAACGTGACAAGGAAAAATACCCAGTGCGACAGGATGAAGTCCAATGCGATGCACACCAGGGAAATAATAACGACGTGCATGGCCATTGACATTGCAGCAGGAGGTTCCTCGCGGTTCCTACTGAGCCTCCAAAGGACTGTGACGAGCATCGCGGAGGCCACTGTGACGATGCGCTACGGGTCCATCCTCCAGAAGAGCTTTGGGGAGAAGAGGCTGGTACGCGCCGCGGTCTGAGAAGAAGCGGCCGGCGGAGGGCTGGAGATGGGAGGAGCTGAGGAGCTCATCAGCGTCGTTGGAGACATCGTCGGCGTGACGGTCGGGGGATAGGGACGGGGGGGAGGCGCAGTGGGAAGAGTTGGAGGTGGAGGCGGCAACGACGGCGAAGGCCACGGTTGATGACGACAGGAGGACGAGGAGGGTGAGGACGAAGGGAGACCAGCTGCAGCCGGCGAGTGCAACGGCCGTGTTTGCTGGGCTGAAGCGCCATGTTTGCGTTGCGTGCGTCTCGGGGTGACGAATTGTGGATGCTTTGCTCCCCGTCTTTGTGGCTGGCGTTTTAAGTAGTGGTGGCCGGCGGGAGGGGGAGCTAGCCGTGCCGGCCGGTGATGGTGAGGAGGATAGGGACGTACACCACCAGGTGAGGCGATGATATCAAGACCAACCGATTGGTTATTAGAGCGCGTTGAAGGCTAGAACTTTCTGTTGACATCGGAAGTGATCCAAATCACACATCAGCAGCGCTTAGCACGCTCATGGGGCTTGCAAATCAACCTACAACCAGCAAAGAGCGCAGCGAGACGGCACACGGATCGGTCTCCGGTGTCTCTTGCAAGCCATCCTCGCCGCCACGGCACATTTCTTTATCGCACTCGCAACCGTTTGTCGTCATGAAAAGTCTTCGTTGGATAGTGGAGCACTATCCTCTATGCAGTAAATCCAGTGTAAGAATAATGTGTAGTTTATCTATTTTCTCGAGTAGTGGCTTCAAGTCTAAATGGTTGACGTTTACTTTGAGAAGCAAGCAGCGTGGATACAGACCGATGCACTGGATCAGTCAACTGTACGCCCAATTCCAATCCAACGGGCGTTCACCCGATCCCACGGCAGCCAACAACCGAGCAGGCCGCAACTTTCTATCTTTGATAAAAAAAAAAAATTTACGCAGCTTTCCTTTTTTTTTGGGGAAAGTATTTTTCGCCGATGTTATTAGTCTGAAAAGGCCAGAAGAAAATTTATTTTTAAATTGTTATAACTTTTTAATGTTGTATCTATTTTCAATTCCATTTACATCGGTGTATTCTACATGATGAGATGAATAAAATTAGATCTATTTGTCTACGTTTTTGAAAAAAATTATTCTAGTAACAAACTATGTGTAATAATACACAAGTTGTATAGAATAATTTAGAGAAAAAATCACCAGCAGTCATCTAATATGGAGGTGCTGTTTAGGTCCCTGTTATTTAAAAAATGTGATTTTTCGGGTCTCTCAACTTGGCTTAAGGTGTCATCTAGGTCCCCAAACTTGGCACTGGGTGTCATCCAGGTACCTAAACTTTTAAGATGTTCACCGTAGGTTCATAAACTTGGCAAAAGGATGTCATCTAGGTCTTAAATACTGTAGCTAATTCGGCACAAAAAATACAAAAAAAAAAAAAAAAGAAATCTAATTTTAGGTACTGCAGCTACAATTAGTAGAATATTCCAAAAACTGTATCTTTTTTATAAGATCTCGAATGAAGATGATTTTTTTTATATAGAAATTATAGCTCCCAATAAGATCTATAACTTTTTTAGTTTTTGGATTTTTTTTTTCTTAAGATCGTTAAGATGCTTAAAAAATTAAATAAATTTTCAACGAAAATTTAATCGCGTACAAGCGCTTGTCGCCTTGGAAAAAATCATATCTTTCTTATATGCTATTAAATTGAGATACTTTCTATATGAAAGTTGTAGCGCCAATGCGATCTATAACTTTCTAGTTTAAGTTTTTTAATTTAAAGTCGTTAAAATGCTCAAAAAAATTTAACCGTTGATTCAGTTCATGTATAGTGGTTTTATATTTTTAATTTTTTAAACATCTTAACGACCCCAAATTAAAAAACTCAAAATTAGAAAGTTATAGTTCTCATTGGGCGCTACAACTTTTATATATATAGAAAGTATTTATATTTGATAGCATATAGAAAAGATATGATTTTTCCAAAGCGGTTGCGCTTTCCGTGATTAATATATCGCTAAAAATTTATTTAATTTTTTTGAGCATCTTAACGAAATTAAAAATTTAAAACTAGAAAGTTGTAGATCTCAAATAAAGAGAGCTACAATTTCTATATAAAAGTCATCTTTATTCGAGATCTTATAAAAAATATATAATTTTTGGAATATTCTACGGATTGTAGCTACAGTACTTAAAATTAGATTTTTTTTGAAAAAAAATTCTGTTCCAAATTAGCTACAGTATTTGATACCTAGATAACACCTGTTGCCAAGTTTAGGGACCTAGATGACACCCTGTGCCAAGTTTAGAGACCCATAGATATCACTCTAAAGTTTCAGGACCTAGATGATACTTTGAATCAAGTTGAGGAACCCCGAAAATCACATTTTTAAAGAATGGAGACCTAAGCAAAGACTTTGCCAAGTTGGATGACCGCTGGTAAATTTTCCTCAATAATTTATATTAAAATAACTTATGTAGACAAGTTGTGTAGAGTAACTTATGTACACGTTATCTTTGATAACTTTTATATATAATTTATGTTTTCAAGTTTTAGTATATGTAAGTTTTTTAAGTAATTCATTCCTTTGCGTGTTGGCAACTTTTGTGTCCGTAAGTTTTAGCGTATAAGTTATAAGTTATTTTATTTCTTTGTGTTTAATAATTTATTGTAAATAAGATGGGTTTCAAGTTTTCATGAAAGTTAGATGATATATAGTTATATGTTATGAGTTAGAACACATAAATTGTTGCTAGAAAAAATTCAAAACATATGCAAATGAGGTCTATTTTGTCGCTTGCTCGTCACATAAAACACACCGGTATAGACGAAATTTAAAATAGAAACATTATTCAGAAGTTATAGTAATTTAAAAACATATATTTTGTTTTTTTTTTATGCTACGTCAAAGCCAGGGAGTGCGTGCATCCAAGAGTGTCGAGGCTGCTGAATATTGCCCTGGGTTCGACTCAGATCGTGGTTGTCGTTCTCGCATGGGCTACGATGTCACTATCTATGGATGACACATGGGCACAATGATCATTTTCTCAACCTATGTCAAGGTTTTTTCTTAGCAAAATGCCCCTGGCTACCTTTAACGGCCGTGAGTCTAGTTTTTAGTTCTTTGCTAATGCCATAACGCATGATCCATAGCTTGTATATACTTTGGGTGAGACCTACTCAATACCTTTGTGTACACATGGCATGCTATTAATCGTATGTTTAGTTTGGGAACCATGTGGGATGGGTTGGTTCTATCATTTTTGGTTAGAGGAATGGGTTTATTACCTTAGTTTTTTGTGTTTGGTTCGGAGGCAAATAGATGTTGATTGAGGAACCTGATAGATGGACCCCATGTGTGTCATCCTCTTTTGTGTGCTGCATGAAAAAAAACCCCTAAAACATACGTACACAGACGCAATCACCTGGCTGAAAAACAGAAAGCAGTCTCTCCTTCATGTGTTCTTCCAGTGCCTCATCACCAGACGGTTCTGGAGTGAGGTGAAGAAGATGATGGGTGTGACGCTGCCCACCCTCCTCCCATGGTCGTGGGCCTTGGATGTGCTCTCACTGGAAGTCTGCTCCCTCGACAGCAGCCACAATTGTGAGTGGTGCGTGGGTGCTCTGGACAGGGAGGAATGCGCGTCGCCATGGGTGCAAGGTATGCGAGCCGGGAGCTACAGCAAGGTATATATCCAAACTAATGGAGGATATGGCCTCGCTGAAACAGAAAGAGAAGTCAGTCAAAGGTGAAGGCTAAGATGCGTTGGGCCAAGCCAGAGTCGGGTGGTTCATGGTCAACTCGGATGCTGGCTTCGATCACGACACGTGTTCAAGGAGTGCTGGGGTGGCAATTCGTGATGCCGAAGGCTTGATCATTGGTGCGGCGGCACGATGGCTTGAGGAGGTGCCTGATGTTCTTACCGCGGAAGCAATGGCAGCCAAGGGGGCTTGAGCTTGCTCCAGAGCTCGGCCTTGATCGGGTGATGCTAGAAGTCGATAACCAGGCCCTGGTGAACCACCTGAAGAACTCGGCGGCGGTGAGATCTTCTATCGGAGGTCTATGTTTCGACATCATGGAGCTTGGCAGTAGTTTTTCAGATTTTCGTGTTATCTGGGTTAGTAGGGAATCTAATTCAGTGGCCCATGTTTGTGCCGCTATGGCCTCGACCACCGAACGCTCCTTTTTTTTTGGCTTGATTTTATTCTGGATTATCTAGTTCATCTAGCAACCATTGATTGTAATACTGCCATGAATTGATGAAAGCTCTGTGATTGACTAAAAAAACAGAAAGCACACAGACAGCACAAGACGATGCTTTTTGTGCCGCATGAAAAAACTGAGAATAAACGTTGCAGCTTTTCTGGGTTTTTTGAATCTGTAAAAAAAAAAAAAACGATTGATACACAGATCACAAATACTTGTAAGTACAAAGCAAAGGAAGTGGGCTATGATTTGCCCGATATTCCTACGTCCACAGCGCCTATGAACGTGTATGCATGCATGCATGCATGCCTCAGGCTCAGGCCACTAGCTAAACATGTGAACGAACGTCACAAGAAGAAATACCCAGTGGGACAGGATGAAGTCCAACGCGACGATGCACACCACGGAAATAATAACGACGACGTGCATGGCAGGAGGTTCCTCGCGGTTCCTCCTCGCTCGGAGCCTCCAAAGGACGGTGACGAAGACGCAGAAGAGGATCGTGGAGGCCACTGTGACGATGCGCTCCCAGATCCATCCTCCAGAAGAGCTTTGGGGGGAAAGCGGCTGTCCACGCCGCGGCCTGAGAAGAAGACGAAGCCGGTGGAGGGCTGGAGATGGAAGGAGTTGAGGAGCTCATCAGCGTCGTTGGAGTCATCATCGGTGTGACGGTCGGAGGCCGGGGACGAGGAGGCGCAGTGGGGGAGTTGGAGGTGGGGTCGGCAACGACGGTGAGGGCCGTGGTTGATGACGACAGGAGGGCGAGGAGGGTCAGGAGGAAGAAGACCAGCTGCAGCCGGCGAGTGCAACGGTCGTGTTTGCTGGGCTGAAGCGCCATGTTTGCGTTGCATGCGTCTGAGTTGTGGATGCTTTGCTCCCGTCGTTGTGGCTGGCGTTTTAAGTAGTGGTGGCCGGTGGGAGGGGAGCTAGCCGTGCCGGCCGGTGACGGTGAGGAGGATAGGGACGTACACCACCAGATGCGGCGATGATATCAAGACCAACCGATTGGTTATTAGAGCGCGTTGAAGGCTAGAACTTTCCTAGTTCCTTCAAAAGCTAGTGTCCTCCCGTGTGGGGGCGTCGCCTGTGTGGCGTGGTGTTTATATCTCGGAGAGGGAGATGAGATATCGACGATGATGCAAGGCCAGAGCCCAGAGCTCAAGTCGTGAAAGCTGAGGCCTACTCAGGATATTCCATGGCTCAAGTCTGTGTACTTGACTGCTGATGGTGGCGCGGTCAATAATGGTCGGCTGGCCCTCCACGAAGCTTCCTTTGATGAACTTTCAAATCTTTTAGATAACGTGTCATTAGCAGATAAAATGTGTTCTGAAAATCCCCTTCGCAAATGTACCATATGCACTAGCCAAACAAACTCATGCATGAGCGAGCATGACCACGTATCGGATCGGGAGATGCGGTCTCGGGTCTCAATTTTCTGAAATGGTCAAATGGGTCAAAAAGTTCCTCAAATTGTTGAAAAAAAATGAAACTGTAGCCTGTAGGGGTTGGTCAGTGCGTGAGCGGAGGGGAGCCAACAATGCGCATCGCGTTCGATTAGACGCGTTTAGGCGCTCGTGTCCTCTTCTGCAAGTGTCTCTGGCTCTAAAACTAACCATCGATTATTTGCCCAAATGGAGCTTTTATATATTGGTTTTGCATGTCTCTCTCTTCATTAAAAATAGTGCCATGCATGTACGTATATATGAATTGATGTTTACTTGGAAAAAGTAGTAAGCATCGTCATATGCATTCTCGTTTAGGAAACCACCTCGATGCGCCTGCCCTGTTGAGAAAGAAATAATACTCCGTCAGAATATATATGTACGTTTGCCATTAGGATTTAAGGTCATGTGATGAGGCGCTATCAGTCAACAGTACCTTATTATAATTTGATTTGAGACACGGAGGGACACAGGAATTACAGGACTGAACAAATTAAATGCCCACTACGTACGTATGGTCTGTTGCTCTCTTTCGTAATTTTCCTCCTGATGCAATGTAATCGTGGTTCCTCCTCCATGCATGAAACCAAAAGCAACCGTGTGTTTGAAGCTACCCGAAAGTTCAATTCTGTGGCCGGACCTTCTCTCGTTATCAAAAAGAAGGGACCAAATGTACCATGCCAGAGAGTAATATCATGTGCTGACGACAGCATTGCTATGCAGTGGTTCATTAAAACTTTTAAAAAATGTGGGAGTTGGCGAGTTGCTACATTTCAGGTCTCTAAATTTTAAGATGATTCTATGCGTACAACAATCTTATACAATCAATTGTGTAATTAAAAAGGACAACTCACAAGATCAATTCATAATTTTTTTCTATAGCCAAACAATAACAGAACCATCTATTGTCTGAAGAACAACGACAACAACAATAGACATCTAGAATTAATATAGAAGTGGGAATATAATTGTTTGGTGACAATTTGCTTACTTGGTTATGATCGTGCTGAAATTGAAAACCCTGCATCAACCCGGATTTGACAAAGAGTGCAACTTGAACAAAATAAAACAAAAAAGATTTATGCAGCGAACAAGAGATGATGGGTGCCATATTTGGTACAATAATTTTGTTAGATATAAGCTTCAGTCGCCAACAAAATATATTTTAGTTTTGCACTTCTCTTATAATTCAAGAGCCTTGATTTTTTTGAGATGATTACAGACAACACACTTATACAATCAACTAGTGCAAGTAAATTTTTACTTTTGTGATTTGTTATTTGTCGATGTGCCAAATGGAACAGATTTTGTTAGGTTTGTGGTTTTGTCTAACAGATTTTTTATGCTTAGAACAAAAATTATGGATTATCTCAAACTACAATTTAAGTATAAAATATATGCAATGACTGTCGTTTGAAAGGAAGGTACCTTATATCAACAATCTCCTCACCTACTCTACTTAAACACCAACCAACAACCGAATTTGTTAATGAGACCATACCACACTTCACCAAGTTAAACATGGTACCACCACCCAACGATCCTGCAATTGCACTCGCTAAATCTGCTTTGTGGTCCTGCTCCTCCTGGCCACGTGTCATCCATTGCCACCCCTCGCAGTCGTTGTCACTTCTGTCCTCCTACTCCTTCCATGGCTCGTCCCCACCTCCTACTCTCGATTTCCCATCAATGTCGGGAGAACATTGAACTCCTCGGCTCCTTCCATCTCTCACTAGATTCTTCTGTAGGCGGAGTGCAGGAACCTCTTCTCCCCTGGCCACGGTGGTGGCCTCCAGCTCTAGGGCCGCCTCCTTCTTGTTCAACCTCCACAACCACTTGTTCACTCTTCATGGTGTCTCCCACATGACCAACCCTGCCTTGATCCACCTCATATCGCCAATCACACCCTCTTTGGCTACAAAGTAGCGATAGAGACCTATGAGCACAACTATGACACCCATCAGTACTAAAACCACGAACGCCACCGGATTTGAATCTAGCGAATAATATTCTGACAACCGTGCATGCGCGCCCACTCTCCTCCGGCGCCACACCCCTATATGTGCCTGCTGGCGCTGACGCCACCGCTGAATTGTGCGAGGTTGTCCAACGCACACAACTGTGCGATTGCCATGGACCATGCCGCTAGCCTTGCCGACGAGGCCGCAGCACCACCACCTAAATGTGAAGCTGCCATTGCATCCCCCGTGTCGTTGAGGAGGTGGACATGGCGGATGGCCTGGGGAGTCCACCGTGGCAGAACTCTATGGCCATCCATGGCGACGAGAGGGCATGGAAGCATCCATTTTGTTGATGTGAGCATCAAATAAGTGAGAAATTGCATAATACACATTATATTCTTTGTGTTAAGTTTGCCTGCAGTTCGTTTTTTTATTGGTGGCGAATAATTTTCGTAATATAGGATCCAATTGGTAATAAATAACCCAATAAAAATAATAGAAGCTCCTCAAATAAAATTAAATACTGTTAACATTAGTGAATAAACGCAGCAACAGCTGCTATCGAACGAAAGACTTTTCATGACGACAAACGGTCACGAGTGCGGCGCCGTGGCAGCGACGATAACGGCTTGTAGTGAGACACTCGACTCGAGACCGATCCGCGAATCCGCCCCGCCTTGACCTGCACGGCCATAACCTGCCAATGCCAAGCCCCTTTCATCTGTCACCAACTCACCATCTAAAGAGGCGAGACCATCTGGTACTTGTTTTTTGGATTTTCTATAAAGATGATAGAGACTAACTATGAATTAAAAAGTGCAAGAAAGTGAATAGATAACTACCATTGTTACGGCGGTGCAAGGGTTCGGAGTTTAAGAGTCCTCGAGGGACAAGACTTCGGTAAATCGGCCGTCACGCCGGGCTGCTTCATCGGATCCTCGGGATGGGGACCGAGCGTTGGACATCCCGGGTGATAATGACTCAGTTGAGGAGGTTACCTTTTCTTTCCATACCTTCATAGGTTGTTGCTTTGTAGATTCTTCTTTGATTTCCTCCTCCTCAATGTGCTCTTTTGATGAGCGATTCCTCGGCGCCAGACGTCTGCTCCCCGCGGGGTGAAAGCCGACGATCCGAGGTCTTATAATCTTTAAAATAATAGCGGACGGCTTCTCCTGGGAATTGGAAGCCGGACTTAGCCCACGACGTGAACGATGAATAAGCGTTGGTGGTGCTGAGGGCCAGCCTTTAAGTATGATGGGCGTCTCGTCTTCTTCTCCCATGTCGATGATCATGACGCTTTGGTTTTGTTCCGACCATGATGTCTCTTGCTACTCCCTCAGGGAATCTCCGGATGGGCGCCTTCAGCAGCAATGCATATAGGTAGGGCGCCAGACGTGGCTCGAATGGTAAATCATATACCTTTTTGGGACATGATGTTGACCGCTCCCTGTCGCCAGAAAGCATTGTAAAATGAGCATCACCCAATGGTGCAATCCAACCCCAGGCCGTCTGATCCTCTGCTGGTCACCGAATGGTGGCCGCTAAAGAGGTGGTCATGCTTGGAAGACGGCACAGATGATGAAGACTTGAATGACCTTTCGAGACCACACTTCTATTCTTATTCTTTCCATCTTTCCAGATCGACTCTTTCTCCGGCTTCTTCATTGTTGGCTTAAACGTGATGTCGACTCCTCTTGGGTCTAGAGAGGGTCAAAGGGGCCTTGTTCTTGAGGGTGAACTTCTGGCTTGCCCTTGATGGTGAAACAAATCTTTGGCCTTGTCCGAGGCTAAATGAACGGTGACCGTGCAGTACTCCAGGAATGGTCAGCCAGAATGATTGGACTCTTAGGATCTCTGCGGTATCCGATGCCCACCAAAGGATCAAAGACATATGATCTCCCGATTCGTATGCGCCATCTAAAAAGTAACGATTCAGGGTGCTTAACCGTCTGGTCTGAACGCCCTCAACACATATTCGTGTACAACAAGGATACCCATGGAAAGACTTGATCAAAGATTACCTTAGGCATGATGTGACAACGGCCGCCTAGATCACTATAGACCATCGGGGAAGCCATCTTTTGCCCAATAGAGATGGGGATCACGGTCACCCTGGATCTCTTTAGTCCCGTGGAAATGGAACTCAAAGTCATCCTGATTATCTTCAATATAGTAACCTGCCTTACCTTCAGCCAGATTCGCGGTCTGCTCTCTAGAGGTTGCCCCGGAATCTTACCTTCGTTGCCCGACGACAATCGTGTCGCCCGGTGAGTCGCATTTCATGTTCTATCATTTTTATCTATGGATGATGTGGTTCTTAACGGCGCCGTCCATTTTCACACCCTCATGTTCTCTAGCATTTTATCATTGGATATTACCCGCCTTGCTAAAGTCTCCAAATTTTGTTTTGATTAGAGATCACTTCTCTCAAAGGTCCCAATTGAGCATAGTTATTGAACCGGTCATGCCCATGAAAGCACTACTTGCTCATTACCATGGTAGTTGCCTTCTTCACCACACGGCACGATTTTGGGCGATAATTGATATTGTTGAGCTGAATGAAGTTCACATCCACCTCGCCTCATGGCACCTGTTGCCTAAGGGTGGGCGTGGGATGCCCCCTGCTGAGCCTGACATCCGCGCTGCCGTTGGAGAACGCCGCGTACGCGAACGATACCCGCCTCATGCAGTAATCGCAGACCTTTGCCGTGATCTCAGAAGTTTCGCCAGGGAATCTCCGGCGCTGCAGTGCATTCCTCCGCCTCTCGCAGGAGGTGGTTTGGTAACGTTTTGAGGTGCGCTTGATTGAGAAGCCGGGGCGCCATGGCGCCTGAGCTTTGTGGTAGGGTCGGTGACAGATGGTGGCTCCGGGGCCGGCAGACGCGTTATTGCCATAGTGGTTGGTGAGTAGATCCGAGAGAGAGAGAGTTTGCATAAAGAGAGAGATATGTCTCCTCCCATGGCCCTTGAGGACCGATGGTGATCTTGAAAGTTCCATGATGCCGGACGACTCATCCACGCGGTTCTGGAGGGGCTTACATGGTGGGAGGCGTTTGGTGGAGGTGGAGCCATTATCCTCCTAATAGAGCCTGGTGCACTTGTTCCAAGCTGTATGAGGTGGTTGTTGGCGTATAACAACAAGATGGGGTGAGCTACGATAGTGAGAATGGTATTGTATCTCGAGCCTGCCGGGCGACGCTGGTACATCCGCCCGGCCAAACGTCTCTGCAAATTCTTACAAAAGCCAAATCCCGATTTCCTTCTCTCGATCTTCCTCTTTACAAGACACTCCTCTGCAGTTCCGCCTGCTACATGCCTTATGATAGCTAAATCCAGTCCGCCAACCAAATACCCTCGTGATAATCGGGCTTCTTCTTCCTCTCACGCTTTGTTCCCACAACATCACCACAATATCACTATAGGGTCTTTATCTACGACACCTTCGCACATTCCGTGCCTCCGTCTCGCTTGCTTCTCGCTTCACTCATCTACGACCTGACCTGCGACATTCCTTCCCCTTGAAAGACTTCGCTTGTCCCTGCTTCTGCATGCGTGAAATCCTTGGCGAAGAGAGCTTCATCCTCCTGTGGACATGACGAAGATCGACCATTGGATGAGTACTTGTGGATTTGTTGAATCACTAACCAAGTAGGCGCCCTCGGGGTCTAATACCTTCGAGGAACCTCGAAATTCATTTAGAAATATCGCTATCCCTTTAATCGCCTCATGATCCGAGAAATAGCCTCTTTGAGTACCTTTGTTGACACCTCTTGTGTTATCTCTAATTACGGCGCCAAAAATGCTTGAGCAGCGAGGAACACCGTCACTAGAATGCCAAGTTGTCATCCCGAAAGATAACACCAAGGGGTGTGGTATTAAATCATGCCACCATTTAGAATATAGAAATAGTATCCGCAAGTTTCACGCATCAAATACCATTGTAGCATTTTTACCCGAGTATTACGGGTTGTCATTTATATTTTTCCAAAGGAAGGTCTACATGGGTCTCGTAAAGGTAGCGTGTTAACCTAGGGTGTAATGGATAAGCATAACCATGTCCTCGCAACTACTGTCACCGGGAGTAGAATCACAAGATAATGACAAGATAAGTATATAATCATCCAGCATAAATGAATGAAAGCTCACAGCTATATCCGTCTGGGTTACTAGCCAGAACATCCAAAAGTATTCCTGGGTTATTCTAGCTACATGTCAATGTATATTATGGTTAGTGCAATACACATAGTAATCATGGCTAAGGTTAGCATTACATTTATTCATGGAAGGTGGACATACTAGGGAGTTTTGAGAACATATACGCCCCTTAGTGTTAAAAACCCTGCGTGCCTATAAGCGTGGTTTGGATCACATAGGACTCAACAGAGAATGTCACACCAGCGATCTACCAAACTACCTATAGGGTGCATTCGAATAAACAGCGTATAAGCACCACGCTTACACAATGTTTATCACTCACTAACGATCAATTAGATGAGTGCTATAAAACCTATGGATAAGTATAATGTTAATCTAGCTATACTAAGCATATAACCACAATAGACAAAGAACATAATAACTATGAATATAAGTAAATAAGTATTCATCAATTCAATTGTAGCAATCATATAACTATACAACGAAGAGAACAAAGGCGAGAGGAGGTAAGAACTATACCAAATCCAAGCTCTTGATGGCTCGAGAATCAAGCCTAGCGCTTGCCTCCCTCTAGTTCTAATCTAGCTATCTAGGCCTAGCTAAGGAGCTCTAATTAGGGTTTTTCTAGCTATGATCGGACTTGTGAATGAATAGATAGCCTCTCCCGGGGGTGCCTCTCCTTTTATAGTACAGGGCGATGATCGTGAGCCATCGGATTAACCGACATTGGCGGGTGGCTAGGATTGATCCTCAAAGGCGGTGGAAGCGAGCCGGGTGACCGAGACTGACCGGGGGCCAACCCGACCGGCCGGTCAGGGCGAGACCGGCCCAGTCCCACCTGGTGGCCTCAGAGACTGACTCGGCGTGGTGCCTTCATCTCTTAAAATTTCACGTATTTGCATTAGAGGTTAGTTTTCGTTTTTCTTATTCGATAAGCTCTTGTACGCGCCTTTTCCGGTTCGTCTGCGAGAAAGCATTAAAACACCAAAACTGGACCCGGTTCGATTCTTAATAAAACTATGTCTACTTTGGTGATCACAATTGCATTCTTCTTTTCATGGCTAGTTGACGTTGATTTCATACAATAATG
>JADLZL010007602.1:0-56308 GCA_015844335.1 Chrysopogon serrulatus | reverse complement strand
TTTGTGTGTTCTCCTTGTAAACTGGATCTGAAGGAGTAATTATTTTGAGACGAAGATAATACAGTAAAAAGTGATGTAGATAAAAGAGAA
This sequence comes from Chrysopogon serrulatus, assembly GCA_015844335.1. NCBI lineage: Eukaryota > Viridiplantae > Streptophyta > Magnoliopsida > Poales > Poaceae > Chrysopogon > Chrysopogon serrulatus. The sequence goes on along the minus strand of JADLZL010007602.1, from coordinate 56,218 downwards.
AGCTACCCTGCGAAATCCAACCGTCGATCACACACATTTTGATGCCAATGATGCTGTTCTGCTCTGGTTCCTCGGATCTGCTGCTTCCTCTTCCGCCGATCGGTTTTCCTTTTCGCTTCTCGGTCTTCGTATACGATCCGAGCCTCCTTTGGGCACATGACAGTCACAGCATGACGCGCCAGCCGCCAGGGTAGGCACTTGGCTGCACGCCAGCATGCGGTGATCATTGGCAGGGACCTGTAAAGACGAGCGTGTCTCGCCTAAACAGGGCTGCTGGTTGAATAATACTGTACTTACAGAATGTATTGGATATGTGTCTCCCAGTCATCCGTCTGAAACTCTGAATTCAGATCGCGTTGAGCTGATCGAGCGCGTCTGAACTCCGAAGAAGCGAGGTGTGCTGGGACTTGCATGATGATGAGCAGATCAAGCATGCTGAGAGAAGAAGCGAGCAGGCGTCCAGCAGCAGGCAGTAACATCTCTCCACTCCTCGTGCTGTTCCGGAGGTAGAGGCGCGTGTGAACCTCGACGTAACACGGATAGGCTGCTGGCCGGAAGGGCGGAAAGCAGAAAAGGAAAAGGGCGGCGAGGAAGAAAGCAAGGATCACCGAATGCGGAGGCGGCGGAGGCGGGGCATCCATCCATGCATCGATCGATCGATCGAAAGAAGCAAAAGAGGCGCCGGTAGCGACTCGCGTGCCGGCTCCCTTTTTCCATCCATCTCCTCCCACCAGTCTCAGACGATCGCCTGCCATCCATGCTCCATCTCGTCTCGGGATCGCCACCGCCGCGCCCTCGACGCCGGTGGTCCTACTCCTACCGACCTACCCTACCGGAGCCAGCGGCCAAACCATCCGCCTCACTGCTGTACCTGCCGCTGTCCGTTCCCATGTCTGTCTCTGTCGCCTCTGCCTCTGCCTCCGGCATGCATGCCCCGGCTCTTTCTTTAGGCTGCAATTGCATGCCTGCTAGTAGTCTTTTCGCTTTCTCTGATCTCGAAACCAAACCGTGTGGCCGGCCCGCCGGGGCGGTGGTCAGTGGCGAGCGGTGACCCATGGAATCGAAGGAATCAGTATCCGCTGCCGTCGGGACCAAAGCCAGCACGCTCGTGCACCTGTTCCTGCTTGGTGAGAGCGCGCGGGGACGACGGACGACGACAAAACGCTGCATGGTTTCGCCGAATTTAGCGGCAGTGATGGATAAGGCCATGGGTATTGATCCTGTCTGAAACTGTGGATCGACAGCGAATTTGTCCATGTCGCCTCTTCTGTCCACCTGACGACGATTCAGTTTAATTCTCATTCATAACACAATGTTTTATGCTATTACTCCTGATTACTGAAGACAGCATCTGTCAACGATGTTGAGGAATGCAGCCGCTGTAGTTTCAGAAATCCGGATTTGGAATCTGACGACAGTAATGATGCCCAAATGTGGTGGTGACCTGTGATCTCACTACCCCCTATACTGTACTGCCCCTCTCTGCCTGCCTCAAAAATGCCTAGGACAAGGACAAGCCGTGCGATTTTTACATTTTTTGTTGAAAGATTTACACAGAGGTCACATGCATGCAATGCAAATGCAGTGCAACCCGTTAACCTCGGAGTCATGCATGTGGGTGGCACGCTGGTAACCATATATTCTCCGTTCACGTTGCCTGTTTACCAAAAGCTTGTATACGGCCACAATTTACAGCTAACTAAAACTAAAACTGTCCCTGTCCTGTACTGTCTTGTCTGGTCGATAATCTATCGTGTGTGTTCCAGGGACCATTTGATGATCCAATAGATTAATCTGATCAGAACGGCTTTTTATGCCGTGGCTTCTACTACTGCTGGAGTGCAGTACGCAGCTTTCATTCGACCGGATTAGCGCGCCAGCAGAGCAGGGGCTTCGTGTTGTAAATGACGAAGCTTTGTGGATCGAAACCTTTGCAGACAAAAAGCGTGCGAGCATGTAGGTGAAATTATTCCACGGGATGCCTGTGCTGCTCCATCATGTTCATGTGACGCACTGCACCGCACCAAACTGATTCATCTCTTTTTTTTGAACTCGGCAAATAGGAGTACTACCTTCGTGAACGTCTGCACCAAACCAAGATACCCTCGATTTGGAAATTCGATGCTAACTTGTTTGGCTACTGCTATAAATTAAGGCAGATACTGTAGTGTGGTTCCTCTTGGGGACATATTGGTCACGGTTGAATTTTCAGAGCACTGCACACGCGCATGCAGCAGGACCAACTAAATATACCTACTGAATGTATATCCGAGCAGAATCCATCGACTCGTAGGAAAAGAAGTTCAACAGACATATCTTGTAGCACTAGCACTGCACCACCATCGATCCATCCTAATGACTAATGAGCAAGAAAAACTGGAGCTGATTTTAATGTCCACTAGGCCAGCATAATCCAGTCGCAATCAGGTCGACGGATCCAGAGCAATCCGGCCGCCCACGCACTGAAACAACTTGGAGAGATAGAGATCATGAATTGTCGTTGCCGTCAACTACTAGCAGCACCTGCACTGCTGCTCTGCACTTTGAGACAGATTAGCTAGCCATACGTGTGGAACGAAGGAATCTCTGATCGTATCAGGAGACAAGACCTGGATCGACATTATTCAGGCCGGCGATCTCGTCACCGCAGCATAATCGCCCTTTTTGGTGGGAATGGGAGAGACGAGAGACGGTCGATCGATGCATGGATCCATTCTTGCCGCGACCTTTCCGCAGCAGTATAATCAGTGGGCATCTTTTTCCGCGCGGTTCCGTCGTACGTCCGTGTTGGTTCGTTTACTACGCCTGTTGTTTTCCGATGATCTGAAACGGCATGGAGTGGAAGCAGCCACTGTGTGGAATTTGTTCTCTGCGACACCTGCGATGGACAGGGATGCGAATGGAGGGCTGGGTTCGCTCGATATCAGTTGTAAGTTTGCATGGAAAATCAATGGCCAAGTTCTCTTTCGAAGGGACAGCTGAGCCGGCTCTGAAGCGCACGTAATTAGATAGTGCTACGGCAACAAATCAACGGTCCATGTCACCTTCGTCGGTCGTGTATAGTAGGAGAAAGTAGAGAAAGTAGACAGTGATCAATGATACAGGCATATACTAGCTAGGAGTTCTATTCAAAACGGTGCAGCTCGATCACAAATGACCCTGATATAATAATGGCATAACGTGACGCTCCATGAACCGATTCAAAGAGTAGCCATGGTAGCCACAACAACTCTGCTACATGGATGAACCTGACCTAATAAGCCTAATCATAACAGAAAAATTTGGCCAATCGAGCAGAACAGAGAAGCAACCCAGAACGAGGCAGGGCAACCACCCACCCTCCTTGTCCTAGTCCTCTCCTTGGACAACATGGACCACCCTAGAGCTAGAGCTAGAGGTCTAGAGCTCGCTATGTATTCCAAAGAGAGGCAAACCAAAAGCGAGGCCTCTAGCCTGGGGATCAATCTGGCGACAAGGACACTAATACATACGGAGTACATTAATAACGTCTCCAAAGCCACCATCTTTAATTTCCTTCCCCTAACATATACTCTACTCAGACACCTCATGCGTGCGCCCGCGGTGCGCCCCTTCCAAATCCGTCTCCTTTTGCAACCCCTTTACCACTAGTTCCAGTTGTTAATCCTGGCGGCCAGCGGTGCACCGCACACGCGCATCCGCTTTCGGTCGCGGCCAAGGCGTGCGTGTGCGTGCGTCACAAGACAAGGCCAGGCCAGCCGCGAAAGAGAACAAAATTATTCCCAGCCAGCCACGGCCACGGCCACGACGGTCTAGGTCGTCTGCGCACGGGGGGGTTCGCTTCGCCTTCGCCGCCCGTGCGTGCAATGCGACGGAAGCTGCCAGGCAGAGGGCGTCGTGATTCGCCCGACCCACTGATTGATCCACACGCGCACACAGCAGCAGCCAGCAGCAGGAGCAGCGATAGATAGATCTCGGCCAGGGCTCGATCAGCTGCCCCTCTGATGCGGCTGCCGCGGCGCTGGCCGACCGCGCGGAAAGCGAAAGCCTGCCGCGGGGCTCCCCCGCGCGCGCTTTGCCGCTCGCGCACCGCGATGGCTGGCCGAGATGGGAGGGAGAGCGATCCCTTCGGCCTGCGGCAACGCCCGCGCGCGGCAGGCACAACGTGACGTCCCAGCAGCCGCTGCCGGTGCCGCCTCCGCTTTTTCGCTTTGCCTCGCACACACTCGGCAGGGTGGCCTGGCCAGTGGCCAGTGCCGCTGCCGGCGTGCCGCCAAACGATCGGTCCGGACACGAGAGGGTCCCAGTCCCAGGGCGCTGCCGCGCGCACGGGGCAGCCAGAGCTACGCGCGGCGCGTCCTCTGACACGACGCTGTGGATTCCTGAGGCGTTGAGGGTACGCGGGCACTGTAGCACTCATTGAGAGGGGTCGCCCTGTGTTTTCGTTGCTTGCTCGCAGATGGACTCATACGGTTTGGTGGCGGTTATATGAATGGTCAACTACTAAACTTTTCAGGAAAACAGAGCGCACCGCATATATAGTACGAAGTTATGAACTCGTTCGGTGTCTTCTTGTCTTTGCTACTAGTACGTATGAGCTACTACATCCATGGAGTAGCTGCAAGTTACAGTACAGTACAGTTGTTACAGTATACAGTGCAGGGCCGACGAATGAACGAAGAAAACAAATGAGCGAGGCCTGGTGGGTCGCCTTTGTTTTTCCATGTAAAAACAAAAAGAGCGGCGTGGCGGTATGAAAAGCCGTGCCTTGTTGCACATGCATGCGAAAGACGACGGAGCAAGAGAACAGAGGCGCCATCAGCCCATGCGCGCGCACACACAGAGACGCAGCAACCGCCAGGCACAGTGCCACTGTTTCACTGCCACTGAACCGATCGCCAATAAAAGTGTGGACAGAGAGGCCGGCGCGGCGCGCACCCATTTCGGGCCGGAGCCCGGACAGACCAAACCAGGCAACCAGACACGTCAACCACTCATGATCCAACACGTACCCACGCACCCTCCCCGTGCATGGCATTGCATCGCCATGCCTGCGGCCGCACCGATCGCACCCACCAACCCGTCCAATCACCCGATGGCCGATGCACTTGACAGGCAGGCAGGCAGCACCTCCATTACTCCGAAAGCGCTGCGCCCTGCTGCTGCCTGGTGTTGGGCGACTACTACTACCGCCTGCCCCCGCCATATATTTATGGTGTGGCGCAGGTATAGGAGGCATACGTGTGGCGAGGCAGACCATGCACTTGTGGTTGTGGACTTGTGGCCGTGTCCTGGGGATCGGAAGAGCAAAGGCAACCTACTGATCGGCCTCCATTGTCTCCCAAGATGATGATGGGATCGATCGATGGCTGGCGCCCGCGGCCGCGGCCCGCCCATCACTCTGATCGCGTTGCGTCGTCCCGGCCGGTCCCGACGCGCGCCGGACGTACGAACAGGATCGTTTTCGGGCTCCCGGGGTTGTCGCGTCAACCAACAGCAGCTTGGTGCTCGATCCATCATCACGGCATTGCATTGCATATTTGCATTGAACGGACGGGATGGGCATGGGCACCACCCGGCCCCCGGCCCCTACGCCGGTGCGGTGCGCGGCAGGTTGGTATGTTTGTCAGGGCCCTGCGGCTGCCCCTGCTGGGTGAGGGGACGGCGACGGCGAGATTGTCCGCGGTCGACAGCGACGCCGCCGGAGGCAGGCGCGCCGTCTAGTCTATTCGCGTCCCTGTCGCGGCCGGCCGCCATCATCGCTTGCTTGTGCCGGGGCAGACTGTTGGGGAACGGGAACGGGAGCCGGTCGGTGTGTGCGCGTACGCACGCACCGGATCTAGCAGTGGAGATTTTGTTTCGTTTGGTTGGTCGGTCCATGCATGTGATGGATGGGGTGACCATGTAGAGTGGGGAGTTGGGGCTTCGTTCTTCAGACTGTCTGCACCCACATACGGAATGGTCCTAGCAGTGGAACAAAATTTGATTTTGTTTCGTTTGGTTGGTCGGGAGGCGGACAGGATGGACCATGTGCACCCACTGTTTCAAATTATAAAAAATATTATAACTCATGGATGGGATATATTTAGATAAAGACCATGGATAGAGGATAATATAGGGGATGGATGCGGAAGAATGGGGCTTCGACATGTCAGTGTGTCTCGGGGAACTGCCATGAATTTCCGCTTCCGGACATGGGAGGAGCGAGGAGTACTACATTGATTAATCAATGTGGGCGTCCGTCTGCACGATAACGAGATTCGGTGCAGTGCAGTCTTAAAAATCTTCTCGACAACTAACACGTACTACTACAGACGGAGTTGCTTTCGAGGGCCAGGTCATGGGCTTGCATTGGGAGTACTATACAGTATACATGCCTGAGTCTTACAATATTGATTGATGATGAGGCGGTGTACGTTGTGTGGCGTATCCTCGTGCTCCCAACCTCGTTGCCGTCACGCTCACCCCCTCGTGGACATGCCGGGGCGCGCCGGCCCGGGCGCCATCGAGCGCCAGTGACGACCCATGATGAGTGCAGTCTGCATGCAGTGGATCATTATGCACCCAAACAAAACAAGTCTCAGGCTAAAGCCACAGAAATAGAAACAGAAGAAACTGTAGAAGAAAGCAACGTGTAGGCGAGAGCGAGGGATGGGGAAAAAAACATGGCGGGCCGGAAGACATTCCCCAGCCGCCATCAAGATCGCTCGATCCCTTTCTGGCGACGGAGGCCGTCGATCGCCCGGCCACGATCGACCGGGAAACGGGAACCGGACGTGATGGTCCCGCTGTTGCAATTGCGATCGTCGTAATTGTTGGCAAATTGCAATAGCAAAGCAATAATAAGACGAGCCAAGGACAGTGACGCCGCTGCCGCGCCGGGCCCCTCGTGTGTCCTGCGGCCGCTAATCCCGTCAATAAAGACGGACCTGGCCTGGCCGGATTTGTTAAGAGGATCGGAGAACCTCATGCTCATCCACTCGTGATGCTACTGTATTGGACTGCTCGTGGCCTCTTGTGCTCGGTGGCCATGTATCGTCGAGCTGCGAGATCGATCCATTACTAAATGTAGGAGTGAGTATTCATTGATTGCGTCTTCGCGCCGCCTTGTTGTTTTATGGGCCGCCTGCCGCCGCCCCTGTTCGTCCAGAACACGACATGCTGCATGTTCGCCGAGGTGGCGGCCGACGTAAACTGCCTGTGCAGTGAAACTTGAATCGATGGTGCAATCACGTGATCCTTGCTCGATCGATCACGCAGGCTAACTGATGACGGTAAGAGTAGTACTACTATACATGGCAATTTACACCGACGACGCAGGGTTGTTGTCGAATCGCCAGCCTTTTACGGGGAAAATTGAGAACACATGTATTGGAGAGGGACGGACGACGACGGATTTGCCGATTTGGTCATGTGATTCATTCACCTGTCTAACAACAGGAGAAACCGATGGCGAAAACAACGTTTCGTCCAGATACAATGATATTGCTTCCCATTTTTCGGCGTGCTTATCGTGTACTAGCCTCCAATGCAAGTCTGGGGCCAATTTTGTGTTTTCCGGCGGTACGCGCTCGCGCATCGGCATCGCGTGCGGTACATGGCTACGGCCGGATTCCCATTGCTACGTGCGTATGTATAGCCGGCGGTCGCTCGGCAGTACACGACCTGGCTCGCTCGGTACTCTCGCCATATAATCCGGCGCCGGACCATACCATGCATGCATGCATGCAAACTTAACACTTCTGTTCACGTACGTTCGTGAATAGGATGGTCTGCATGTCCAGCCGGGCGGGCACATGTCTGAGTATCCGAGTATGACACGTACGTACGCGCGCGCGCGCGTCACCGGAGTTAAGCCTCGGACGTATATAGCAGTAAAAAAAAATCAGAGCATCACGTTGGTGGTGGCACTGCAGCATCTATCCACGACACAGGACGGTGGATCAAAATAAAACCTGGGAGGCTGGGGCGTGACCGTGATGTGGTCGATAGAATTTATCCCACGCACGCCCACGGTGCATGGTACGCAGCACAGCCGCAGTAAAACCTGCCGATGAAATGCTAGCGCGTGACGGCGTGAGCCCGCTGCTGCCTGCGGTGCGGATACAGCGCGCGGTACATCCTGCGGGCTGCGGGGCGAATGGGGCCTGGGGGGCGCGTGGGCCCACCTGCAGGGAGATCGCCATCATCACCACCCCATGTCCCCACCCGCACGCCCAAACCCCACGCCACCCCACCCCCGTTTCCGTTCGTTTCCACCTCCCCGTCGCCACGTCGGGGCCCCCCCCCCCCCCCCCCCGCCCGCCGCTATATCTTCACGCCGATCGCTTCGCCCCCTCACGCTTCCTCCCTTTGCTTTCGCCACAACAACACAGAGACAGCACGCACGCTCGGCTCGCTGGCTACCACCACCAAGGCACCAAGCGAGCTCTTCTTCTCCAATTCTCCCCTGCTCCATGCACCACTGCTCGCTCCTCCTAGCTAGACAGGGCGTGCATTGAGACTGAACGCGCTCCGCTTGCAGTCTGTGTCTGTCTGCGTGCTGCATCAGGCCGCGAGGTCAATTGGTTCGTCTGCGGGGATGGAGAGGTGGGGGGACAAGGACAAGCGGGTCGGGGCGGCTCCGGCGCCGGGGAGGGCGAGGCGGTACGCCGACCAGCCGTCCTTCTCGTCCACGCTGCTCGACGCCATATACAAGTCCATGGACGAGCCCGACGACGGGGTAACATCATCCGCCGCCGCCGCGGCCAAGAAGCAGCAGAGCCAGGACCTGCACTACACCTACTACTACAAGGCGTCGCTGGCGGGGAGCTACCGCGGCAGCAGCAGGGCGGGGCCGCACGCCGCCACCACGTCGAGCTCCTCCGAGTGCTCCAGCTACGGCGGGTTCTCGTCGTCTGAGGCGGAGTCGTCGCAGCACCGCCGCCTGCGGCCCATACGCACGAGCGTCGCCGCCGCCGCCGCGGCGGCGGCGACGGCCACCGCGCCGGCGCCCGCGCTCGCGCCGGAGAAGAAGAAGGCCGCCAAGAAGGCCGCGGGCGGCAACATCCGCGCCAAGCTGAGGGACCTCCGCAAGCCGGCGTCCCCGGCGCGAGGCTGGCCGGGTTCCTCAACGCCATCTTCAACGGCCGGCGCGCGCCGCAGACGCCGCCGTCGGCGTCGGCGGCGTCGCGCGGCGCGGCGGAGTCCGCGTGCTCCACGGCGTCCTCGTACTCGCGCTCCTGCCTCAGCAAGACGCCGTCCACGCGCGGCCAGCCGAAGCGGACCGTGCGGTTCCTGGACAGCGGCGACGACGGCGAGGCTGCGGCGGCCGCGGTGCCCGCCCTCGGTGGCGGGCGAGCGCCGGAGGGTGCAGGTCGGGGTGGCGGAGCTGGAGCAGATGCTGCTCCACCGGATGGAGGTGGACAGCGACGAGGACGACGAGGACGAGGAGAGCAGCGACGCCAGCTCCGACCTGTTCGACCTCGAGAATTTCGCGGCCGTTGCCCCGGACGCCGCCGGCGCCGCCGCAGCCGCGTACAGGGACGAGCTGCCGGTGTACGAGACGACGAGGGTGGTGCTGGGCCACCGCGCCATTGGCCACGGGTACGCGCACGGGAGGAGTACCAGGGTGGTGTGATCTCGCTGCCGGGAGGAGAGTACCCACCGGGTGGGGGTGACTGTAAAATGGTGGTGGAGTAACTGTAAAATACGAGTGAGCGGTTTGTGAGGGGAATGGGATTATTGGGGCAACAAGTGTTTGCTACTCTCATCTCATCTCATCTCATCTCATCTGAGTAGTGAGATCTTGGGGAGGCTTTCTTGGATCCTTTTTTTCTCTCTTCTTCTCCATGTCGTTCCTTGTGTGTGTGTGTGTGGTTAGTTCTAATTTTAGTGGAGTAATTCAGCGAATTGCCATGCTCTTTTGTCCTCTTTCTTTCCCTCTGTTTTCATTCATTCATTCATTCACGGATGCGCCATTTCTTTCTCCTGCCGTCCGTTTTTTAGGAAATCCGGCATGAAATTTGTGCGGGAGCCGGGAAGGAAGTTAATAAGAATCTATCACAACCCCCAACCCCCACAAATGAATTGTCCGTGCCAACGTGTTGTCAGCTGTTGAAGAAAGAAAGCACTCACTCATGGCGTATGAGATCACTTTCTTTGGGTTCAGCCTTGGAAAAGCGAATTCCAATCGAAAGCACTCGATTCGGATACTGAAACAAAGAAAGAATCGAGCCCGCTGGGTTGGATATCTGACGACGTTTCTATCTCATCGATGGCGAGCGCACTAGCGCGCCAGGCCGTACTAGGTAACCACTATAACTATAGATTACGCACTTGATAAAGTTAAAAAAAAAAACCGCAGCCTGCAGCAGCCAGGCTCTGCAATCCGCCAAGCTCTGATTTCAACCTTGAACTTCAAAATTCTAACCTTCGGCGTGTGAACAGTAACTTTTGATTTTTTTCCCATAGTACTGATATTTGTTTATTTCATAACTAATTATTGGTATATGCTAAATTCATGAAAATTTTTTGTAGCCGCTCTACCTAGAAAAAATATGAAACCCAGAAAATGAAAAGTTTTTGCATGTTTTAAAAATACCTATTTTAATTAATAAATGCAACTTCTATGATTTTTGTAGGTCAAAATAAATATCCAAAAATTATGAAAATTGTTGTAGCTGCTTTATGATGATAGTGAAACTGTACAAAAAGTTTAGGATGAATTTGAAATATCAAAAGTTACATTTATTAATTAAAATAAGTAATTTTAAAATATGCAAAAACTATTCATTTTCTAGGTTTCATATTTTTTCTAGGTAGAGCACATCGTGAAGAGGCTACACAAAAATTTTCATAAATTTAGCATATACCAATAATTAGTTATGAAATAAACAAATATCAAGATTTTATGAAATAAATATCAAAAGTTACTGTTCACAGCGTGCGGCCAATATTATCCTAATTTTGAAGCCAGGTTGCAATCTTTCACGGCCAACCGAGTAGCACTCCACGACGTGTGCAAAGAGATGAAAAAGGTGAGATTCGTCCGTGGATTACTACTAGTGCTAGTAGTGCTATGATCGGTGAGGGATTTGACAGCGGGTGCACACGCGCGCTGCGCTGCTCTGGTAGTGCTCTGCTCTGCAATGTGAATCGCCAACCAATGATTACTCGAATCATTTCCAGTTCCAGGGGTTGCCATTGCCACAGCCTTACAGGTGCTCCATTCCGTGCTTCAGAGATCAGAGACTTGTGAGGCATGCACAGTGGACAGTGCGGTTTTCTTCTTGCTTCTGTTCTCACTGTTCTCATCTCTACAGTGCAGTTCTTGGTGCCATCGATTATTGTTGCATTGATCACGTTGCATTATTGTCCACAGCACAGCACGCATGTCTTGCCATGTAATGTTCGTGTGGCACGCCTCGTTTTCGGTTCGGTGCAAAACCTGGAAACAAGCCCTCGATCCCGGTTAATCCGTACGGCCGGCCATGACAACAACCAAACTGATAATAATCCCGGGATCTCCATGTTCATCCCTGATGATGCCTTGATTCCAAAGTAAGGAACGCTGCCGACGCGTGCCGTCTTCTTCTTACTACCTATCCTGTGTGTATAGTATGATAGCTAGCGAACGTGCCTAGCGACAGGTCCACGGACCAAACAAAAAAAAACTAGGGAAAGGAAATACTAATGCTCTAATGAATGCCACTCTCGTATCGTGTCAGTGGACAGTTTTCAGTAACATACTAAAACGGTCGCGCAAATGGCCAAAAACTGTGTATGCGTGTTTATATATTTGTATCTAATATTGCATGTATATTATATTATTTATTTATATTCATTTGGAGTATCTATATTGTAACATGATGTACTCATATGTACGAATATATGAATTATTCATGTACCATATGTGGTAAAGTATTGTGCTATGTATATATACGTACACGATTATTTATTTTTTAGTATTTGTACTATGGGTTAGCGTTAAATAAAAGAATTAGGAGACAAAGATTAAGAAAATAGATATGAATTTATAGGATTTGATTTTAAAAGTTTTTGGGTGGAAGAATTACGGAATTTACGTAGCAATTTGAATAAAGAAACTAACTCTATTAAATATTTTTGAAAAGTTGTAGATAAATCTATTTTTTTTTAAAAATTACAATAGAACATGCATATAATGTTATATGTTTAGATTGTAGTGCTCATTGTGTGGAGTTCAACACACTTGGTTTGGTATTTTTTTGATTTTTATTTGATTTGTTATGATTTTTATAAAATTTCAGCCGGTTTATATAAATGATAAATTGAGGAAAAAGGAAAAACGGCCTCGGGCCATATTCAGCCCACCAGGACCCATTTTTTGCCACAAAAGGGCCCAACCGGGGGCAATCCGGCCCATAAAAGGCCCAGCCATGGGGAAGGCCGGCATGGACCGCGGATTGATTTGTGAAAACCTGGAGGGTTTTTTCGTAAGATTTTTTGTGAGAGGGGATAGGACGGCGGGTTCTATTATGAAAAATTCGAGGGCTTTTTTGCAAAACGACCGGATTTGGCTAGATCTTGGCCGTCCGTCTGGCCGATCGGACGGCCGGGAAATGCCGGTGACGTGGCCACGCTGGTTGGTCAGCTTTTGTTGCAGCTTTCCTATATAGAGATTTTCCGGTTCCGGGTCAGGTGTGAAAAAGGACAGTCAAGTATTTCGGCCGGGGCTGCTAAGAAGAAGATGCATGTGTTTCAAACAAGCCAGCATCCAGTTTGTCTTGGCTTGGCTTGGCTACATGGAAGATCAGAGGAGCCTTTCACCTTTGAATTTCATTGTATTCCATCGACTTCGATGTTATGCATTCAGAAATGTATGTATGAATTTTCTTATCCTCACTTGCATATTCTTTAATTTGCACTTGCATTCGGAATGCAGCTTTTCTAGCGCTATCGTGCACTCAGTTAAACTTTGGAACTCACAGTGCATGCAGCGTTTCCCTTTTTATGTTTCAGAAAACAATTTTCGTTTACCCTAGTTTGTGCCTTGTACCATCCGAGGGACACGGACGATTCTCGTACCACTGTCACTTCGAGTGGTGCCTACTGGAGTAGTACTACTGAAAAATTTGAAACCAAAATCAAATCACCCTAAGGGTTTTTATTTCACTCGTACCGTAATAAATAGCACCAGTCATGTCCGCAAGAGGCGACGAATCAAAGACACTAGCAAGATACAAAACTTAATTATTTGCTTAGGCGCCCGTTATTACATTGCTATTTGGATGCTCCAAATGATGTTGAGAATGATTCAAACTGTTGAGAATTGTGACTCAGGCGTATCAAATGAACTGTAATATCGAGTCTAGACACAGCGAGGAAGACTCCGATATCTCCCTTGGATGTCAATGTGGAAGTAGGGATGGCGGCGTAACGGTGGTGAACCTTCCTGTCACTCCTTGCTAATTGGACCTTAGAAAAGGATAGGTATCGGCTAAACCTCGAAACATCGGTTTCTCAGGGTGGGAGCTGTTCTTTTTATTGACGCTGCGTGGCTAGGGGCTACAACCTATAGTCAGTGAGGGTGTCCCGATTACGGAGCGCAAGGAAGTCAAGTACTCCCCTTAAACTTAATTATGTCAGTGGTTGTTCCTAAAAAATATGAGTGGTTTAGGACGTTGCCCCACACAGCCAGGTACTTGAGATCACTGAATTCTTGCATCGTAATGTTAATTTGTATGTTCTATATTTTTTTATCTTATTTAATGATGATTCTTTGTGACAATGATCTTATACCATAAATTGTAACAGAATTTCTTTTTAAGTTAAGTTGACTTGGTGTTATTTTTGTATTTTTGCGAGCAGAAATTACGAAAACATGATTTTTTTAGCTCCCTATAAATTCTCTAACGCTACATAAATTATAACAAAACTGCGCCATTAAAGTCGTTTACTGAATATCTTCTAAAACGGCTTCGACTCAACAAGAGAAGCCATATCAAACTGGTTCTTCGCTCAACAAGAGAAGCCATACCAAACGTTCTTGGTATCCGTATCTGTGTGGTCCGCTACCAGACATGTATCAATTTATTAGCTTCTACTCTGTGAGAAGACATTTCAAAAGGGAGGTAAAATAATGACGTCTCCTGGAAACACGTTTGAAATGGAAGCCAGAGCCCGGGATTGCACCGGTAAAACAATAGCACGTTTGGAATAATTGTCAGCAGCGCAATCAAACAGCTCTGTTGGGCCACTGATCCAAATGGGCCATGGTGTCATTTTCTGAAGCCCCATCCTATGCATCATCCATATACTGATTTTTTTTGAAAATGTGCATACAAATTCAATTAAATTCAATTGATAAATTGGCCCCTCCTAAAAAGCCACTTACTGATCCAAAAATCATCCGATTAAAAGTAAAGTAAAATTATGAAAAAAAAAAAATCACTTCTTATCGTCGCCTTTATCGGAAGTAATCTCGATAGCGGAAAGGAAACATCAGGGGCTGTATTTTACCATTATTTTCCACCAAATATCTTTCACTTTTTCCCCAGCTTTGGCGAATGGCGAGTCCCCAGTCAAAAAGAAGGGAGTTCATCGAGTCCCTTGAGAAGTAGCCGTCGCATTCGAGACATTTTTTTATGGCTCGTTCCATCAATCGATTCCCATACTTTTGGAGCGTGGCTGTAGTTGTACCCGTACTACACTGATGGACTTGGCCATTGCTTGGCAATAAGAAATGAAAATACACTGCAGCTCTACAGCCTTCTATATATGGGGATGGATTACAGTTTTCTGTCTATTACCGTACTACTACTTTGCAAAGTTGCAATCTACACCCTTAGTACAAAAATTAAGAGCATTCTTGTGCATCCTTTTGCTCTACTTACTATAACAAATAGCGTACTTTGGTTATTATTATTATTTTGTTGAGCTTGCTTATTTTATGGAGCTCATTCTTGTCTAAAGATGTACGTACTAAATAATTAATACCCTAATGCCTGCTGCAAGCTAAACGACAACATTTGTGGGCGCACACTCGAATACGTACTCGCTGCATCTTTGTGCAAAATGAGTTCAGACGCTTATTTGAAATGACTGCAATTACAAGGACCACAATACCTAGACCAGCCTGATCGAGCACGCAAAGGCAGCAGCTGCAGGTGCAAATGCAACCAATTCGATCGGTTCGGGATTAGGCGATTAGCAACTGGCCCGGTTTGGGCATGCGTATAGACATAGACAGCTACTTCAAATTTGATTAGGACTAAACTGAACCAATTTATGGGCTGACTTGTACTACTACTATGCTTTATGGACCACACACACACATGCGATGGAGATGCGATGCGACACTATTGGAGGCCGATAAGCATCATGGAAAAAGATAAGCACTTCCAGCTCAGAGTGATTGCACTGTTCGGTACCCTGCACACATTCTCTAATCTCCTCAAATGCAGACACTTCTATATTGTGCATATACGAAAGCCTTTTCCGTGTAGGCTCTTCCTAGTGTCCCTAGAAATGGGGGTAGCTAGTACCATTGCCATCTAGCTTAGCATATGCAGCCTTGCCATGCTATAAATATAGAGGGACAAAGATCTCAAGGGCTGAAGAGGAAAGGAAGCCGGGGACCCCTACACACGAACAAAGAAGGGCAGAAATGTTAAGCTCACATGATAGGCATGTTATTAGGCACTGTTTGGACCACTTTAGATTATGATAATCTAGATTATGAGTTAGGATTTATAGTAAATTGGATTACAGATGTTTGGTTTATTATTGGTTGAACTATAATGCCATATTATTCATATTATAAATAAAAAAAGCACTACATCCTAGTTCCCAGTGACACTATGATGCAGTAAAATTATATTTAGTGGAAAAAGGTCTTGTAGTCTCATAAAGTAAGATTATGGAATCAAATTATAAATAAAAAGTTATAGCTTCTCATTGGAGAACGAAGCTAGCTAGGTGCTTAACTAGAACGAACACAATGGTTTATAGGGCTTAAAGTAAGTTAATTAAAGAGAGGTTTTGCTTGCCCATTAGCATTTGACTCTTGTTTGTTTGTCCACGCACGAAGCGTGGGTGATTTGTATTAGCCCGATGATACAATTAATAATCGGGTTGGGTTAGGAAAGTACCTAGAGGGGTTGAAAAGTGGAGCAAAAATGAATGTTGGAGCAAAAAACAACTATACACAGCACGAGACTCACTAGCTTTCATTAAGGCCATGTCTTTCGAATTTTGTAGTGCTCCTATGTAATCATACTACTATGGTGTGGTTGTGTTGTGAGTTGTGACGTGAGGTAGGTATAGTTGGGATCTAGGGCATATATAGGCCTATGAACCTAGCTACTAGTATGAGATTTCTTATTACGACATGCATGATGGAGCAGCGTATGCGTGGCCTTACATTCAGCACCTACTAAGTCACTCACACATGCCCATGCCCAGCCCATATGCCTTTGAGGGGAGATAATAGTAAAAAAAATTACAAGTATTGCCAGTTGTACATATTTTTGGGGACATTTGTCACGAATGCAAGCAATCTACTTTATCACGGATATAAAGAGTTACGCATTTGTTTTCGCAATAATTTGGTCGTGCGTGAGGCAAATCGATCAGCAGCATCGTTTTAGGCTAGATATAGCCTATAGGAGGTTATATATACTCCTATTATGTAGGCTTTAAATTTTAAAATGGCGGATGCGGAGAGATGACGACGATCGATCTCGGCGATCGACCTGCAAGTACCTTTTTTTTTTCCGAATTACAGTATATATAACGCAGATACTCACCCTACGGATGATTAAAAAAAGATACCCACTGTACGATTACACGCAAAAAACTCTATCTCTATAAGTATTTTCAAAGATTAGACCGATAAATTTTTAAAATTGATGAAGTCACCATATATGCATCGCTATTGATTAAAATGTCATATACACCACCAAAAGCATAATAATGGTAAATATTACTGAAAATTTTGCTCCTCGGTGGACCCTTTCACGTCCCGCGTGTACATACACATATAGCAAAAAAAAAAAAGGAAAAATAAGGGCATGCACGTACATACGCTGATGATACGCACACACTGCTTGCACGCATCGCACGCACATATGTCGTCCGAGCAACCGAACAAGCTGCATGAGCGCGTCCAGCTAGCGTGGACGCAGAGGCAGCACGCCGCAGCAGTTGACGTATTGTTGCTACTGACCCTCTTTGTCAGAGCTCGGCAGTCCTAGCAGGTTTGCTCGTGTTCAAACCTTGAGCGAGGGCGAGGCTTGAGCAGACAAGGTCAAAAGGGACTGTGCGCCAAAAGATCCAGCAGCCAACAATCCGGTCCGGTCCGGTCCCCATCGGCAACGTACAAAGAAGAGCGCGCGACGGAGCGTGGCCGCCGGCCGCCGATCCCGAGACACACGGTCACGGACCCCCCCCTGGAGATCATCGGTGGATCACGCGACGCTGCCAGCGGGCCGCCCCGCGGAGGAAGCCGATGGCCCCGGCCGGCCATGCATGCCGCGCGCTTTCTCTCTGTCCAAGAGAACCCAAGCAGGCAAAGCAAACCGCGACGGACGGGCGCCACAAAAAGCCATGCGTGGGGTGGGGGGGGGGGGGGGGGGGGGGGTGGGATCGTCCAGCCCGACCGACCGATCGATCGATCGGATCGGATCGGATCGGATCGGATCCCGCTTCGGCCATCATCTTCTTCGTCTGTCGTCGGCTCGCCCACTGGCTCCTCCTCTGCTTTGCCCTGCGTTCTCGGAAGCCGCGGCGCGACACGACCGTGACACGGGCGCCGAGAAAGAGGAGAGAAAAAAGCAAGCGCCCCCATGGCCTCCCGATGGCATTGGCACGCGGGCCCGCCCGACGTGCCACCGGATCGCGAGCCGAACGAGGCCGTGCCGCTTTGGTCTTAACCGCGTGCAACCAAAGTTACGATTCCAAAGTTACGGTCCCGTCCAGTGCGATCCTGAGTTAGCTAGGCCGCCGGCGACGAGAGGAGTTTTGGAGGCCGGCGGCCGGCGGCCGGGCGCTGTCCTTGTGGCGCCGGCGCCGGCTTGTACTACGCAATGATGGGCTGCCACCCTGCCTGGCACGCGTGATCTGCTTCCCACGTGCGAGCCTACGATGCTACGTGTACCCCTACCCGCGTGCCTTTATCTTCTTTTGGTAGCAATAGGAACTGCATCACTGCACTGCACCGCCACTTTTGTGCTGCGCTGGGCTGCTGGAGCAACCAACACCAACTTGCTTGTTGCTCTCTTGCTCTTCCTGGCATGATGACTCGGGCTACAATGCCGGCCGATGCGCCGCTGGGGGCGCCCCGGCCCGGCCGCCGGCCGTGTGTAGTGTACAGTAGTAGGTACCGAGTAGCAGGCGCACCACTGTTTCTACTGTATACATGCATTGATGAATAGTGTAGCGGTCGTCGCACGCCGCGCTGCTACCTCGGATCTCGGATCGCCGATCGCCGTCGTCGTCAGCCCGTCACGCGCGTCGAGCCGGCTGGCGGCTGGGGCGGCCCAAGTCTACGACAGTTCCGCTACTTACACAGCTACTGCTGCATGTGCAGCCTCCGTGGGTCCACCGGGCCGGGTACGTCGTCGCAACGAGTCGGGACTACACTGCTCGCTGTACGTCTCTGTTGTCGTGGTCTGGGTCTACGTATTCGTCAGCGTATGTACGTATAAACTCGTGAACGGCCGGCCGGCCGGCAAACGCGTAGATTCTGCTAGATCTGCAGTCCGTCCGTGCCATGGCCCAAGGGTATACGTACGTACAATACGTATAACACGTACGCCTGCCTAATGCCTATGCCTGCCTCTCGTGGCTGGGAGAGCACGTACTATACGTAATGCATCCGTCAGCTGCTCTAGCCAGCCTGCAGGCAGGCAGGGGCCAGGGGCACTGGGGCCGAACTGGGCCACGGGCTAGCTTCTCCATCAATATGCCCGTGGCTGCCTCGTGATGGCATGCAGTTCGTGAGGCGCTGCGCCACGCGAAACCCCGCTTCTTCACTCCCGGGTCCCGGCTCGTGATCGTGAGTTGTACGGATCGGGGAGAGAACGGCGCGCCCCCGGAAATCTCACGAGCCGCCCGTTGCATGCCGTGTTGCCTGCCGCCTTGCCGAGCGCCGTTCTACGGCGGCAGAGGACGGTGCAGGAGCAGCAGCAGCCAGCAGCAGCAGCTGCTGCTGCTGCGAGATCGAAGAAGGCTCCTGACGGGAGGCGACAGCCCAAGGCCCATGCAATTTAAGAAGCAGGTAAGAGGAGGCCCATGCGACGATGGCGATGGCACTGGAAGTAAGTACCACGGAAACACAGCTTGGAATTTAAGCCGAACATTACGGCTCTGGGGCTAGTACTCTCCCATTTCTTGTTGAAAAAAGAGGTAGACATTTTATACGCATGCGTGTACACACTCTATTTTTTATAAAAAAAATGCATGCATGTACAACTTCCTTCAGCATCTTGGCACCTGCAACGCACCAAGCGCGTGCCTCCTCCTTGACCTTCGGCACCAGGGTCCAGGGTGGCCATGGACGACTCTGATCTCTCAAAGACTAGAAGCATTTTGGCGGAAGATATGTACGGGCTCAAGCAGTGGCGTCCCGGCAAAATGGGAGGCCCTGTACGAAACAATAAGTGAAGACCTAATCTCTAGTGCCAAAAATAAGAAAATAATAAAATACATAACAATGTATCATAAAGTATATACTGGTATAGACCGTTTCTAATTTTTCTATTCATGTATATATTTTAATCCGATTTGAAGACATAGCTTACAAGTTGGAATAATTATTAAACACTAGATCAATCTGTGTATGTAGAAAATGCACAAAAGATTAAGTAGATAAAATAGAGCCTCGATATGAAGTTCACTAGGCGATGGCGATACTCATACATCGACGATTTGGATCTATGGCTATTTGGTAAATTGGAGACCTGCCTGCAGGCATGGAGTCTTGGGGCCGAACTGGGCCTTCGGGCTCTCTCATCCCGTGGATTGGTAGCCGAGGAGACGATGAACAATGGCGTGATGATGATAGAAGGAATAGTAAGTCAAAGTGACAAGGTGTGTGTGTGCAAAAGAATTGGAATCACCGCAAACAAATTTCTCGAAAAAATGTTATGTTACAAGCCAAAAACAAAAAAGCAGTTGTTGTTGATTCAGTAATTTAAACAAAACCCATAATTACTATATATATTTAGGTACTTAATAAATGTTGGGGCCCCATGATTTTGGGGGCCCAGTGCGGTCGCACGGCCCGCACGGCCCCCGGGACGCCCCTGGCTCAAGAGATTGCAAACAAAATCGAGTCTGCGATGGCGCGAAGATCTGCATTGAAGAGAACTGAATTTGAACCTCGGGGTCTCACTTTAAATGGAAGGCGTGAGAGGCCTTAAATTGGCTTCACAGGTCACAGGCTCCGGTGGGCTCATGAGCTCCCCATGCCTGAGCTTGACAGTGTGAGGCACCTGCGGTAGCAGTGCACAGCAGCAGTGCCCGTCGTCTTCGAAAGCCCTGTGCCCCACCCCTTCGGAGCTGCGGTGGCGGTGCAGGGCTGCAGCCCGCCCTCTGCAGCATCGCCAGGGATCCTGCCTCCTCATTATGCTTCCCCAGCTTCCCACAGTTCACAGGTTTGCCCTACCATGCCATCATACCCATTTACTGATGGCCAAACAAATGGGGGGATCCAGGATGCGCACAAGCTAGTTCAGTTGTTCAAACTTCATAGTTCAAACTGGCACAGCAAGGAAAATCGGAGCAAATTCTCCGTTTATCTTTGTTTCATGGAGACAGGTTTTCTTCATACGTTAAAGTAATCATCAATTTATTTGGCAACTGGAGACACTTACACTGAAGGTACAAGCTATATTGTCGCCTTATTCATCCTCTCCACCTTCACACATCAGGTCGATCGATCTCTAGACAGGGCATCGACATGCATCTCATGAACGTAGTACGAGCAAGCCTGCAGAGTCAACTGCTCTCCTGCTTCGTTACAGGCTCACAGCTGCATCCAGTCTCGCTAAACAGTCTCTAGTGGTGTTCCGAAGCAATATAACCTGCACTGGTATATATAGCTGGAGTACATGTTGCAACAAACAGCTGGCATGGCACCAAACAGTTGATTAACATTTTTAAAGCATAAAACTGGCAAAAGGAACGCCAAATGAAAGTTGAAGTTAAGGAAATTAAAGCACCAGAACGCATAAGCTGTGGCAATGCAGAAATGATGTCATCGGTCCAGGGCAAAGAAAAGTAGTGGAGACATTTCAGACATGAAATTATCCCTAAGAATTATGAGTTGTTCTGACAAAGGTTTTGACTAGTTTTGAACATTTTTTTAGATCAGCATACATAAAGGCAGCAAGCATTTCCCTTGCATAATTACCATAAATTGAGGTGCAAAGTCATTTATTACCTCACCCTTTGCAGGCTTGCAGCAACTCCCAGTGCAGTGGTCCAGTAATCATGTTGAATGCACCAGGATATCACAAAAATGAGCACTTGCAGTCAGTGAAATAAGCTAAGTCTGTTTCTTCAGTTTCAATATTTTTCAAGTTATCAGAAAATAGCAGAAGTAAGCTGTTAAGTATGTGTTCAGAATTGTTAATATAACTGAAAATCTGGAAATTTTAATCAAACGGAGAAGAATCTGAGACTAAGTGTCTATCCAATTTACATGTGGAGTAGGTTAGAAGATGACATGGTCCAAATATGGCACATGCCACAGCGTCTTTAATAAGTATAACAGTTTACTTCATAAAGTTGCATCGTTCAGTCGTTTCTTTGTTCCTTTTTTACTAATAACATTCTTACAGTGGGCTGTGGGGGACTCCCCTGCTGTATTTACGGTCAAAAAAAAAAGTTTCAACTTAATAGAGACAACTACAACAGAAAAACACACATGAGAAAGTCATACCTCTGGCAGCATATAACATTGCTAATTCCTGACGACAGATGTCAGCATATACCAATACCAATTGGCCCGACATCTGAAAAAGAAATCAACAATGCCATTAGAATATAAGAAAGACTTAAGCAACACAAACAAAAGGCATTGTAAAACTAAGTAACACTAACATAGCATATAGAAAGGTGTAGCTTGAATGTAACTATTCCAATCATCAAACTCACATTGTATGACCCAATTCAAATCACCTAAACTCAAAATTAGAACGCATGCACAAAACTTTCTTTACTACTTGGTGAATGGTGTAAAACTCTCCTTTACTTATTTCTTGACTAAAGCTACAGAAATATACAGTGGAGCGCTTAGAAATTGTGAAAATGTTGGAAACCACACAAAATAGAGATACATGCTTACATAGAAGCCTACAAACCAGAAACCAGACGTGTAAAAGGAAAAAAAAAAACATAACTGATGAAAACATAACCCCCATAATACTTCAAGATCATGTGTTTTGGTAGTAGACAACTGATGGAAACAAACCAGTACACGGTTAAATTACCGGCATTTAAAAAAAATCAACATCAACATCAAGATCATGTGTTTGGAACAAATGTAAGGTCAAACTCCTTGAAACATTAAGAGCACTTCTTAATTTAGTGGCTCAACTTCATATCTGTGTAGTTTAGCCCAAGAATGGCATCCACACTGCACAGGACGCACTACTTAGTTTTCTCTAAATACAAAAGGATACTAGAAAAATTGCCTGTGTGTCACAAGTCACAACGACACCATAAATCAAAGTTGTACATGTGTATATATAGCTAGGTTGAACTATGGTTTTAGAAGATTTGGGTAGGGTGGTGAAACTGATTTGTGTTAAGTGGCAAGGGTGGGTAAGTGAAATATAGGGGTAGGGTAGGAATGGTGACAATTGACAGGTACACCATGAGGCTGTTTGGTTTGCCTCAAGGCAACTTCGCTTGGCAGGAGCTGCAAACAACTTTGCCTGGCTGGAGCTGCAACCCCAGGCATCTGATTCCAACTGCCTAGGGCCAGGATCGCTGCTTAGGCAGCAGGTGGCTGCCTGAGAGGTTCCCAAGCAAACATGCCCATCAGCATCAACTCCATTGCTTTAGAAAGTAGTAGAGATTTCACCAACTGAAAATATATGCAAAATGCACGATTATGTGAAAATAAGATCATTGCTGATTTGTCGAAACAGGTGTATGCTGGAATGCATCATGAATTGAGAATCACGACTCATGATTCTCATTTAGGCTATATAATGAAATTAAGAATCAATATATCTTAACCAAAACAAACGTTAAAACATACAAACTGCAGGTTTGTAGATGATTTACTGAGGAGATAATTGATTGCAGGGGCTTTTTTTTTTGTAGAGAAGTGCCATACAGTCCACCAAGAACACCAGAGGCAGCAACAGCAATTGTACTAAGAACACCATGCAGTGGATTCTGGAGGTTGTTCTTCCACTGTAAAGATGATTCACGCTGATGATCTTCAGAGTAGTACTTTCAGCCTGAGTTCCTTCAGGTTGAGGGTTGTCAGGCTTTGCAATATCTTTGTCCCTTCAAATCAGGGACATTCTTCATCTCTACAGACAGAAGAAATTTGTCAAACAGCTTATCTATGTTTGTGAAGTGACAACACAGGAATAAATAAGTCTACAATGACTAGGAACCTCATTGAAAATATGCATAATATATTCCATTCCCTAATGTCAATGAGGCAGCACTGCCAACCTAGTTAAGTTAAAAAAAAAAAAAAAAACTCACCTCAAAGTAAAATGCATTATGGACCCCATGGCAGCTTACAAGAATACAGTATATCTAGATGGTCAGTTCAATTCATTCATGTGGCTACACACAGTCATAAGAACTGTGGAAGTACATCAAAAAAAAAATCTGTAGGACAACAAATCCAAAAGGCGCACGTTATGGTAGTTTTCAAAAGATTTTGTGGTAATCATAACTCCTACCTTTCACACATACTACTTGTATAAGGTGGAAATTCTAACCATCAATCTTATCCTCCTTAAGTCTACAGATGATGGAATTACGTCAACAACAACAACAACAACAACAGCAATTCTTTTATCCCAAGACAAGTTGGGGTAGGCTAGAGATGAAACCCAAGAGAGGGAAATTCAAGACACAAAATGGGCACACTATTCCAGTTCTACATTTTATTTTCCACGTTGATTGCCGGTTCCAAGATCCAAGGAAAAAAATAAATCCTTGAGATATTCCACTCCTTTGTGTTTCTCTTAACTGCCTTTCCCAAGTCTTTAGGTCGACCTCCTACCGCTCTTTAGCATAAAGGACTAGGGCTTGAATACCAAACGCACCGGCGCCTAAGAAGGCCTCCGCAGAACATGGAACTATAACTAAATTCATGCATAATTTGTACACTATTCCAGTTCTACATTTCATTTTCCACCAGAATAAATATTAAGAACCAAGGAAGACAGTCAGACGCTAATTCATGACAGCGTGTTTGTGTTTCACGAAATTCTTGCAACGCCTGTCATCAATAGCATAAAGGACTAGGGCTTGAATACCAAATTAAGAAGCTGCAGCACATGGAACTATAACTATTAGGCATCATTTGAAACCTTTCTAGAATCAGCATAGATTCCCAAAAAAAACTAGTTTCTACAATGCAGTGCAGCACAAAAAATCATGTCGCCTTAACTCATTCCATTGCAGTTAATTATACGATCTGTTCCATCTAAGAACAAAGAAGCATTACACATAGATATCTCTAATGCGAAAGATCTACTCTGCAATTTTGATAGGGTATTGGGTATTTGGGTTACAATGATAGGATTTAGCTCAAGAATTTATCAACAGAAAGACCACCATTTTGTTTAAGTATATGTTATTTCATAAACTCCAAACTTGTAGTTCTTTCATAGTATGAGCGATGCTCCCAAGTGCCAACACTGAAGATTTATGCAACCAGCTAAAGGGTTTTGTCGTGTAAAATCTGACAAAAACTTGTTTTAAAGTTTGAATTTCTTCAGAAGCAAACTCAACTCTGGAAACATTCTTACCATACTACTAATTCTTCTTTATACAAGCATGCACTGCTCCAAAAAGGAAAACCATGTGGTCCATGCCTGCCTCTAACATCCAAAGCTGGTTAAAGAATACTAGAACGATTCAATACGCAGCATATTCCAAACTCTTGTATCCACTGTTTGAACAACAGTTGCAAATTCTCATTCTAGTCTGCAGATGCACATTTGAGCCAAGTCCAAACAATTCATCCGTCCTATTATACTATATAAGGTCAAATCACAATGCAGCACTATATATGTAGACTAGGACAATTAACATTTGTTAACATCAATCCACCGAATTGCATACGCACAGCGTGAGTCACGGTGAATAGGACCCAAGTTAAGACGGACGAGGGACGATTGAGTGGGAAGCGAAATTTTAGACGAACGCGCAGGGAATGGGATATGCACTAACCCTTTGCGAGGTCCACGGGCGTGGGCGAGGCAGAAGCTTCACGGAGACGGACGAGCAGTATGCCGGTATGGCCGAGGAGCCAAGGAGCACCGTCCGCCGCGTCAGCACGTAGGCACCGTCCGCCACCCCCGCAGACAGACAACGAGGGAGAATGACCGCCATCGAGCGGCGAGGCATCCGACGCAATGACGAAGGCGCCGCCGCGCGATGAGGAGGCGTATTGGAAGGGGAGCGGCCGCGAAGGCGACGGCGCGAGAGGAGGAGGAGGTAGCCCATCCCGCTCGGGACGGCGGGAGACGCCTTAGCAAGCCCACATTTACCATTCGAGAGCCCACGGCCCACAAGCCCATGACGTACAGTCTCGACTTCTCCAGATATTTCGGCCCCGAAGCAACTAAACTAGCCTCACTCGCCGCAATAAGACAAGCCCCTCATCACACCAGTTGCGGCTTAAACCCTTATCGCCACCGCCGCGTCATCCTCCCTCATCTCCGCCGTCTCCCTCTACTAGGGTTTGGCACTTTGGCCGCCACCATGGCATCGGCGTCGCGCGCGCTCCTCCTCTCCCGTGCGCTCCAGGCCGGCGCCGCGTCGCGCCGCGTCCCCACCCTCCTGCGCCCGCTCGCTGCGGCCGCGAGCCTCCTCCCGGCCGGGGCTGGCGCGGCGGCGGCGGCCCCCGGCGCGGGGGTGCGGTGCTTCGCGACCCAGCCGGCCACGTCCTCGCTGCGGGACTCGTCCCCGAACTGGAGCAATCGTCCGCCCAAGGAGACGATCCTCCTCGACGGCTGCGACTTCGAGCACTGGCTCGTCGTCATGGAGCCGCCGCCTGGTGACGCCTCCAACCCCGACATCACGCGCGACGAGATCATCGATAGCTATATCAAGACCCTCGCCCAGGTCGTCGGGAGGTATATATGGCTGTATCCATTTCTCTGTTTAGTTGTTGATGTTTTCCTTCTTGAATAGATATAAAAGTGCTCTGGTGTAGCATTACCGTCAGAGTGTACTCTGTTTTATTTAGTGGAGTTAGGAATGGTTGGATCTCTTACTGCTTGATCAGATGAATATGTGGATATTACAAATGAATAGGAGAAATGGAAGTTTGGGCTTTAGAAGGATTTGGTTATGTGGATATTACAACGAGCTGGAGAAATGGAAGTTTGGGTTCTTGGTGTTGCTCATATTTTACAAGAGATACTTACTTATAAATCTGATCATCTTATAGCTCGCCAAGAAATACTTAATGCTACGATCTGGGGAAAATATATGCCTAAAGAGCTAGCCAAGAAATACTTAATGCTATGGTCTGGGGAAAATATATGCCTAAAGAGCACAACGATCTTTGGCTCTTGAACTGAACCATTTCATCGTATCTGAAAAGAACTGAAACCATTTCATTGTGTCTGAAAAGAACTTACTGGTTAATATAATAGGGAGGATGCTTGATGTGGGCTTTATTGGGTTCATGTTGAAGGTATTTTTTTTAAAAAAAAAATGATTTTGTTTTTGGTGGCTGTACAAATTATAGGAGCCTGATGGTTGATTCTCTGCCTGGTGTGAGCTTGGGTAACGTTTTGTCTTGATCCATTTGTTCTGATTGTTACTAACTCCGTTTGCCTGGTGTCAGCTTGGGTAACGGTTTGTGGATCCATTAGTTATAATTGTTACTAGAAGCTAAAGTTGGCACTAATCAGTCCAAACACCTTAGCTATTAGTCCAACTAATAGCTCAGAATGAACTACCTAACTGATAATGAGTTATTAATTGGCTTCCCTAACCTAATTACTACTGTCCTGACTATTAGAGGATGACTAATAGTCCTGCTAAGTTGGCTTACTTCCCTCTGTAGATGCTATCTATTGGCAGTTTGGCTCCAATGGATCCAAAAAGGGACCTACTGAGCTGCTGTTGTGATCTTTCAGATTTGTTCTTTAATTTGGTCTAGTTATTATGGTTCTTTTGTGCGTCTAGGACATTAGAGTTTAGAGTGATAATATGTGTGTCTTTTGTGCATCTAGGACTTTAGAGTTTTGAGTGATAATATGAAGTTCTGTTTTGCCCATTTTAACTCTGCAAGGCCTGCATCTAAAACAAGGCATCTAAAACCAGTTCCTTTTTTCAGTGAGGAAGAAGCTAGGCAAAAGATATATTCGGTGTCAACTCGTCATTACTTCGCCTTTGGTGCCCTTGTATCTGAGGAACTCTCTTACAAACTGAAAGGTATTTATTATCTCATTAAGTAATATAGTAGGAAGTAAATCATTTTTTAATACCATAATATGTGTCCTTGGAGTCTTATGCCTCTTAATCATTTGCAGAATTGCCCAAGGTCCGCTGGGTTCTTCCTGATTCATACTTGGATGTCAAAAATAAGGACTATGGAGGTACTGATAACATGTTTTCTATCCAAGCATAAACTATAGACTATTTGCATTTTCTTGGTCGTGCAAACATCCTGCTCGTTATACTAGAATTGCCTTTTTCACATTCTTTTCGTTGTTTGTTGACACTGTTATGCCTTTCTTGCTTGTATACAATATATTATTGCTTATTATGAACTTGAGTAATTTGAATATTCATTATTTTGTACCAGATGTGAATATCTTCCCAAGTTATTTGCTAGTGTCCAAATAACTGTTCTATGAAACTTTTGCTCCTCACTACTTTGACTTGCCTGTTTTGCTGCCTCTAATTTCTTTTCTATATATACATACTGGTGACGCAAGGATATCACTGTCCTTCGGTAAAGTAAAATGAGGTGCTTTGTCAAGTCATTTGTCAAGTATATCTTAATATGGTTTGCATCTCATAATATATTAATATGGTTTGCATCTCGAATGTGTTCCTTGTGTCCTGAAAAACACCAATACAGGTTTAAGAACCTATATCTTGGAATAGCAGTTCACCACACATGACACACCTTCTGTTGATCAACTATACATGTATGCCTTGCGTAGCTATTTTAGATTTTTTAAATTGAAATTGTCGGTGGCTATAGTTTATGTCCATCCATGTTTGGACAACTGATTTTGTGATCATATAATTATAATATGGATTGACTATGGTACCTTCTACTTCCTTTTTCAGGAGAACCGTTCATAAATGGGGAAGCTGTTCCTTATGATCCTAAATACCATGAGGAGTGGGTGAGAAACAATGCCCGTGCCAATGAAAGATCCCGGCGCAATGATAGGCCTCGCAACTTCGACAGGTCAAGGAACTTTGAGAGGAGAAGGGAGAACATGCAGAACTACCAGAACAGAGATGGGCCTCCTGCGCAGGGTTTCAGTGGCCCCCCAACTCCACCTGGCCAGAACCAGATGCCACCTCACCATGGTCAGGGCAACATGCCCCCACCGCCGCCGCCCCATGCTGGTGGTGGCCAACCAAACTATCAGCCCCAAATGCCACCCCCACAGGCAGGCTACAACACTGGCGGTGCTCCTGGCTACCAGCAAGGTGGTGCTCCTGGCTACCAAGGTGGACCTCCGGGGTATCAAGGTGGTAACCAAGGTTACCAAGGGAACCCAGGCCCGGCCTACCAAGGTGGTAACCCTGGCTACCAAGGTGGCCCACCTGGTTACCCTGGTGGCAACCCATCACCTCCCTACCAAGGAGGCAACCCCAACACACCGCCATACCCGGGTGGTGGCAATCATGGCTACCCTGGTGGCAACCCAGGCTACCAAGGTCAAGGAGGCAACTCGAACTATCAATGAACATGACCACGATATAAGTAGGCACCCCTGTTCCACAGTAGCCTTCTGGGAGAGATGGTGTGCAGTAGTAGCATAAATCGAAACCTTGTTGCTATCAGATTTTCATGGATTGTCGCTGTATGCACCTAATTATCTTGTTCTATATAGTACTCAAAACTGTTTGGTGTCTGAGTGAACCTAGAATTCTGAAACTATGGATGATGTACCATCAGCTCTTGTATGCACTCGCTGAACCAGATAACTCAGCGGTTGTCATAGTAAGCTTTGTCTGTCTTTGGTCGTTTTGAATGGTTGGATGGTTAACCACAAACTTGTTACAGGTTCGTTTTGAGTGGTTGGTTAACAACAAACTTGTTACAGGCCATTCTGTTCATTTTTTCATGCTTGAACAGGTCGCACGTTCATTTCATGCTCGTATACTTGAGACAGAAGGCTTGAACGGGCGTCATCATTTTGCTTAGTCAGCACATGCACATTTGAGGCTTTGAGCCAAGCCTAAACAATTCATCCGCACCTGGCTAGTATTCTATGCAAGACCACACCAGAATGCAGCACTGTATAGTGTATACGGATTTCACTGGTCTTCACAGCGTGACTAGGACCCAAGTTAAGACTGACGAGGGACGATTGAGTGGGAAACGAAATTTTACAACGACACTGGCAGGTCCACGGGCATGGGCGCGGCAGCAGCTTCACGGAGGTAGACGAGCGCCGAGCTGTATGGCCGAGGAGCACCGCCCGCCGCGCCAGCACGTCGTAGGCTGTAGGCATCGGCCGCCACCGCCACGGAGGCACGGACGACGAGGTAGAAGGACCGCCAGCCATCGAGCGGCGTGGCGGCGAGGAGGGAGGTGGGCAGGTGTGGCCCAGAGACGCGAAGCCCTATAAGGCCCACATTTAGCATTCGAGAGCCCACGGCTCACAAGCCCATGATTCCGCCGGATATTTCGGCCCGAAGCAACTAACCTGCCTCATTTGCGGCTTAAAACCCTTGTTATCGCCACCGCCGCGTCATTTTCTCTAATCTCCGCCATCTCGTGTAAACCTCGTCCAGGGTTTGGCACTTTGGCCTCCGCAGCGCAATGGCGTCGGCGTCGCGCGCGCTCCTCCTCACCCGTGCGCTCCAGGCCGGCCGCCGCGTCCCCACCCTCCCGCGCCCGCTTGCTGCGGCCGCGAGTCTCCTCCCGGCGGGGGCGGGGTGCGTCCGCCCCCGGCGCCGGGGCGCGGCGCTTCGCGACCCAGCCGGCGACGTCCTCGCTGCGGGACTCGTCCCCGAACTGGAGCAACCGCCCGCCCAAAGAGACGATCCTCCTCGACGGGTGCGACTTCGAGCACTGGCTCGTCGTCATGGAGCCGCCACCTGGTGACGCCGCCAACCCCGACATCATGCGCGACGAGATCATCGATAGCTATATCAAGACCCTCGCCCAAGTCGTCGGGAGGTATATATGGCTGGATCCATTTGTTTGTTTGTTGTTGTGTTCCTGTTAGGATCGTTGTTTGGTGTGTTTCTGCTAGGATTGATAAAAGTGTTCTGGTGTTGCATGACTGTTAAGAGTGTATAGTGTTTAGTATAGTGGAATTAGGACTGGTTGGATATCTTACTAATTGATCAGACATTCAGAATGAATCTTTTGGTATTATTGATTCTAGCATGCCGCCTTTGGTGGGTTCATGTTGAATTTAGTTTTTTTTTTTTTTAGTGTTTGTACAAATTATGAGAGCCCATTACTTGTTTGTCTGCCTGGTGTGAGCTTGGTAAGGGTTTGTTTGGATCCATTAGTACTAAATGTTAGAAGCTAAAATTAGCACAAACAACATATAACTAATTGTCCAACTAATAGCTCAAAATGAACTATCTAGCTGATGATAAGTTATTAATTAGCTTCTCTTACCTAAGTACTTCTCCCTCCGTTCCTATATACGCAGCGCGCAGAGCCTAATTTCAGATCACAAACGCTCCACTGAAGTACGCGCTCTGTATTAACTGTGTCGAGATTAGCACCCGCGCCGCCAGCCGCGAAGTCATCCGTCATCCCGGTGGGGGCAGAGGTGAGAGTACTAGTGCATGCAGGTGACGCTTCAGTTCTGGCCCATGCATGGATGCAGCATGCGTCGCTTGGTAATTTGAGTAGTAATCTGGCAGAATAATGACAGGGCCCCTCGATACTCCAGCACGTCTCCTATTGTGGCCAAATAAAAATAATGCTTGCACGCCATGTATATAGGAACGTAGGGAGTACTAACTATTAGATGGAGGATCCGAACGGAGCTCAATTAATAGGTTAGCTAATAGTTCCACTAATAAAAAGCTACTAGCTGGCTTCGCTCTGGTAGCTGCTAACTATTGGCACCAAGCCACCAATGGATCCAAAAAGGGCCCAAGCCACAAACTGATCTGCTGCTGTGATATATTCAGCTTTGTTCTTTGATTTGATCCAGTTATGGTTCTTTTGTTCGTCTAGGACATTAGAGCTTGAGATTGTTGATATATTTCTGCAAGTTTTAATTCATAGAATGGAGTTCTTTTTGCCCATTTTGTCTCTGCAAGGCCTGAAAAACCAACTCCTTGTTTCAGTGAGGAAGAAGCTAGGCAAAAGATATATTCTGTATCCACTCGTCACTACTTCGGCTTTGGTGCCCTTGTATCTGAGGAACTTTCTTACAAACTGAAAGGTATTTATGATCTCATTAAGTAATGTAGTAGAAAGTAAATCATTGTTGAATACCATAAAATGTGTCCTTGGAGTCTTATGCCTCTTAATCA
Source organism: Chrysopogon serrulatus (assembly GCA_015844335.1). Classification (NCBI taxonomy): domain Eukaryota; kingdom Viridiplantae; phylum Streptophyta; class Magnoliopsida; order Poales; family Poaceae; genus Chrysopogon; species Chrysopogon serrulatus. The sequence continues at coordinate 24,355 of JADLZL010007602.1, read as the reverse complement.
TTTGCAGAATTGCCCAAGGTCCGCTGGGTTCTTCCTGATTCATACTTGGATGTCAAAAATAAGGACTACGGAGGTACTGATAGCATGTTTCCTATCCAAGTATATACTATAGTTCAGATGGATCCTTGTACTCATAATTGACCATGGATACTATAGTTCCGATGGATCCAAGTATAAACATAGCCTTAATGAATTTACTGACTTATTTTATTTATTAAAATACAAAATGAAAAAAATCAGACCTGTTAGCATTCTAAGGTCAAAACTGTATATTTGCATTTTCAGGATCATGTACAAAAATTCTTCTCATTATTCCTCGGATTGCCCTTTTTACATTCTCTTTGTTGTTTGACACTTATGTCTTTCTTGCTTGTTGTACACAATGTACAACATCCGATTTTTAAAATTGAGTAGTTTAAATCTTCATTATTTTATATCATATGTGAATTCCTTAATAAGGTGTCCAAACACAACTGGTCTATGAAATTTTGCTCCTCTACTTAATTGACTTGCTTTTTTTTTTTTTCCTGCCATATGCCCTCTAATTTCTTCTCTAGGCTTTTGATGTAAGCATATCACTGTCCTCAAGGGTAACCTATAGTGAAAGTGCCTTCTCAAATCATCTTGTTTTGAGAACCTATAACTTGGGATAGTGGTTCACCTGACATGACACCCCTTTGTTTGATCAACTATGCATGTATGTCTTCATAAGCTATTTTGGATTCTTTTGAATTGAATTGAACTGAAATGTGGTTGGCTGTCGTTTATGTCCATCCATGTCTGGACAACTGATTTTGTGAGTTCCATCATACTTATATTGTTGAAAGTACATTTCTGTGAATGGACTGCCTATTCCACAAGTTTTTTTTTCCTTCCTTCTACTTTCTGTTTCAGGAGAACCCTTCATAAATGGGCAAGCTGTTCCTTATGATCCTAAATACCATGAGGAGTGGGTGAGAAACCAGCAACGTGCCAATAATCCCCGACACCGGCGCGATGATAGGCCCCGCAACTCCAACAGGTCAAGGAACTTTGAGCCAAGGGAGAACACGCAGAACTACCGGAATAGAGATGGGCCTCCTGGGCAGGGTTTCAATGGCCCCTCACCTCCACGTGGCCAGACCCAGATGCCACCTCACCATGGTCAGGGCAACATGCCGCCGCCGCCACCCCATGCTGGTGGTGGCCAACCAAACTATCAGCCCCAAATGCCAAACCCACAGGCGGGCAACAACTCTGGCGGTGCTCCTTACTACCAGCAAGGCGGTGCTCCTCACTACCAGAAAGGTGGTGCTCCTCCTGGCTACCAAGGCGGGTATCAAGGCGGTAACCAAGGTTACCAAGGGAACCCAGGCCCGGCCTACCAAGGAGGTAACCCTGGCCACCAAGGTGGCCCACCAGGTTACCCTGGTGGCAACTCGACACCTCCCTACCAAGGAGGCAACCCCAACGCACCGCCATACCCCGGGTGGTGGCAATTCTGGCTACCCTGGTGGCCGCTCAGGCTACTAAGGTTAAGCAGGCGACTCGAACTACCAATGGTTACCAAGGTTAAGTTGGCAACTCGAACTACCAATGAGCATGACCACGAGTGCATAGTTGGGATGTTTGGTAATTGGTCGGATAACTGAATGGTTGGTTAACCTCCAACTTACAAGGCCATTCTGCATTTCTGCTCGCCATGGTTCCTTTTTAGCATGTGTTATAATCTGCAATAATCTTTTTTTTTTGGTTACATGATTTCGCATGCATGTGTCATAATGCATCTGTTCTTCCATTTTTTGCAAACCGGAACAATCCCCGAAAATACATGAGGACGTGCAAGGATGCGTGTGCCTGTGGCATGTGTCTTTCATCATCGTCATCTCTGTCTTGGCCGTTGAGAACAAAATCAGCATGGGGCCTATCAGCCTGAGAGAGAGGCCGATGCAGTAGCCTCCTGACGGGTGGTGACATGCCCATGAGAAGAGCAAGAAGGCTCATCACCCATGCGACGACATCGAAGGAACTAGCCGAGCATTACGGTCTAACGCTAGTAGCCTAGTACAGTAATACTCTCTCTCTCTTTTCCGAATATAGGCAGACACGTATACACGCACACATCTGTATGGGACTATGAGCAACTCCGAAAGAGGTACAGGCTCTAAATCGTTACCACTGTGTGCCTGTCGTCTTGGCAGGCCATAGCCCTTGTTCGTTGTTCCGCTTTGCCTGAACTGCGGAGCGCCGGTGGCGGTGCAGAGCTCCAGCCCGCCACCCTCACCAGTATCGTCAGGGAACCTGCCATATTTCACAGGTTTGCCCTTCCCTGCCATCATACCCATTTACCCTAGTACCGTGGCTCCTGATGTCCAAACAAATGGGAGGATCCATGGGCTCCAGGTCGCGCATAATCTATTTCAAAATTCAAACTGGTAGCGTCCAAAGGGAAACCGGAGCAAATCCTCCGTTTCATGGAGAGAGGTTTTCTGCATACGTTCAAGTAATAATCAATTTATTCGGCAACTGAGACAATTGCACTGAAGGTAGTTGCCTTATTCCGTCCTCTCCACCTTCACACATCAGGTTGATACGATCTCTAGACAAGTACACAGGGCATGGACATGCTGCATCTCATGAACGAAGTAGCACGAGCAAGCCTGCGGAGTCAACTGCTCTCCTGCTTCGTCAAACACTCGCAGCCGCATCCAGGCTCACTACTGAGCACTCAGTCTCTGGACATCTACCAGCTGATAGAGATCGCCACGCCGTTGGTGTTGCAGAGGAAGAAATTGCCTGGACAAGATTTCAGCAACCCCATTCAACCAAAGGTGAATATATACAAGACTACTGGAAAGCATAGAATTTCACTCCACTTACCTCCTCTGCTCAATCAGTGAATAGTCAATATCTGCTATTACAGTTGTCTCCTCATGCTCAGTTGTTGCAATCACCTCTCCAAACTAGCAGTATGCAAATGGTTAGCTATAGTGTGACATATCTTTGCTACGTACAGCTTTCAGATTGTTGGCAAAAATCACAAGAGATTTTATCAGAAACAGAAGTAGTTTTGTGGTGGTGCAGAGTCTTAGTCTGGAAGCTAGATAAGTAGTGGTTACTGACAGAATTAAAGGCCAGTAAATGGAAATCTCAGGTCAACTTACAGGTCCAACAAGAGTGGAGTGTCCCCAGGCAACATAACCTGCACTGGTATCTCGAGCTGGACCGCATGTTGCAACAAACAGCTGGCACCAAACAGTTTATTAACATTTTAAAGCATAAAACTGGCAAAACGAATTCCAAAAACGAATGCCAAATGAAAGTTGAAGTCAAGGAAAATGAAACATCGGCGCACAAGGAAGTGCAGCATACCTGGTTGTCTGCAGCCCTGGCAATGGAGAAATGATGTCATCAGTACAGGGCAAAGTAGTGGACATTTCAGATATGAAATTACCCCCATAATAAATTATGAGTTCTGACCAAGATTTTGACTAGTTTTGAACCTCTTTTAAGATATGCTAATTAGCATAAATAAAAGTTGCGAGCATTTCAACTCGCTATATTTCCCTTGCGTAATTGACATAACTTTGAGGTTCAAAGTCATTTATTACCTCGCCCTTTGCAGCAATTCCCAATGCAGTGGTCCAGTAGTCATGTTGAATGCACCAGGATAGCACAACAAATGGGCACCTGTAGTTAGCGAAATGAGCTTAGTCTGTTCCGTCAGTTTCAATGTTTTTCAAATTATCAGAAAAGTTTAGTGGTAAGCTGTAAATATGTGTTCAAATTGTTAGTATAACTGAAGATCTGAAAATTTTAATCAAACAGAAAAGAATCTGAGACTGTCTGTCTATCCATTTTACATGTTGAGTAGGTTAGAAGATGACATGGTCCAAATACGGCACATACCACAGTGTCTTTAAGAAGTATAATATAAAATGCTTTACTTCATCAAGTTACAGCTTAATAGAGACCACTACACTGAAAACCAAACATGAGCAACTCATACCTCTTGCAGCATACAACATTGCTAATTCCTGGAAACGGATGTCATAACATATACCAATACCAATGCGCCCGACATCTGAAAAATAAATAAAAAATGACATTAGAATATAAGCAAGACTTAAACAACACAAACAAAAGGCATCGTAAAACTAAGTGCACTAACATAGTATATAGAAAGCTATAGCTTGAATGTAAATATCCCAATCATGAAACTCATATTGCAAGACCCAATTCAAATGACCTAAACTCAAAATTAGAGATACATGGATAGCCAAATATTAGGCTTGCAGTAAAAAAAAAATGGATGGCCTGATATTCTCTTATCCTACATGCTTCACTAGCTGTAGACAGAAGATTAATTTGACAAACCTGTGTCTACAACAGTAGGGCTCTGCCCAGCAGTAAGAGTCTTTGATTCCTTGAAAGTGATCTTTCCTGGAATGTCGATGTCGAAAAGATGGATCTGCAGGTGCGCAAATTTTCATTTTCAGAAAGCATTAGGAATGAACTAATCTTACTACTCATATTGAGGACAATGAAAGGAAAAGAGGGCATAAATAAGATGGGAGGGAGCAAGTCAGGGGTCAAACCAAATTTCAGTGTTGACAACAATGTGATCAAACTTACTACTCTATTCATCACACTCAAAAGTAAAAGAAGGAATAAATGCCACGGGGGATATAATATGCATATGTCAGCACTGCAGCACGTTCAGTGCTCATGTTGGAGCTGGACTCATTGAGGTACTGTTGGGAGCTGGTATGATGGGGGATAGGGTACAAATTAATTTGGTATATATAATTTTCTCATGATAATGCCTACACAGCAACCCATAGCTTCTCATCAAATCTAATCTTAGCAAATACCAGAAGAAAACTGTACTCCAGCTACTAGAAGTTTGAACAAACCTTTCTATGTTTACCCTTAAGCTGGCCATCTGAACCAAAGACACAGCATGTATTGTACAAGTTGTTGCCAGAACGTTCAGCTATGGACCCACCAACAAGAGTGATTTGTAAGCTGCGAGCAACCTCCGACATCATTGAAAATGAAGGGGCTGCATCTCCGCCAGCTTCAATGTCCTCAGCATATTCTGGAAAGCTGTCATTTGAATATGGACCATTCCATATCTCCTACAGGCATAAAAAAAATAGCTGCAGGTCAATGCAAGAAGCAACATAAGCAAACATAACATTTCTGAACCATATGGCCTTATAAGAGGGTATGCATATATGTACAAATTTACGATGAACAAGGTGAGAAATCTACAATTGTCTAAACCTAAAGACTGGTCTGTTGTATAAAACACTTGAGTTGTGTCCAAACCTAACCCAGTATTTATGCTTTGGTCCAAGTTTGAATACTACTTGCATGATCCAAGCTTATTCGTTGCTGTAACAGCCCAACCCCAAAAAATTTTAGCATCATTTTCACAATGAATTTTAGGCTTTTAGCTAAAAAAAGGTTTGTGATATTTTCGTCGTTGAATAACTGCCCACAGGAATAGCTAGCTTGGTCATGTAGCATTTCAGGTAATTGCACAGTGAACACAACCCCACGCCCAACTGCCAGACGACGACAGTAGCCCTTTAATTATGAGTGAAGGCTTTGAATCTTCACAATCACCGATGAACATAACACTACACTGTTGACAAGGGACTCACCTCTGAACAAGCATCAAAAAATTAAACAACAGGGTGATTATTACCAACCGATGCCGTTCCTCTTGGAATTCAACCAGACATCAATACCAGAAGAACGGATGGTGACAAAATGCCTGTTATCAGAGACTCACTGGGAGGACCACGAGCTTGGCGCCGTCGGAGGCCGCCTTCTCGATAGCCGCGCGCGCGTGCGCGATGTTGCGACTCTTGTCCGCCGTCACCGAAAGCTGGCACAGCGCCACCTTGAACTGCGGTCACAGAGGGTCAGATCAAGCCCCGACCTGAGTCGGAAGCCAAGCCCGAAGGAATACGAACGGGAAGGGCGTCACCTTGGAGAGCGGCGGGGTCGGGAGCTCGAGGGCGGGAGGGGAGCGCGCCTCCTCCGGGCGGAAGGCGGAGTTGGGGGCGGAGGCCATGGCGGCGACGCAGCGGAGTGGGAGGCGGGAGGGGCAGTAGACGCGCGCGCGGCCCGCGCAGAGCTTTAGACCCGGGGCGAGGAGCGCGGCGGCTGTGGATGTGGCTGCGGCTCTCATCTCACGGGAGGTGCCGTGGCGGCGTAGGTAGTGTAGCGGCTAGCAAGGAGGCGGCGTGAGTCGCGACGGCGACCGGAACGGGAGTTGTTGGCGGATGGATGGGCATCAGCAGCTGGTGGGTCCGATTGTCAGTGGGATGTGCCCGGAATATTTGGTGGTGTGGCACTGGCACAGCACTTTTGGTGCCGGTTTGACGGGAAAGGCCCTGCCGGCCGGCGCCACCTACGGGTGTGAGGTGTCCATTACACATTTCCATGTCGATCCGGTCGCCGGCCGATCGTCGGCGGCGTCCGCGCCGTCGTGTGGCTCGGCTCATTGTCCTGTGTCTATGAGTGAATTTTCCATCTCCACAAGCTTAATTGAACGTTTGCTGAGTGGTCTGGAGAAATAGAGATGGAAGAAGAAAAAAAACATTCGAGCTAGACCTTCTCGACCTCGACGTAGCAGCTGGGCGTGTTGCGGCCCAGTGGGTGAAGAGCACTGTCGGAGCATCACGGTGCATCGCTAGAGATCGGCCTAGCCCAGAGATGCTTCGCCAAACACTTACAGCGGCCTAGTTCTCACCGTAGCGGCGGCCCGTGGGCAACATGACGAGTTTAGTATCGCTGATCACAATGGGCCTCCATGAGATTCAGCCAAACTGGCCTCTTTTGCAGGTTCCAACCCAAAAGATAAGGTACAAAAATACTCACTCCCTCTTAAAAAACATAAATCGCTAAATTGTTTATGAAGTACGTGAAATACTAATATTTATGGTTGTAATAAGCATCATTAAATTTTTTATTGAATTAAAAACCTATTTGAATATGTAAATGCTAATAATACTTTCTTTAGGTCTTGTTAAATTTGAGACTTATTGAGTTGTTGAAAAGCAATACTCACTCCCTACATCGAAAATATTGATATATGAATCTGAATAATGAAAATTTATTGTATTATTCAGATTCATACGTAGGATTGTATCTTTTTGAAATAGAAGTATAGTGCTTACATTCTTCTTTGAACTGTGTTGTTTAGCCATAACAGAGGATTTTTTTAGCTCCCTTTGCAATGCATGAGCTTATAGTTATTTTTCTTTAATTATCTTATCACTTCGGAATTTTGAGGCTCCTGTAGCAACGCATGAGTATTTGCTAGTTTAGGATAAAGTTTAGGGGGTTGAAAATTGATCTTCAACCTCCGGGTCTTCCGTCCTTAAAGTACAACCTCCGGTCTTTCCTCCTTACAACAACCATGCCAAAAAAAATAGAGGGGGTCTACAAGGCTCCATGGGATCAGCCGTGCAGGGGGGTTGAGCCCCCCCTTCCCTTGGATCCATCCCTAGAGTAAGGTGTTGATCAGATCCCACTGTCAACCGATCTTGTTAGTTTATGTCTTTTTAACGTGTGACTTAACATAATGCCAGGGTAACCAGTCTGCACGTTCAGAGGCCATTTTACACTAGATTTGGAGAGGTAACGAATCACAGGAACAATTAGCATCCAACTCTTGAACCAAGCAAAATGAATAATCAAACCTTCCTTTGCATTGCCATTACAATTCCTGGAAACAAACAACACCAAAGTCTTGCCTTAATTATTACCGCGTAATTTTCCAACCATCAAAGCCTTGACAAAAATAAGTGCGATGTTTGACACGATCCGCGGCAGTGGCATGTTTTCACCGCACATCACTGTAAACCTAATGAGTGGCAGAGACAGATGCTTTGTTGTTCACATGTCTTTTGGGCTAGCTGCTCGCCTTGCCCTTGGCTCCAAGGAGACAACAGACAGGAGGAGATTGGCACTCAATCAACGACCTCGACGCATGCCTCGTTTGTACTGATTGTTGTTGCTTGTGTCAACATTCATGGTCAGTTGCCTGATGGCGCTGCAAACCATATATATACTAGTCTTTGCCGTCTACAGGTTGCTCCTCTGCTAGCCGCCTACCCAGAGCTACGAAGTGCCGACTCCGTAGGGAGCAGTTCTCTTTGAAAGAAACAGGCCTGGCGTGCGCCCATACCCGTAGGCGTAGTGTGTGGCTTCTGTTTTGACGGGAAGCGAAGCTGTGGAAGCTTTTAAAAGCTGCGTTTTCAGTATTTCATCCTAGAATCTACTAGTAGATCATGCCAAGCTGAAACACTACCTGACGTATAAAAAAAAGGCGTAAAATTTAGTCTAATTAGATAGGAATGGTGAACGACGATCTGATGTTGTTGTCAAATAAAAAAATCATCTCGCACCTACTAATCCATATCCTTAGATGACATCGAGGCCATTTGTGGATGAGATGAGATCTTTTTAGAGGCAGGACGGAGCAGGGACCAGATGGCAGCCAAATCCAGGACCAGGACCGGGTGCAGCCTCCTGATTCGGAGCACGCGACAACTGATCCATCGTTACCTACTAGACTAGAGTTCGTAGCCTATCAATCGAGGAGGCAGCGAGCCGAGGCAAGAGGAGAAGAAGAATCCAACAATCGATTTCGAGAGAAACGAGCCAATAATCATTCACCGCCACGCCCATACGCCCATACCTTAACCATATTCTGGTGAGTGGTGACCAGACCCAGGCCCAACGAAACCGCACGGATCCGCGCGGCGGCCCCGGGCCCGACCGTCAGTCGTCATGACCCAGCCACGGCCAGATCCACCCAGACGCACCCCATCTGACCCGACCTGACCCGATCCGGGACGCCCTGGTTCTTCGGAGGAGGAGGAGGAAGGAGAAGGACCGGAGCTGAGCTGCAATCCAAAAAAAAAAAAAAAAAAAAAAAAAAAAGGACCGGAGCTGAGCTGACTGTGGCTGGACTGGACCGAGACGACATCCTCTGGTCCTGGCCAGGCGATAAAAAGCCACCACCTGCCTAGTACTCATCTGCAGCTGCAGTTGCTGCTCCTTTGTGCGTGCGGTGATGCATGCGTTTGACGACGGCCAGGTTTCTCGAGGCTTCTCCGATCGATCGCGCTGTAGCCGGTAGCGTGTGTGTGAGAACCGGAGAGGAGCACAGCTTATCATAAGCAGCCTAGCAAACATCACCACCTGCCGCCTCATCATCTATACGACACAGGTGTTAATATCCGCATTTCTTTCGCTATCATGCTGTCACGCTCGGGAATTTCTAGAGCCTTTTTTAAAAACCATCCACTGAATTTCTAGAGCTCTTTTTTAAGCCTCCAATGTCAAGCACCCTGCCTTCTCAAGTAACCGAATTCGAACAGTTCGCCACTTCACCAGTGGACTGATCTTTCGCGGCTCGTGCGACCTAACTTCTGACTTCTCTCGCTGCATCCTCTTTTCCTTTTCCTTCCCAGGTACCCGGAATTCGGAACGAGAGGTTCATGGATTCCAAGCAAAGCCGATGGATAAGGTCCGGTGGCAGAATCAGAATACTTGTTCGCCCTCGCTGTCCCAAAGCCCAGCGCATGATACAACGAAGCGAAGAAAATGGCGAAAAGAAGCGACGCGACAGCAGAGGCGCATCGAGCGAGTCTTCCATTCCATGAAGCAACGCCATGACAGCGACGCAGCTAGCGCAAACAGCACTGGGAAACACACTGCTCCGTAGGTAAAACAACAGGATTCAATGCTGACGGGAATTTGGAAGATGCAAGACTTGGGAGTACTGTTGGACAGGGAAATCGACGCAAGTTTTGGATAGAAGTTTTCATCATCATCATCATCAAAAGGCAGTAGCAGCAGCAGGGCCACAGCAAAAGCCAGCAAAATTTTGCATCCTAAAACCCCTTCTAGTTCTTCTTCCTGCCCACCACCACCCTCTATAGCGCCGGATCAAGAAAACAAGAACGACGGCAAATATGTACAAGAGAGAAGAGAGGATTCTAATTAACCATCCAATCCCCCCATCTCCATGGATCGATCCCCTCGACTTCCGAGGACGGCGGCGGACACGCGGGGGGCGATACGGTAGAGTCGCTCGACGATCGTTACGGTTAACAGGGACGGGACGGCGAAGGAAGGGTCTTAGCCCAAGGAGCCCTCCTTGGCGGAGAGCCGCTTGAGGAACTCGTAGGTGGTCACCATGGTTGCCGCGGACAGCGACATGGAACCCCACCTGGGCCCCAGCCCGCGGTAGCACGCCGCCCAGCCGCCCTCCTTGAGCAGCCCGCGCACGGTGCTCGCCAGCGTGGGCCGCGCCGCCGCCGCCGCGTCGGCCTCCATCACCTGCAGCCGCGTCTTCACGGTGTCCAGCGGCATGGTCACCAGCGCCGCGGCGCCGCCCGCCACGGCCGCGCTCGCGCCCTGCACGGCCATCAGGGAGGCGCAGCTCTCGGAGCGCTCGGGCCCGACGGCGCGCCACAGGCACCGCTGCGCCACGGCGTAGGTGGACCACCACACCGCGTTGGACGGCGCGTACGTGAGGATGGAGAGGCCGAACCCACGGTACAGGCCACGGACGCCGTCGGCGAGCAGGATCTTCCGGAAGGCGTCCGCGCCGCCGCGGTAGCGGCAGGACGCCGGGGTCTGAACCATCAGCCGCTGGCTGATGACGTCCACGGGGGTCCACACCACCTGCGCCGCGACGGCCGCGGACACGCCCGCCGCGGCGGAGGCGGCGGCGGACGCGGCCGGCTCGGAGACGCCCAGCCGGACTGCGGCGGAACCCACGGAGCTCTTGGTGGCCTCGAGCGCCGCCATGTAGAGCGCGCGCGCGGGCACCGTGCCGGCCAGCGACGCGCCGAACCCGCGGTAGAACCCGCGCAGGCCGTCCCGGCGGAGGATGGCGGCGGCCGTCGCCGTGGCCGCCTGCGGCGGCGGCGCCACCTGCAGGTGCGTCTTGACCACCACGGCCGGGTACAGCGCCGCGGACACGCCCGAGAAGAGCGCCGCGCCCAGGACGAAGAACCGCGACTTGTCGAGCATCTCCCAGTTCACCTCCGCCGGCAGCCGCCGGATCTCCTCCGCCGCTGCGACCGCCGCCGCCGCGCCGCTCTCCTCCTCCATGTCCACGGCACCGAAGCTCATCGTTTCCTCCACTACTGCTTCCTCTTCCTTCCTTGTATCAGCAACTCTCGCCTACCAAAACTCCAAAACCCAATCGAAACCTCCCGAGACAGCAACTCAAGCCAGCACCAGATGCACCACCATCTCTGCCCTGCAGATCCTACTCCGGCCACCGTCACGACAGAAGGAAGACTCCAATTCCGACGAGCAGAAACCCAACCAAGGCAGAAGAAAAGCGGAGCACTCCGGATCCTCAGCACGAGAAAAAAAAAAGGTACTAGTAGTGTGAGGCAGCGCGGAGTGTGCGATTCTCCGGGATCCCGAGGGGGTAAGTGAAATATTTATACGGAAGGTTGGTGGCGTGGCCACCCGCAGTGCCTTATCGGGAGCGAGATGCGCAGGCGTGGACCGGCACGTGCCAGCGGAGGTGCGTGTCGGGACGCTGGCCTTATCGGTTACTGTTGCTCGTGGGGCCCCGAGGCGACCGGAGACCGCCGGTGCGAACGGTGGGCGTCGCCCATTGGCTGGATCGCGCGGGAGGGAGCACGCCCTTTTTTAGTGCGCGGGTTGGAGTGTTGCGCACACAGAGACACACGGACCTCGCCCACAATAAAACGAGATCAATGCTGAGGAGAGATGATGGGTCGCCGACACGCCGGCCCAAACGTTTCTGTGTGCTATCATTCGTGAGCGGATCCCAATATGTTTTAGATTCTCAAAAAAGATCCCAATATGTTTTTTAAGGGCATTGTTCCCAGGTGAACACCCTGCCGATTCCACAATCGAACTCCATACTGGGTTAGTTGAACACCGTCGAACCCAACCACCGAGCTACGCGCTCGTTCTTATGGTTGATAGTTTTGCGCACAATCTATTAAACGGACCTCGCCCACAATAAAACGAAATCAATGCTGAGGAGAGATGATCGGGTCGCCGACACGCCGGCCCAAGCATTTCCGTGTGCTATCATTCGTGGACAGATCCCAATACTGTTAGATTCCCAAAAAACGATCCCAATACGTTTTTTCTTTGCATTGTTAGAAAGCGGCTGGATTTACGGACTATAGTGCAGAAATTGAGAAGTCCACAAGCTTGACGTCGAGGTCACGGATTCAACAGAAATGGTTCTGCTGTTAGGAACGATCGAACTGGCCGGGCCGGTCGGGGCGTGGCGATGTGTTCTTCATTAAGAGAAGGGGATGTTCAACAAAATGAGGCTCGGGTAGGCCCTTCTGGGGATGCCGTTTACTTTGAAAATGACAACCGCCTTCAACGGGCCAGCAGAGCGGGGCGCCTTGCTAGAAAACTAAACCGCCCGATTGGAGGTCAAGTTCCGCCCGCTGATGGGCCCTGTGAGGCGAGCGGCTACCAGCACTGCAATTAATAACGACGAGTGAATTACGCACGGAGGGGCATTGGCATCCAAATTATGCCAGCAATGGTTACGACGTCAACTTTTGCGAAAACAAGCCAAGAGGCTAGAACGTCAATAATTTTGAATATGGAGGGAGATATAAGGTCACTCGAAATTGAGAACTCCACAAGCTTGACGTCGAGGTCACGGATTAAACAGAAATGGTTCTGCTGTTAGGAACGATCGAACTGAATACTGATGACTTGTTAGATACTCCGTATGCTCTCCATAAGGTACGTTGTATTGGAAGATCGTACCGTACGGCTTGACGCATAAAAATGACATGACATTGCGGACTTGCCTAAATTTGAGTTAGATTTGCGTGTAAAATGCTCCACGTAGAGAGAGAGAACAAAACAGGGGTGCTCAAAGGCATTCGTGCTCTGAAAGAGCCAAAGCGTTTAGGAGTAGGCGGCGAGGCCGGCCCTGCGGTGCGAGCAGTCCCATTGATTAGAATGCTCGACAGCAAATGCATGCTAGAAAGAGGCAAAAGCTAGAAAAAAAAAGCATTTGAGAAATCCATCTTGCACAGCAGTTCGCAAGAAAACCTTTCACTCTTTTCCTGCGACATACTGTATCATGGAAAGAAAACCTTTTAAGTTAGCACGTTTTATAGAAAACTCTCACTCTTTTGTTAGCCGGCAGCAAACAGGGAAAAAGCAACCCCACTTGCTCCTTAACAATTCTCAAGAAGAAACCACATAGGAATAGGGGAGGGTCATGCGCCAAGCATGGAATGGAATCAGATACCAGTACGGTGGCAGTAATTTGCCGTTCGCCCGTTCTTACTTTCCTTGTTCCTTGTTCTGTTTCTTATATTTTTGAAGGGAATTTTTTCTGTATCTGAAATGCTGCGAACAGACGACACGCGCACCGTTTGTCCGTTTTCTGTGGGCTCCGGCCTCTCCGGGGGCTAGCCCTTCACTGCTCCACACTGGGGGGGCCCACCTCACCGGTCCCACGTAATGTACGTACCGGTTGGGTCAGCAGCTTTGTTTTGATGTGGGTGCGTTGCCGGTGCAGGTGCAGTACAGGCGCAGGCGTGAGAGGGACGCGATGCGGTTTGTTGGGCGCCCGTAGAGTTGGAGGATTATCCATGGGCTACGCGCAGATCTAGTGGGCGGGCCCAACGTGGCCGCCCGTTGGATTCTCGAGGGGCCGGCGTCCGGCCGAGCGGGCTTGGGCAGTTGGGCTCCACGAGGCGCGCCTGTTGCAGTCTTGCAGACTACTACGGTTACGTCGTTTCTTGGCAGGATCTTTCCTTTCCCCCACCGATCTATGGCTCCAAACCTCTCCGTGGGGTGCATGCACTCATACAGCCATAAAATTTTATCATTTCCAGTTTTGGGAATGAAAATTAATAAGAATATAAAAATGTACGGTGCACATACAATGAGAACAAGAGACAAAAATAGAGATGTATCATGTCTGATGTTCTATTTTGTATTTTTCCTTGCAAACACTTGCTATCTAGGTATACCACGCATGGGCTTCCATGTCTAACTAGTTTGGTGCTTGAATGAGAGACTAGCTTCTCCTCTTCTCTCATTAACTTCAACAGAAACATTGCCTAGCTTAGCTATAAAACCATTAGGGTAACTCTAATGTGTGTACTAAAAAGTGCAAAGAGGAGAAAGATAGGAGTAGAAGAGGTGCAATGCCTTAGTGCAAAGGCGCTAGCTAGAATCTGCAAGCGGTATAGCTCTATGTTCTCGATGTGTCACGACTTCCTCTGCTTCTTGCTAAAAGTAAATACTAGCAAGATCGTATTTGGGACTACTGCACGAACTTTACTTTGCAAATTCCAGCGCGTAGTAGCTTCATAAAAAAAGTTAGAATTTATGGAGCACATCTCTATGTTCTTGCGCAAGTTTCTCTTTTTTTTTTCTCTAAAGCAGTGTTGCATGGAATTGAATGTATTAGCTAAAATACATGGAGTGAAGCAGTTTTAAACATAACACAGCATGTGCATAACTGAATTTTTGTCGGTATGGGAGCTAGCTAGTAGAGGCGTCTTCTCCGTTCCATGGACTTTGTCGTTAAAATACTATCCTCCCCCCCCACCACACACACACACACACACACATGCTTTTCAAGTGAGAAATTCCATGGGAAGAAGGGAGTAGAGCTTAAGCAAATCGTAGGTACATGGAAAACCCGTCTTCGTCTGACTGATTGCGTCATCATTTGTGTTGTGTGAAGCAAAGTAGGTAGACGACATAACAGTCTCGGTAGCTGGATCGGTTGCGATTGCGACAGTTTGGCCCTTGGCGGCAGCTATCTGATTTGAGCTAGAGAGTTGTATCTCGTTGAAGTCTGGGGGGCTAATTCCACCCTGTTGCAGTCGAAAGGCTGTCAGCTTCCTTCTCTGACTCTCACTCGACGACGTGCCTGGCCTTACACGAACCTTGGAGCCGCGAGAGCGTACCATTTCATTTCTCATTACGAAAACGCAGGACGCAGCACATGTAAGCGAGATGATTGACGAACAAGAACCGAGGAAGCAAATATCTCTTCTTTCTTTCAGGTAGCAGGCATCTTTTCGTTATTCTGCTAGTATAAATGTTCAGGGTGTCTTCCTTTTAATTTCTCTTTAACATAGATTGTGAAAAAAAAGATGACGCACTACAGAATTTCGGCTCTTTTCCCAAAAAAAGATAAATGAATAGCAATTGTCATTTTGCTGACTTGCTGTGGTGGGGTATATATCCGGATCACCGGATATGTGTGTGACTGTGTTGAGATCGTTTTGCGGTTAAAAACGTATATATGCATGGCCACTTGGGCTTCAAGGTATCGATCCGAAGTTAGCGGGCCTTCCGGGTTGCCCTTGTTGGGCCGATAGGAGGGGAAGCAGCCCAGAAAACTGGGCCAGCTGACTCTCCTTTTTTTTTTCTTTTGTTCGGCCTTTGCTCATCTTCTCCGGTGCGGCGAACTGATTCGCTAGGACCTTGGGCTTGGGGCCGTCCGGAGGTCCGATCAGGCAGGATCTGCAGAGAGAAGTTGTTGCTCTTGCGGGGAGGGAACGCGGTGATGGAGGCTATGCGCGGAGCTCTCCACCTTTGGGAGGACGCCTGAGCGACGTCGCCGAGAAGAAGGGGGAAGCGGAAGCGGAACGGGAAGGTGGCCGGCTGGCCAAGCCGGCGCGGGGAGCAGCGGTCGGGGACACGCGCGACGATGTCCCTACTGCAAAGGCAACCCGCTGATGAAGCCGACTTGCAAGAACTCAATTTGTCCCTATGGTCATCTTTTTTTATCCTCCTACACAGTAATCATCACTGCATTCTTGAACATTGGCTACTTACTTTCATAAGTCATCTCTTTGCCTAGTTCTTTCAGCCTGAATTGTCAAACCGAGCTATGACATGATTGTTGGGAGCATTTTACTACTGTATATACTATGTGTATTCCCATTTTCACGTAGCCATGCATGTTCACGTCATACGACATTTCATCTGAACTTTCCTGTGTGGAATGATGATGATCCGTCGCATGAACGTACAAGGAAACTCTCTGAACTCAATTAAATACCAGTCTCTGAATTTTCCTCGGATGCATTCGCAAGCTTCACCAGCATAGCATGCCACACGCGAGCTATATCGTCGCTACATAATCATTTTGAACTGTTCTCCACCCAGATCTTTGAGTTTAATGCATAGTGTAACTTGCTCGTATATACTACTCCCATGGTCAGCACAATCGGATATTTAAATTCATTAGTAAAACTTTGCACTGTGATGATGCTTTTGCCTGTGCCGATTGCTGACATCACGTGCATACACATGAACAGAGAAGGGTTAATTTAGAAATTCTCGCCCCGATCGATGTGCGATCTTTTTTTGACTTTGCCGACGAGCTGATAGATCCGATCTACTAACATACCTGGAAACATTTTGATCTAGTATTTTCTTGCATTGCATCCTCCTTTATGATCTCGTGCACTCCACTTCTTTGGCGCCATCTTTTTCGCTAAGCTTAATCACGTGGCGCCGGTACAGTTTACTAGTAGATTAGCATTACCGACACACGCAAATATATATATAGTATTGTTAGGTTGTCAGTTGAGAACATGCACGGATAAGATTAGCCGTTTGTAAAGGTGGGGATTGTGGGGATCATTACATTTGGTCGTACCCGTAAAATACCTAATCCTAGGCAACATAGCACTAGCTTCTATGGTTGATGGTACAATTAGCGGATAAGGCTCAAGACGGGCACCGCGCAAGCCTTTGCAATTGTATATGCACCTTCTAGAATGTTCTAATTGGCCAAAGCAATATAGGCTTTGAAAGTTCAAAAGCCCGTTGCTTTTGTGTAGCTAGTGCCGTGGTATCACGTTTGTGCTGTGGTTTCCGCAGTTGTGGTTAAACTTTGTAATGCGTGATTACGACTTAATCATATAATGGATGTCGAATGATGTGCTTATCCGAACTCCATGAAGTCCAGTTGACTTGGTGCATTATTGGTATATTATCTCTTATAAGCTAATTATAGGAACTCATTCTTTCTCGAACATTTTTTTTTTTGATTCTCTTCTCTTTGAAGCCACACCTGATGCTGCTGTGGCTGCAACTACATAGTACCATCCTTTGTTATAAATTATAGATTATTTTGACTTTTCTAAGTACATAGTTTTGTTATGCACATAGATATGCATGATACATTTTGAGCTATGTCATTTACGAGGGAGTATTAGCCAAAGCGCTATACAAACTGTGGAAGTGGAATTGCAGGCTACAGCTACGACCTACGGTGGCGACGATGGAGCATCTTTTAGTTGTTGTACGTAGCTCTTATTAAGTCATTCTTCAAGATCTTGATGAACAAACACAAGTCAAGTCCCTTGCTAATTTTTGCTCTGATTTCCAGCTATTTATCTGAAATAAATAATAGCTGTTGGCCTACATATTCATTTTGAGCGTGTCTTTTGTCGTTCCATGGATTCCAAAGGTAACCAGAGTGTTAACTAGCTAGTTCAACCCATACCTTTTCTATTGAAAATAAAGCATACATCTGTTTCATGCTCGAGTTTATCACAGAAGCCATGCCTTAAGAATCTCGTTCATGTATAGCTTGCAAACGTAGTGGGGGGATATTTTATTTTGGTGCGAAGTTGATGTACAACATGGTACACGTCATGATCCCCACTATGTTTACAACCCGAAAACAATTGCAAAATATCTTATCAACGCTCATTAGAAAATACTGTGACGAATCTTTAACTACACTAAACATAAACAATGACAGATGGGCTATGACGTACATGTCCAAAGCTTGGCTAGCTAGGAATCTTGTGTCACCGATTCTGATTGAACCACTCTAATTGCACTTGGTCTTTCGGGGGCCTGCTTGTAGACCTAGTACTACACAAATTGAAATAGTCACACATTTCCTGGGAAAAATAGCATGTCGATATGACACAAACAAGAAAAAGTTTTCTAGGTGCAAAAAAAACTGTGGATATGGGCTCATCAATCAGTCTACGCAAGCAGAGCAGGAGCAGACAAAATGTCGAAGAGGGGAAAAAAAAGGAAGAAAAAGGCAGCGAGGTATCGGGTGAGTCACCACGCGTTGCCACAAGTGGCGCCTGCGTGACAAGCCGCGATGGCCGATGGTGCCCCGGCTACTGATCTGAAAGCTACAGAGGCATATGTTTTTTTTTTAAGGGCGGATGGCGACAACAACGACTACTTCTTCAGTGCCAGCAGGGTCTACTACTACAACGTGATGAGAATGCGACGGCAAGCAAGGGAAAAGATCTCTGCAGAAGTGCAGAGCTAGAGAGTAAAATATTGCGCGGAGAAAATTCAAAAGTTCTCTCCGAGTTGGGTGTAATTTACCTTTCCTCATGGAGATTACTGTACTGTGTTTACCCTGTCAATGCAAGTCTTCCAATCAACATCTACCCTGCACCTATCATTATTAAAAAAAGTTTGTGTCAGTTTAGTTGATCTTTCGTTGGAGTAGGAATAGGAAAGCAATTTGGAATGAAGTCCCGGTTCCTAGATTCACACGGTTGAGTTACGTACGCCTTGTTCGGATGGGGTTGGAAAAATTCAACCCTTTTCCTCAGAAGACTTCGCAAAAGATTCGCTAAACCGCCTATTTACTGTGGGAAACAATTTGTGAGAGGAGAGAGATTAGCCGCTCTTTTATGTTAAAGTGTGGAATTATAAGGGCCATCCGAACAAGGCCGTACAAGCATAGCAGCACGCTAAACCGCCTCTGTGGCTCTGCCGCTCTTATGTTAAAGTGTGTGTGAGAGAGAGGTGCTCGTGACGTGATTCATCAAGAACTGCAAATAGGACAACCTATTCAAAGCTGTTGCAGACATGATTTGAAAATTTGCAAATCTATAGCAAGATGCTAATTGCTCAGCCAGAAGCACTAGAATAGTACAACTTGCTGCCACTGGTTTTTAGCTAATAATAATAATAATAAAGATAGAAATTTTGCTCCCGATTTGTTGAAATGTACTACTATAAGCTATATGCAGAAATGTAATGTTTCTTTTTTCTTGTCACATCAGTACAGTACCAGACCAGTGTGTACTAGCCCTCTGACCTCTTTTAACAAGTAACAACACCCATCTGCTTTATTCATTGTTATTAGATTAGATTAAAGTAGTTGGTGAGCAGGCGGGGGGGAGGAGAGATAAGGAGGGCCAACAGCTCAACAGAAAAGCCAAGCGAGGCTGCTGCAGACTGGACGGCCCTCTCTCCATCTGTGTGCAAGAGAGAGAGGAGAGAGAGGGGAGGGAGGAGACCTTGCAGAGGAGCGAAGCAAGCAAGGTGGGAAAGAGGCAGCAAGGGCGGCGGGCTGCCGGAAGGGGAACATGCTCCCTCCTCATCTCACAGGTCTTCCTTCCTCGCTGACTTGCCTCTCTGATCTGTGGCCTTTCTCTTCCCCCGTTCCCCGCGGCGTGGCTGGAGCTCTGTTCCCCGCCGAGCTAGTTTTCTTCGGACCGTTTCTTGGCTCTGGTGGCTGATTTGTGGTGGATCTGACTGGCTTCTTGGTTGCTGGGCTGGTTTTTTTAGTTTATACGGTGCTGTGATTTGTAGGCACATTTCTGGGTGGAGGCGAGGTGATGGCTCCAGCGTGTGCTCTGTGCTAAGGCCTTACAGCACACTAACACTAGTATGTCGGATTTGTGTTGGTTAGCCTTTTGTTTTTTGGGTTGTTTGTGTTCCTTCCTATGTAATTATTGTGAATTGAAGGGCGTCAGTTCTCTTTGGATTGTTCGTGGTTTGGGGAGGAAGAAGAAGGTGGTGGTTTGGGCAGGGAGCTTGCAACGCTAAAACTTTGTTGGATTTAAGTGAAGTTTACGTAGCGGGGATTTACATGCAAGTTAGCAACGGGTCGCGACTTATTTCAGGAAAACAATCTGTCTCACACATAACTATGGTATAGAATTGTAAGAAAACTGGAGGTGGGGAGTGAAAAGAACTAGGGAGTGGTGATCTACAAACATTAAGATGCAGCAGTATCTCGCCGGCCTATTGGCATAACTAGATAGTTATTATGTCTGAGGCCCTCACACATACTTGGTTGCATGAGGAACAAAATTTCAGAGCGAGCTAGGTGCATGGTGCTGATGCCAAACGCTAGTACTAGCTAGCTTACCACCTTAGAGCATGTGCATGGCCAAGTTACACATCTGGTATGGCCAATTTAAGGACCTACGATAGCTATGTAATGGCTAACGTAGTTTCCTTTTTCATGAATATGGTGGAAGGTCAATTCTGTTGTGTTTTCATGTATCAGATTATCCTTAAGGCAGACTGTACTTGTTTCGGATCTCATATGTTTATGTTTGGGGACTGACCTGTGTTTATATTTGGGCAGTATGAACTGAAAAACAAGAATAAAGAATTTCCATGAGATGAGACGTAAGGATAATCTCCAAAATACTGCTCAATTTGTTTTTTGCTAGTAGTATTTTTGTCGCTTTTTTATTTCTTTCCTAGTTTAGTTTCAGGCAGCTAGAATTCTAACACCCCTTGTATCCTTCTGCAGAGAATGGCACGGTAATGATTCAGTTTGGTCATCAAATGCCTGATTACGACTCCCCAGCTACCCAATCAACCAGCGAGAGCCATCAAGAAGTGTCTGGAATGAGCGAAGGAAGCCTCAACGAGCATAATGACCATTCAGGTTTATCCCATGTCCATTTTTATTGTATTCATATCATATCTTCTGAAATAGAAACGGGGGTAAAAGGAGAAAATAGAAGAGAGGATTTTGTTAGTTTCAAACCTTGTATGCATATGTACAATTAGTTATGTGACACTATTTTCTCCTTGTATTAATGCTAGGTAATCTTGATGGTTACTCAAAGAGTGATGAAAACAAGATGATGTCAGCTTTATCCCTGGGCAATCCAGAAGCAGCTTATGCACATCCAAAGCCTGACCGTACCCCGTCCTTTGTAAGTTTCAATGCTTGCAGCAGCCTTTAGTCTCGACGGCTTTTTTTAGTTCCAATTGTTTACTTGTTCTCCAATGGGCAGTCATGTGAATTACGCAGTATGCACCTTTTCAGGCTATATCATACCCATATGCTGATCCATACTATGGTGGTGCAGTGGCAGCTTATGGCTCCCATGCTATTGTAAGTGATCTTTATGCCGTCCAGCCTGTTCTTTCACTACTTTCTTCTTGCTTGCTGGTGCTAGATGTCCTTTTTATCCACTTTGGACACTTTGCTAGACAAGGTTGTTGTTCAGCACTAGTGCTTTTTTAGGTCTGTTCTTCTGTGCATGCGTGCGTGCGTTTTTGTATTCTGCATTGGCTCTTTTGCATATCTATTGAGACAGCACCCAGCAGCATTGAGACAGCACCCATTAGCATTGTGGTTGATTTAAAACTCTTGAATCCATCTTGTCAGATTTACTCCTGCTATGTTATTGAAGCATTCGTGCAGCTATTTTTTTGACGCTTGCATATGGTACCTCATTGTCATTCTCCTGGGTCCAGTATGTATGTATTACCACTGATAATTACAATTATATAGCAATGACATTTTGTCTTATATATAAATAATCAAAGCAGATGCACCCTCAGCTGGTGGGCATGGTTTCGTCCTCTCGAGTGCCATTACCAATCGAGCCGGCCGCCGAAGAGCCCATTTATGTCAACGCGAAGCAATACCACGCGATTCTCCGAAGGAGACAGCTCCGTGCAAAGCTAGAGGCTGAAAACAAGCTGGTGAAAAGTCGCAAGGTACTCTCGCGCGGCACATGATGGCTTGTACTGCTATCTTTATTTATTGTCATTAAGAGTTTCTTTTACAACAAATGGCGCTGAGCCCGTCTCATTAGGAGTCGGTATCAGATCCATTCACCTATACTAGTCTGTGCAGCCGTAACCAGAAGTAGTACCTCAGGCTCTGAAACGTAACATTCTCTCTTTCTCTGTGTGTGTGCAGCCGTACCTCCATGAGTCTCGGCATCTGCACGCGATGAAGAGAGCTCGAGGGACAGGCGGGCGGTTCCTGAACACGAAGCAGCAGCCGGAGTCCCCCGGCAGCGGCGTCAGCGGTGGCGGCTCCTCGGACGCGCAGCGCGTGGCCGCAAACGGCGGTGGCCTGTTCACGAAGCACGAGCACAGCTTGCCGCCCGGCGATCGCCACCACCACTATCACGCGAGAGGGGGCGGCGCGTAGGGAGGCAGCCCCAACCGTGGCAACTCATCCTTGGCTTATCTATCATCAGCGATTTCGACTCGGCTCTTGTGTCTGAACTGAACTCGGGGTGTCTGTGTCTCTGCAGCTGTAACTGTAACCGTAACTTGCCATTGGGTCTGGGCTAGAGAGTGGACTGGTTCTTTGGTGACGTAAGCTGGACTTGCGTTGTGTGTGTCACTAGCGCGAAACTGGCGCCTGTTTCATGTAACTGTGCTCCAGGACGATGATGACTGGTATGATAATAATTAGCAGTAATGACCATTTTCCGTGTGATGCTGATGCCCTGGGCCACCTGGGAGCAGTGATCGGCGAAAGAAACATTTTGGAGTCGTGCAGATGCTGCAGAACCCGGCAGCCTGAAACCTGGCACACACTTACGTAGCAGCCTTCATCGTCGCTCTGCGTCTGTGTGTGTGATACGGCGGCCGGCCACGCACACACGGCAGTCCGCAAGGCGGCCGGGCCGCGGGCGGAGGCCCAGCCCCGCGAGGCCCAATTGGGAGGCGCATGCAGGCCGCCCTTGATCTGTCTATGGGCCTGTTTCCCTCCCCGTACCATCCGATGGCGGGCGCCCACTGATTTGGGTTTCCTGCCAGTCTCGAGAGCGGCTGCGGCTCCGTACGAGCGGCGGGAAGCGATCCAGCATGCAGCGGAAGCTTCGACTTCGCCGGCGGCGCCCCGCGACAGTTCCACTTCCACGCGGGAGGCCGAGAAGGAAAATCCGGGGGAGACCACGCCGGGACCTGTGTCGAGCTGGCGGATGATTGGTTGGTGGCCAACTGAAATCACAAATCTCTGTCCATCGGTGAAGGAAAAACGTGATTGGGAAACTCAACCATTCCTTTCCGCCCTCGATTGGTTGATTGCAGTGACATGTAGTAATCCGCGTACGATCCCATTTGGCACAATCCCGACCGCTCCAGCTTGTCCTATTTATTAATGTCTATACTCTCCATCGCAAAAAGAAAATATAATTATGGAGTTTATACCAATCAAACAAGCTCAACTTTATTCCAATTTATAATAAATAGTATTTTAGTACTTACTCCCTCCGTGTAGAAATTAGATGTCGTTTAGGACAGCGACATGGTCTCCAAAGTATAACTTTGACTTAATATTTTTATAAATATACTCATCACAAAGTTTTCAAGACAAATCTATTCATATAGTTTTCATATTTCTAAACTCAATAGCTTAAAAGTTATTTATAATTTATGTTCTCAATGTTTGATCCAAACCTTGTCCAAAAAAACGACATCTAATTCCTATACGGAGGAAGTATATCTTTGAATAAATTTATTATAAAATATATTATTTTGTAATTAATTTAATGGTATTTATTTTATATGATAATGTTATTGCGCGGGAGGAGGGGAGGAAACAATGGACTAGAAATGTCATGACCTATGCGGCTAGTACAAGATTAAGGGAGGGGCAACATGGTCATTGCGCAGGTACTGCTGACCACGTTGTGGCAGTCCATTATCAACCAGCAAATCAATAGTTTGAGAATTAAAGTGGACATTTTAAAGTTTAGAGACCAAAATGAGCCTTGTTACTAGTTTAGGAACAAAAATAACTATTTTCCTAAATTTAATCAAAGTTCACATCATTTGACTTCTAAAAAAACAAGAATTATTCTTTTGGACGGATGAAGTACTCTCTAGGGAGTCATTTTTATCTACCCTCCCAAAAATAAATTAGTAGCCAATAAATCACTACATTTTTCATGGGCTTCAATTCCTCTGCACACTATAGAAAAAGAGTCAGAGCCGTGATACCAAAGAAGACAAATATACAATGGCATTCATGGGCCCCTAAAAGATTCACATCCTAGATCTTAGTCGGGGCTTGTTCGAAGCTATTCGGCAGAACTTATAAACCGGCTGAAAAGCCAAAACAATATTGAAATGACTGATTTTCTGTGAGAATAAAATACTGTTAGCTGATAAGCCGAAACGATTTTTAAGATGAAGCGAACAAACTCTTCGTCTCATCCCCAATCCAGCTGGTCTCGATTGCATCCACGTGTCACCCAAGGTTTGTGAACATAATCCAACCTTCCATCACTCTCTCTTACGTTTTCATGCGGGGACCAAAATTAATGACTAGTTTGTTCATTCATTT